>JAABNY020000025.1:19000082-19010111 GCA_015164015.2 Brevimyrus niger | reverse complement strand
GGCCCCCCGCGCGGGGCCGGGGGGGGGGGGGGGGGGGGGGGGCTACAGCCGCTCGGGCGTGTGGCATTTGAATGATGCACATGTGGGTTTTCTTCACGTGCTCCAGTTTCCTCACACGATTCAGAGACATGTAGATGTGCAGCTGGCACTGGAGTATAGCCCTGTGTGTGTGTGTGTGTGTGTGTGTGTGTGTGTGTGTGTGTGTGTGTGTGTGTGTGTGTGTACATATACAGAAGAAAAATAAAGGTTCACTGCCTTTTCCAAGCATACAGAGACACTCGTTGCAGGGATCTGAAGAACATTCTGATTACAGGCCTAATGCATTAACCATTAGTCCACGTTGTTAAGCTATCAGAGCGATGGGGGGGATTTTAAGATTATGCGGCTGACTTGTCCTTGATACACATAAAGCTTTACAAATGGCCGGCTCCGGGAAGGCAGCGCGAGGCACTGGGACACGTCCATGACGTATATATGCAGTTTACGCTAAAAGATTCTGCATTTACTATGCGGAATTGTAAAGCTCCCGGACAGGTTATCGTTATAGCTAGCATAATATGTAATAAACATAAAAAACCTCCATATCATATTAAATATATATTTTAATGTGAACCACACTGCGGGATCATGGAAGATCAGTTTGCAAAAAAAGTCACTGAAGAATTTAAGATTTATTTAAAACTAATTAAGACAGACAATTTACAACTTAAAAATCTGATCACTTGTTTTCTATTATCATTATGTTTTTTGCCCCTCACTGCTCTGCTTAGAACTCCACACTGTCGGCCCCTCACCCCAATTAGGCTAAAAGAAATGTAAGAAAGCAGGAATTAATACATTGTTAATAGGAAGAAAATTTGATTTTATGCATCATAACAGCTTTATCATAGAAGTAGGATTTAATACAACATAAGGAGGTCCCCCCCTCCCCCACATTCCCCCAACAGCCTGAAACCAGACTTGGCTGTTTGCATGAATTTGCCAGAGAACAAATCTATCATTTTGTTTCACGTTTCATTAAAGAAGAGAGGGGGGGGGGAAACACACACACAACAGGCTGGGTTTTCTATATTCTGAACATGGTCCTCTGCATTTCAATCGGAGAATGTATAACGTCCAGAAATTAAATGCTTACAAGCAGATTCTCTAAAAACAGCCTGTGCCCGTCCCTAAGATATGACAGACAGATGTGCGTGAACCATACATTACATTGTGCTGCGTATAAAACATGGAGAAACCGATGGCCGCGTGCATTCTTAAGCGGAGGAAGTGGCAAAAAGCCAAATCCGAAACAGCCGTCACTCCGCTGTCCACACCAATCAGGTGTTCGTAATAAGTCATGCAGCCTGTTCCATCCATACCGAGCAGGGGCTCAGTCCCACAATGGCTATAGAACATTACAAATTGCTTTCTAGCTAATCATAAATTCCTACAGTACATTTTTGCGGCTCAGACAGTGGTGATTGATTAGCCTCATTTTCACACGTGCTTGAGGGCGTCCAGCTCCTCCCGAATTATCTGACGCCTCGTGGATCAGAAGACGCCCTCGCCTAATGAAGAGGTCAGGAGCCGCCACTCGCAGATGATCGCGACGCACAACCTGGCAACCCGGGCTGCGGCCCGTCGAGCACAGGGCAGAGCAGACAGGAACGCAGAGTGCGCATTATTATACAGGCCCTTACGTAGGCAGACTTGTGGCACCTGGAGCTATAATATGTGTTGGATCAGTATCCATTCGTCACAGATTTAAAGAGTCAGATTTAAACACCCAAACACAGCACCACATCAAATGGCACAATTTTGTTACTGCAGTATTATATCATTTTCTGTGCAACAATTTTAACCTGAGAAATGGAGATGATTCACTCAGGTCAGAACATAAGACTTAAGGTTTAAAAAGTATTAACGTGAAATTTTCCGCATTAAGGTGATTTTGAATGAGTTCAATAGAACATGACTACATAGTATCTTGTATGGTAAGCGAAACCCAATTTGAACATTTCCCTTAAGCTGAGTTTCAGTGACTCATTAGCATTTTATATACTGTAGAAAAGCTCTCTACCGTTTCCTTTTTACGGAGAAAGAAAGTGGTACAGATTCATTTTAGAGTTTCGTGCATTACTGGTCTCAGGGAAATAATTTCCAATTAACTAAGAACCTTCAAGAGAGTAAAGCCAAAAAAAAAAGATTAAAAAAAAATCCATGCACTTTGTAATATACCTTCAGTGTCTGTTATGACCAAAGATAAACATCAGAAACCACTTTGGACACCATGTGCATACAGGACAGACCATGATATAGTTCCGGTATGAAACATGAACATTGAAGTTGACAACTATGTGTATATAATGGAATTATGAGTGAAAAAGTTTGTTCATGGTCATAATCTGAGTTTCATCAACTTAAAAAGTTGTGTCATGTGCAACTGATTAGCATTTTCGTCTAGCGTCTCAAGGAAGTAAAAATGGGGAAAAAAACAAATATAACGAGAATTTTAAAAATGACCCTAAATAGGTGAGATTTTCTTAATGATTTTAAATCAACATCAATAACGGTCTATGCAAATTATTTATTTTATTTTTATTTCATGGACGAGATACAAAAAGTGTTGCAGATTTACTGAATCGATATAGAAACCATCCTTATAGGCCAACCCTGTCACAGCAGTGACACTTCAATCAAAAAATTCTGGAAAATATCCAGAAATTCATCTAAAAGTACATTTATTTGCTTAGTGTGACATTAACATTACAATCGCCACCATTAGCGTTTTCAGCAGCGAGTCGTCCCTTTGAACAGAAACCCGGACGTACCTTAGCTGTGGACGTGGTGGAGGGGGGGCCGATGCGCTTGCACACCAGGTCACTGCTGCAGGTGGTCATGGCGACGGAGACGGGGGTGGGAAGGAGGGAGGAGATCACAGGCAGGGGGAGGAGCCCTGGCCGGTTGTTGGCCCCCGCACAGCTGCTGGCTGTGTTACAGCTGCTGTTGGCGGCGCTTCCAGGGCCAGTTCCCCGGTCCCTCCGCTCCCACACGCCGCGGTAATCTCTCTCGAATCGGTTATGGTGCCGCGACATCTCCAGAGAGCACTCTTCCTGCTTGGAGAAAACTGGAGCCTGGCTGGAAGACAGAAGGAAAATACTCCTGAAAGCTATTCGGAGGGCTAATGACTGGCAAATGGAATAGAAGAGTCCCCTATGTGTCTCTTCATCCAACGGATTACAGTCCTAACAAAAGAATTTTTGAGCCATTTCCGAGGCTCAAAATTTTTTTCTATTCGAGAAAGTTTTTGACAAGCCAGCTCCAGCGCTAAGATACAGGGTAGGCTGCATAATTCTGTGTTGGGACCATGTGTGTAAGGGGTTAAAAAGCCCGTTCTAAAAATAATTGACTGACTTACTTCCCCTTCACAATAAACAAGAAAAAAAAAATCCGATTGGTTGGCATTTGCCTAGCCAATGGGGAGGAAGCACTAGTGGAACTCACGATGAGCTGCTAGACTTTGATTATTTAGGTCAATTTATGTCCACCATAAGAAAATGCAGGGGAAATTTCATTTGGTCCGGGCACCTTGTCCCTGTTCAGTTCTTTTTCAATGCTGTGTCAAAAAAAAAAACAAAAAAACTCCATTTCATTCAAAATCCACATCTGCTTTTCCACTGTGCCAGCGAGCTGATTTGAATGCGGAGCACAATGAGGATGATCAGAAAGGCAAACATTCAAAGAGAAAAACACTGACATATTGGAACTGCGTGCTTCTTAAATGGCAGCACTAATAAAGCTACCGGTGAAGAGTGAGAGCAAACAGTGAGCGATGGGGTCTCATGAACTGCTTCAATTCACAATACAAACGGAAAAGAAAACAATGTATCGACTAGACCTATCCTTCCTTAAAGCACTACCCTTCATTTCCATAGAAGGAAAGCAATTAAAATGAGACAAAACATTTTAAATGAAGAAAATATGTCAAACATTGTACACACACATACATACACAAAAGGGGGGGCCCAGTCAACATGAATCTACCCTACAGAGATGCCCCCCTCCATTCAGCAAGGGAGTCCAAGGTGACATTTTGTCAGGGCACCCAATATTCCTTGCTACACCCCTGTACACAATCGTCAATTATAGGGTTTGTATTAATTGTGATAATTCAGAAAAATACCCTAAAAAATTATATGTGAATATCTTTATGCATATGTTCACAGTTTGTGAAATGACCAAGGAAAATCATATGTAATATTGCTTGCTTAATTTAGCATGGTTTTAACTATTTGCCATTTGTAAACAGACTGCAGTATTTATATCGAATACTAAGAACTAAAAATCCTACTTTACCAGAAAGTGCAGCTGTCAAAATCAGCTTCCCAAGTTTGTAAATCACACAGCAGATGGAGGAATATTGCTCCCCGTGACCATTTCAGGAGTTGGGGATCACCCTCCAAAGTGCCCCCAACAAGCCGCACTGCATTTCCATTTATTTTTAGGACTTAATACCCCATCATTTCTTACAAGCCAATTTATCCGTCTGGTGTGGCGAGAGGAGGAACGCTAGCAGTTACATCAGTGCTAACCTCTGCGATGAGTCTAGGACATACGGCTCCTCAGAGACACGGCCTCTGCATCGGAGAAGGTGACGTTTTTACAGTCGCGGACATAAATAATTTTAATGAATGAAATAAAGTTCACTTAACGTAATGAAATCCAGAAAAACCAACAGACATGGGACCACGAAAATCACTCCCTGTTTGACCAGGGCGATTCACAAGGCAGCAGATAAACAACTGAACACGTTCAAAATCTCCAGTACGATGTACAGACTGAAATCTCCGGGGTTTGTTAAAAATGTATTTTTAAAATACATTTTGAAAACTGCTACGTTCACCGGGGGAATCGGCGGTTTATCAAGAACAATAACAAAAAGAACAAAAGAACTAGAACACAGGGATTTATAGTTTAGTCTGGAACCAGGGACAGAAGGGGGGGTGAGGCAGTACGAATAAGCCTGGTAGCCTGGTTATCCACCCCCCCAAAGGCAGCCAAAGTGCCACCCTCTCACACTGCCAACTGGGGATCAACTCAAGCATTTTTCCATCACATATTTCACACGAGTAGATAGCTCTATAATTAACTGCCGATAAAACACAGCCTTTCCTTAAACATCTGCACTAAAAATGATCGATTTCGCATGGCCTCAACCCGCGCAGCCTGGGATTACAGCAAAGCCCCATTCGTACGAGACTGAGATTAACTATGCATGGAGCTTCTCTTCCGACGCACCCGTGTCCTTGAGGTTGGCCCGGTGATAAGGTCCACAGCTACAGCTGGCTGGTGCCGCCTGGGCTTTAGTAGAGCGCAGGACAGACCACCGGCTCTCAGCAGAGTCATTCATTTCGAAGTGCCGCCAGGGCTTTAGTAGAGCGCAGGACAGACCACCGGCTCTCAGCAGAGTCATTCAATTCGAAGTGCTGCCTGGGCTTTAGTAGAGCACAGGACAGACCACCGGCTCTCAGCAGAGTCATTCATTTTGAAGTGCCGCCTGCAATCCCCATCTACAAGACTTCCAGGTCAGTCCATTTCATTAATAATAATATTCCCAAACATTACAAGATTCAGTGTCAATGGCACACTGAGGACCCAGGAAGCTTCCGAACACACACACACACACACACAGACACAGCTATATTGCTATATGAGGGGAAAAAAATGCTAATTGACAAAATAAGCACTGACATTATATGGAATGTAAAGGAAAAGATAGCAGTCATGGGAAAAACCAACACAAAACAGCCTTTACATATTTGAAAACCATGCTACATATGGTGCGAGGCGTGAATCAGCTCTCGGAGGAGAGGAGAATAAAGGCAGGAGCCAGTCGGGTCGTTGGGGTCGGCGAGGCAGTAAACTAAAATTTAAGCAATCCCCTGATCCCCTCCGAGGAACTCCGAGTGAGCGTCAGCAGATGACAGTCAAGACAGGCTGCTGTATAAGCGGCTGGGCTCAACTTGCACACGGGAAAATGCTTTTACCAACAAAGGAGTTTTGCAGGGACAGGAAAACGTACAAATAAGGCTGCATTCCAGAAAACCTCAACGTGTAGCAGAAAACTTATTACATGCACACATGCAATGCATATAAAATGTAAAAAAGCATAAAGCTCAAATGAAAAAAAAGAAATAATAAAATATATAAATGTTGACTTTGTTCTGGGCCTCATCTGCTAATTAAATTTCAGATCAAAGTGAATTAATTACAGCAACATTCCTCTAAACTGTTCACGTCAGAAAGTATGCAGAATTTTATGCAAATTCTTATCAGTCTTAGATTAACAGCATAATACTTCACATTCCCCTCAGTGCCGCTAATGGCAGACTAGGGTTTTTAAAATCGGATTTCATTACTCAAATTGAAAATACGACAATAGATGCAGCCGCAGAATGGGTGATTAACTGATAAATTGTTGAATAATAATAAAAATAAAAAAACTGTACATTTGGCGCATTTTATTGTGATAGCTTTATTAGAAAGATTTCAATCCAATTTTCTTCTAAATCTGCTCAAATAATTAAATCAAGAGGGTCATAAACTTTAAATGACCCAAATATAAAACTGAGAAATTGCCTGATAGCCAGCTCAGGCCCAGTACGTGGTGTTTAAAAAGGCAGAAGGTATAACATGTCGTGCATTAATAAGCTGCGTGTTTAACCGCAGTGACTGGGCAAGTAGGCATATTACGGTTACCCAACCCCTGCTTACAGTCTGAATCCTGCTCGCCTCACTCTATACATCCATGAGATACCACAGGTCACATGATCTGGTGATGGGGATATTATGAATTAATACCCCGCGATGGTGCAGTCACCTGCCCGGTGTGTGGTCCATCTACGGACCCATTCTTTCCATCCAGATGACTGACAATTTCGTGAGCGGTAACTGGAAATGGATCATGCCAAAAGTAACATCACACCAGATTTGTATTTAAAATAAATAAATAAATAATAAAAATTGTCTGACAGGAAATTCACTGCGTAAGAGGATACTTTACGCAGGTTGAGTTTACTGGGTCTTTTGTCTTTGGTGGAGGGAGGGAATATAAAAAGAAAATGAAAATCTTCCATCAGAATTCAGCTCCACTCTTTCAATCACCAGAGACCTGGCATTAGCTAGAAAACCATGCTGTCTCCCCCCCCCCACCATTTCCTCCACAAAAGATGATAAAAATGCAAAGCTTGCCACCCCCCGCAATCCATACCCAGCTTCTTGGATGCAAAAACCCAAACTGAAAATCGATGAAGAGTCAGCTCTTTGCGGGCCTCTTGAGGCACGAGAGAGTTCCAAAATGTACACGGAATTATTTGTTCTTGCATGGGACATATTTTGAGTGAACTAGCTCACGCTCGCTCAACACGTACTTCTTATCAGGGATATCTTGAAGCAGGAAGCACTCATTGGCATCTGAGTACACTATGTCACAATACGATGCTGGAAGTATTGGACGAAAATACCTAGCTTAGACTAAACTTCTGCACTTTCCCCAGGCGTCTGCTGTGTCCGTCAGGCAAGGTCCCCGTTACATTCAGACTAACTGTGAACCCCCTGGCACAGGAATAAATTGGCTTTGTTCTGCCTAGGGAGCGAAGGAGGGGAATCAGCTGGGACTTACTCTCCCATGGCCGCCAGTATGCCGACTCAGCAAGTCTACTGGGTGCCCGCGAGTCACTGGGTTGCCAATGGTGGGCGTCACACTGCACCACCTTCTGGTCTCCCACAAGAGCAGCGGTTCGATTTGAAAAGTCGGTAGAGGGTGGAAATCAGCAGGGATGCGAAAAGTACATCCATCTCCAACGCTCTCCACGCGTCAAAGGACACCGCCAATCTTAGGGCTGTTAAAACAGAGTGGCTGAAGTGAAAAGGGGCTAAATTCAGCCAAAGCGGTTATTCACTGCCATGCAAGACAGAAAGAGCAGAACAAACTTAGCTGTATGATGTTTTCTATAATGAGAGTAAAAGCTTGCTATGAAATGAAATGTAGAAAGGGGGGAAAAAGCCATTTGAAAGGCAGCATACAAGCAAACTCACCCACACACACATACCTTATAAAAAAGCAAAAATACAATTAAGCCAAAGGAAAGACTTATTTTAGGTAATGAGTAGACTAGAAAAAAAAACAGAAACAAAATTAAAATGGGGGGAGGGGCAGTAATAACTAAATTAAAGCTTGCAGGCTGTAACAGACATATTTAATTTTAAATTGCAATGTTTCAACTCAGGACTGTTTGTCACCAGGAAGAAAAAAGGAACAAAATGGCATCGACAGCCTGCAAAGTCTGTGTCAGAAGGACTGAAGGATGGGTACTTATGTTTTACATTTTGGTTTTAGAAAACAATAACAACAAACAGTTTAATATTAAGCCTCAGCAGGCCAATGCTTTGAACAGTTCTACTGTGCAGCACATCCACCTAATGCAGAGGCAGTAGCAGGAAGAGATGCTCAAAGCGACTTGGAGCCGAACATTTCATGACCGGAATATACACTGGAAAACACTTTATTTAGAATTTAACCGGCGGTGGGTGTCGAACACATGCGACACGGAACTCAGGAGGTCCGTCGAAACAAATGCGTTCTGACAAGGGAAGGGTATGCTTGGCGTGTGAAGATTATAACACGTCACAGCAGAGACTAAGGACACCTCACGGTCAAGAGCAACGGTCAGTAATGAGGAGGGACAAAGCCTTGTGTAACCTGGGTGGCCCGGCGAAGCCCAGATTGGAGTTAAATACAAGGACAAGTACATTTAAATACAATAAATAAATAAGCACACACACACACACACACTTCAACATGCCTGTAAGGATCAGGATTCTTATATCTCTTGCCTCCAGACAGGCAGAATACATTTTTATCATGTGTACTTTGGCAGGACGCCAGAAAAAGGAACCACAACTAAATTTTGCCATTGAATATCGAAGTGCCAGGAACATCCCCATATAAAGGTTTACCGGGAATGGGGGGGGTCAAGCCGCCTCCATCATTATTCCATTCGTAGGTAAAACTCCACAATAAATACCCACAAATTAAGGGAGTGTGTACAGCGTAGAGCTGCATGCAGTGTCCAAGGAGGAGCTGAATGCATTAGGCTGAGAGCATCTAGATGCCAGATAATGTCGACTACTAAATATTTCAGAAAATACAGGAGCCAGGTTGGTGTGAAATTGATGCAGCAGAAACTCCAGCGAGCAAAAGAAAAGAAAATAAACAAACAGAAAATTCATTTTAGCCCCATGTAATATATATGCCCCCCCCAAACACACACACACACACACACAGACACACACACACGAGTAAAAAATCCCATATACCTACATGCATTTTGTAAATAGGTCCAGCCAGACGGTATTCATACATATGAAAACATGTTTTTCCCCCCTAAGGCACACTAATTCCTGTTAAGTGCAGCTATGCAGCAAGGGACTGAAAATGTACAACTATTGCAACATCTCTGCCCATCTCTGATGCCGAGGGTGACAGGCACAAAGATTTCACTGCATAGCTTGTAATTATTGCCTTGTGCTGAACTCCACACTGTACGCTAAAACAATGATGGTGTCGTCATCATAATCATCATCATCATCATCATAAATACGAGCAGTAGAAGTAGCCTAGTAGACAACAACAACCTCATTATTTGATATGCAATATCAAGGAGACTTCAAAATAAAGTGATATACGACTGGACAGGTAGCTCAGCTGTGAGTGACTATTCAGGTGAAGCAAGTAAGGTTATATTCAGTAGTAATGGTAGTTGTAGTTGTAGTAGTAGCAGTGGTAGTGGTGGCAGCAGCAGTAGTAGCAGCAGCAGTGGTACAGGTAGCAGTGGTAGCAGCGATAGTAGCAGTAGTGGTACAGGTAGCAGTAGCAGTGGTAGTGGTACAGGTAGCAGTAGCAGCGGTAGTAGCAGTGGTAGTGGTACAAGTAGCAGCAGCAGTGGTAGTGGTACAGGTAGCAGTGGTAGAGGTACAGGTAGCAGT
>JAABNY020000025.1:18986771-18997420 GCA_015164015.2 Brevimyrus niger | reverse complement strand
GGGCCAAGCCCAACCCCAAACCATAATCCCCCCCTTCACCAAACTTTACACTTGGCACAATGCAGTCAGGCAAGTACCATTCTCCTGGCAACCACAAACCCAGACTCGTCTATCGGATTGTCAGACAGAGAATCATCAGTGATTCTTCACTCCAGAGAACACATGTCCACTGCTCCAGAGTGGCGGCGTGCTTTACACCACTGCATCCAACGCTGTGCATTCCACTTGGTGATGTAAGACTTGGATGCAGAAAATCAGCCATGGAAACCCATTCCATGAAGTTCCCTACACACGGTTCTTGAGCCAATCTGAAGGCCGCACGAAGTTTGGAGGTCTGTAGCTATGGACTCTGCAGACAGTTGGCAACATCTGCACACTGTGGGCCTCAGCATGCATTGTCCCTGGTCTGTAATTTTATGTGGCCTACAACTTTGTGGCTGAGTTTCCAATTGATTCCATTTTGTTATAATACCACTAACAGTTGACCGTGGAATATTTAGTAGCGAGGAAATTTCACAAATTGACTTATTGCACAGGTGGCATCCTATAAGGGTACCACGCTTAAATTCACAGAGCTCCTGAGAGCAACCCATATTTTCACAAATGTTTGTGGAAGCAGTCTACATGCCTAGGTGCTTGATTATACACCTGTGGCTATGGAAGTGATTGGAACACCTGAATTGAATGATTTGGTGAGGTGTCCCAAAACTTCTGGCAATATAGTGTATACTTATTTTATTTTATATATATATAAAATGATAGATAGAACTGCCATAAGCTATTACATGATGTTTGTATTGCATCAGGTTGAAAACAGGTTTTATAAAACCATTTTTAAAAATATCAGTCCACCTGACATTTGACATTTTGCCAATAATGCACGGCTATAATCTAGCATTCAAAAATAGGCACTCTCTAGACGAGGCGGGATTTGACTGACTAGCCTGTACCACAAGCCGAAAATAGACAACTTTTTCCATTATTCACAGAAAACTGAAGAACAAGTTGGATCATGGAAAATCAAGTCATATCATTACGAAAATGTTATAGAAATCTTATTTCCCATACTCACTGTAACAAATCTCTAAACCCACATTCACTATACATGCCCACACAACTTTGGCTTTCCTGAATGTGTATACAAACCACTGTTGAACAATGAATTGCAAGCATTTCTGTCTGTTTAGTAGCTAGCTGTTTATAAAGGCATTAAAAAAAACCATCAGCAGAGAGGAGTAGGTTAAAATGCGCACCACATTTTCCATGTCATCCGTTTGAAAGGGAAAAAAAAACCAAATGAAACGAAATGCCGGGAATGATAGCACACTATTCATGGATCAATATGGCGGGACATTCCTTTATGGAAAACAACTGGCCATTCATGCTCATAAGGGCAGTTTTTACCTGTGCAGGGGCTCATTATGTGCATATACTAATGAAATTAGCAGGAGTAAATGAAAAATCAAGCAACAATACACCTTCTCTGCCAAGAACACACTAAGTAAATACCTCATATGTCACTCAGTAAGATTAGGATAGTTACCTGTAAAACATACAATCATTCTCTTCAGACGTGCTACATGCATTGCTTGTTAAATAATAAATAATAATAATAATAATTCAGTAATAATCTCATAGTGGAGTAGCGATTGGCAGCAGTGTAATGAATGAGTCCGTGAAGCAGCATGCAGAAGGAATAACAGTCTCAAGTTTGATAGTATGGTTTTACTCCAGCCAATATTTCACATGCTAGAGAATCGTATGCTAAGTGATGGTGTCTGAAGAGATTCATATATCATAATACAACATTATTACAACTTCTACTACTACTATTGAAGGCACACTTACCAATCCACAATTGCTGCAGAGTGTGCAGTGTTGTCACACGACCCAGGATTTTGCAACAGAATTACAAGCTTGTTCTTAAAAATTAACAGCAGCATCACTGACAGAAGTAGAGGTTCTGAAACTGGTACAATGAAGAGTATAAAGAAATGCAGAGAAGTGGTGGTGGGTCGGGGGTGGGAATGCATCCAAGGTGCGAGCCTGTCTGCTGAATCTCTCCACACCCATTACCTGCATATAAACTTATTAGTTGTTAGTCTGCAAGAAATATGCACAACTTATCTAGTACAGGGTTATGGTTTACCTGGGAAGCACAGGAAAACCCTGGGAGAGATTTCAGTCATTCACAGGGCACATAATTTCATGCCAAGGAGTTTAGAGCCTTGGGAACAAAATGAAACATACAACCGATTCCTGTAATACATTACATGGAATGATGTTTTCCTTCTTTTTGTTTAGAAATCAATAAACAGAATCCTCCCGCATGTAAGACAGGCGGCAGAGTGACACCAGGGGACTGGGTTAACCTGCTCAAATGCATCTCTATGACAACCAATCACCAAAAAAAAGCACTTTAGCCGACTTAATTAGACGCCAGCTCTCATCGGGATTTAAATATACCGTTAGCGGAGTGGTCTGACAGAACTGGGAGCATGAGGTACTCTCCCCCAAGCATGAGGTACTCTCCCCCAAGCATGAGGTACTCTCTCCAAGACATACAATATGTTTCTCTCTTTTTTTTTTTTTTTTTTTTTGAAGTCAAGTGCTTCAGTTAAAGTGGCCTCGTCTCTTCAGTTTGTCATTTGGAATAACAAAGTTCCTTTTTATTATATTCACTGTACTGGGCTTCTCTTGCAGCAAACATCTGCCACATAATCCATTACATCATTTACTACTATTGTGGAAAAAAAACTGGTCTGTTGATGGAAATGAACCATTTCATGAACCTGATACATTTCTGTAGGTAGCAAAGCCGGAAGAGTATATACCCCTTTACCAATTTATCTATTTCGTAACATTTATCCACGTCAAGATTGAAAATAAGGTCTGGAACTCATGGCAGCATGGGGCACAGGGCAGGGAACACCCTGGACGGGATGCCAGTCTATCACAGGGCACAAGGCAGGGAACACCCTGGACGGGATGCCAGTCCATCACAGGGCACAAGGCAGGGAACACCCTGGACGGGATGCCAGTCCATCACAGGGCACAGGGCAGAGAACACCCTGGATGGGATGCCAGTCCATCACAGCGCATAGGGCTGGGTTACTCCCAGGACAGGATGCCAGTCCATCACAGGACACAGGGCAGGGAACACCCTGGACGGGATGCCAGTCCATCACGGGGCACAGGGCTGGGGCGTACCCTGGACGGGATGCCAGTCCATCACAAGACTCACATCACATGTAATCTGTCAACTGAGATGCCAAATAGCCTCCTCCCTGTTTGCGACTGTGGGATGAAACCCACATGACAAGTGGAGAATATGTTAATTCCATACACCCAATCAGAATATGTTAATTCCATACACCCAATCAGAATATGTTAATTCCATACACCCAATCAGAACTCCCAGTCCTGAAGCTACTGTACAATTCATCCACCAAGCTACCAGGACTCTCTCAGTAAAAACAAAACAATGTTACTTAAAATCAGACTGTCCTTACTATTATGACTTAAAATGTCTTCTGATCTTCAGTCTAAGAGCCATTCTTGCATAAAGCTGGATTATGCCAAAGGACATAATTGTCAGTTCTGAACTTTCTCATAACTGTATGATGGCCTGGACAAAGATAAAATTGCAATTATAGCATATTTCACAGCTGGGCTAAGATGGCAATCAATTAAGACAAACTCCTTTGACATGACTGTTGGAGCTTTTCCGAAATCCACAACAAATCGTAATGAGAACTCACCATTAGCATCATAATTTGTTTTTAAGTGGATACTCATCAGTAATGATTTAGAAATGCTTATTTGCTATTAAGCATTAACATTTAGATTCACACAAAAGCTAAATATGTAGAACTATTTCTACATTTTTTTCTGACTTTCACTTTTTCTTACCCTAGATTTAATGTTAGTTGTCTTAGGGCATTTCATAATGAGTCTAAAAACTGTTTCTTTTTTTCCAAACATCAAAAACAAATTAACAAAGATTAACAGACAATTACTTAACTCTCTGAAGAACTACTTAAGCGATTAATTCTGAAACCTGCTTTATTTCAAATGAGGAAAATACCCAAATACACGACATCAAATCTACTTACAAAGTGCAACGGCTCTCATCTCCAAAATCAAAAATGGCATGCGACCTTTATCAATATTATTTTGTATCATTGTGGAAATTGGTTGGTAGCAGTCAAACCGATTCCTCATGTAAATAAAAAACTGAATGTTTCACTTCTCTGGGTTAAAACAGCAGAAATCAATGGCAACGTGCCAGTTAGGGAAGGGTTTCTAGACACAGAACTGAAGTCTTTCGACTCCTTCGAAACAAAACCGTCCTGTTGGCTATGGATGCCTGGCCTCAAATTATATAGTTCTGATCTTATGTAGATGGGAACAGACCAGGGTTTAATTGCATATAATAAAAAGACACACACACAAGCATGTACACAGTCATATGGGGTAGTGACCAGCCCATGGCTTAGGAATCTATACCCAAGTCCAGAAGGATGTGGGTTCGCATCCAGGGGCTGGCAGAATTGTCATATCTTTTAAGCGAGAGCTCAGAGTTTCTTTACTCGAGACCACTTGCAGTCTTGGTCTCATCTCAAAATCAACTTCATTTTGAGTATATCTTGTTTCTGTCTCGGATACTGAGGACTCAAGGTCCTCTCTCAGGACCAGTCAGGATCACTCATCAAAACGCCTCAGTATTGATCACAACGCCTTAATATTCATCGGTTTGTTCAACTTCTGTGATCGAAGCAGAATGTTTTACACCCAAAGTTTAAATGCAACTAATAAGGTGCGTCTTATTTGAAAATGTTATATTTGTACAGAAGCATTTATATTGAAATTTTAAGAAATACTGTGACGCAAATTTTAGGCCATACTGCCTGGGTGGAATGTGACGTTTGTGCTCCACATCTTATATGGTGCTATGCTTGAGTCTACATCAGGGGTCTCCAACTCCGGACCTGGAGAGCTACTATCCAGTAGGGTTTCTGTCCCACTTGGCTTCTGATGAGCCACACCTGTTCCTGGTATTTACCTGAGAACTAGTGTGGCTCATCTGAAGCCAGGTAGTTTAGGAAACCTACTGGTCTACATAATGCTAGTCTGCTTCTTATCTTGACTCGGTCTAGTCCAGCCTCGATACACTCTGGTCTTGATACTGACTTGGTCTTAGTTTAGGTAGTCTTGACTACATCACTACCTTAAACCCATCTGCTCCCCAGGCACTGGACACTGGATCTCCCCAGGCACTGGACACTGGATGGCTCCACTCTCTGTCCTCCAAAATGTCCTCACTTGTATGTCACTTTGAACATGGAAACTTTTTTTCCGGATGGTATATTTTACATTATTTAGTGGTTGCTTTGTTCAAAGACTGATTTCAGTTGTCTGTTTGCTGTGGCATTACGGCAAGAAAATTTTAGGCCGTCTCTAGAGTGCAAGTTGATCAAACATTTAACCTTCAGATGTGGGGAAAGTCAATGACGTTTATGTAACCCAAATAAGACAAGTGGGGGGAGGGGGGTCCCTCATTTAAACGCTGCAGTGAACAATCAGGCCTAACTTAGACCAGCATAATGGACAATCCACCTTATCTTCCTGGGGATGGCTCAACTGCCAAAGCCTCCTCTAGGGAAGAACATAAATTAATCCAAGAAGTCAAAAGAACCAAAGAACATCCTCTTTAGGTCAGTCAAGACACACAATAGGCAATAATGAGCTATAAATCAGAACCAATGGAGGGAGGACATGCTTTGCCGTGTACTTTACTGCATAACCCTGGGCACAAGCAGGGTCATGCAGTGGAACAATGACCCCCCAACAAAAAGAATGACTCAAAAATATATATATTAATCTTTTAACTGGCCTAGTTAAAGTCCAGGCCCCAATGGGATGCTGCAGCAAATTATTAACACAAGCAGTTCGTGTTCAGAAAACCCACAAGTACCAGAGTTGTTCCGCATGGAGGAGTGGGCAATAATTCTTTCACGACGCTCTGAGGGCCTGATCAATAACTAAAGGAAGTGTTCACTGCAATCACTGCCCCAACAGCAAAATAACCAGTTAGTGAAGACAAGGGCACAAATCGCTGGGACGCAAGTGGAAATACAAATGAAAGGACATCTTGACGCTCTATTATCTAGTTCTTTGACCTGAGACAAGATTCCCTCATTTTCATGTTTGATTGTAAATGCAAAGAAAAAAAAAGTTTTTGCACTAAACCTAAAATGTTTTGCATATATGAACCCATTTACGAGATGTTGACCATTAACTACCATTCAGTACTAAGTGATTTGAAAGTCTGAAGCTAAAAGCAGAATATGGCAAAGGCAACATTTGGAGATCATCACTAGGGCGTAACTCCTCTCCCTGGCTCTCTCTGTGCTGTTACAGATGGCGTGATTTCAGAAATGACACATGACAGTTTCACTTGTACCTTAAAGATGAGTGGAAGAGTTAGGTTTTTATACAACGTGGTGGGGATCATCTACATTTCAAAAACATTTGTAAAATGTGTGATTAGACAACAAAAGTATGAAATTGTTCCTAAAACAATTCATAATAAAGGTTCATAAGAATCAAAAAAAAGGGAGAAAAAAAACACTTGCAGTCATGTATGTACTATTCAACTGAATGTTCTAGAAATTAAATTTAAGCCATATGAACGACAGCAGAGAAGGAGCAAGAGCAAAACAGAGAAAGGAGAAGATTAAATTCCAAGTGTGGTAGGAACCCGAGGGATTCACATGCAATTCATAAATACAGCCAAAAGAAACTCGCAAACTGAAAGCTGCCTGAAACACAAGATTAATAAAAGGACTAATTGATCGGGGGAAATGCTTGTGGATGCTAATGTCCACATAGTAACAATGAAAATGCCTGTAATAGTAATATACAAAATGTCATATAGCAACAACGCTAAATTTAGCGGTCATTACAATCCAACTTATCCCAGGACTAGGCTGTAGACAGATTTATACATAGTTCCTTAAT
This sequence comes from Brevimyrus niger, assembly GCA_015164015.2. Taxonomy (NCBI): domain Eukaryota; kingdom Metazoa; phylum Chordata; class Actinopteri; order Osteoglossiformes; family Mormyridae; genus Brevimyrus; species Brevimyrus niger. Next base: position 18,990,397 of record JAABNY020000025.1, on the reverse strand, counting down.
TCATAAAACTGATATACCACGTCAAGTGGCAAAGCATGTCATTGTTGCCATTAACATTTCAACCAGCTATTTAAAAATTGGAGATCCGAGGTGGTAACTTCCTGGAAACAAGGGCGGTATAATCGTGAAAAAGGTTAGTTTCCCTTAAAGTTACGTCATAAATTATATTACGTTAATATTCAGATTACATTTGTCTAGTGGATGTTTTTATCCAAAGTGATTCACAACTTTGAAAGTAGGGTCACAGAAAATTGCTGTGGGTTAAGGGCTTTGCCGAAGGGCTGAGAAGCGGAAATCACTTTGACAGCCATGGGAACAACCTTCTGATCGCAGGTTCATCATCCTAACCTTCCCAGGCCATCTCGACCAAGCAGGAGGGACACTCAGATGAGTTTGTATTTAAGATGACTGACAGAGCACCATTGAGATCATCAGGCCTACATTCTTCTGCAACAGAAACCAGGACAAATTTACACATCATCTACGTAAAACACCACCCAAGCAATAAAACTAAAGAGCAGCAATAAATGTCAGAAAAGATATCAAGCCTCACACCCGTTTCTTTTGTATATTATGCTCACTTTAAATTTAAGAATACTGTAACAGAATCATATGAGTGAGAGGAAAATGAGGATGACTGACTTGCGAAGGGGTGACTTTGAGCCAGCCACGATTTAGCTCTGTGATAAGCAGCCACTGGCAGGAAGACGCATATTGATCAAATCGGATTAAAGATAAAATACCCACATTCAGTGATGTAGAGATTTCTCTCTCTTTAAAAAAAAAAAATGCTTCTGGATAGACTAAGCACTGCTCTAAGAAGTGACAAATGTCTCCGGACAAAGCTTTAGACAACGAGGCGGTAATAATACCTCCCGGGGGAGTTCAGGGAATCACTGTTAAGGAGGGTGATTCTCTTTAGAATGGAAGCAATTACCCAAAATACTCTGGGTGTCTATAAAATGCTTTAGCTGTAGCATTCCAGGGCATGCAGCATATATAGGTCAGACCTAGACAAAAATGGGCATTTTTACAGTAAAACAATACAATAGTACCACCAGAACCGCAAGTCTGAACTACGGCCCGCCTCATGACAGTTTTGTGGCGACCTGGTAAAATCCTCGAATCTCTGGCTACAATATTCCAAGCAGATAAACCCAGGAGGGTCACTAAGAGATTCAGTGTCTGCAAGCAAAACTAAAAAAAAAAAACAACAACAAAAAAAAGATTCCGTTACTTTTTAAAACATTGAAAATGTGAAGCATCTTTGTACGATCCAAAACGTCTGGAATTTTCACCCAATAACAGTGACCACCCCCCCCATTTCCTATACCAGATTCACCTGTGCAGAACTCCTGCAACAATTATTTCCACTTAAAACGAATTACTATGTTAAGTCTAGCCGCTTACACATGCAGAACACCAAAATATATTAGTTGACAGAATGGCTGGATTAAAATTTCCAGCTGCTTTAATTACACACAAACCAAAACCGTGTCCATTTTCTTGCCCACGTTTTTCTTCTTTTTTTTTTATTGTAACCCTTGTCTTTGCCGTTTAATCACACGAGGACAAATCACGCCTCTCAAGACTGATTATTAACATGCATCAGGGTTAGGCAACTGGAATGAATCTCACACTTAGAGATTTGATTAAACCTCCTTCAAAATCGGAAGTTTAAAAACCAAACAAAAAGCTGACGTATGAGAATGAAGATAAATGGAAAAAGCAGTAATAATGCAATTGTGTCAGGAAGGCTGTGGGTGAACTGAAAAACAAACAATATCACACAGACACTGAAAAGAATACATTCCTTTATATATTGAAAGACCTTTCTGAGCCCCACAATGCAATTGTGAATTCAGAAGTGCAGTCTTTATTACACTGTTCAGAAGGGATGGCATTTTTTAAAAATGTATTCTTTTTATATTGCATTTAATGAAATGTGCAGTGTTGATGGTTTACAGTATAAACAGCCCAATTCCTACTGCCTAACCTCAGTTTTTAATTAAATAACAGTCACCAGGGGATTTCTTAATGCTCAAACTGACGGACTAAAACGGTTTCACGGTCAAAACTGGCACAGTGCTATTTTATTATTAACTCTAAAGCCCTAATGTCTGATCCTAAGCTAATATTTCCAAGGAAAATATTGCACGGCAGGGGGGGCGCCTGAAGGAACCTCGGTTACTGCTGTTTAAATTATTCATTCATCAACAAAGCATGGGAAGGGCTGACGATTTCTCAACGTTATTGAAACGACAAGTTAAACAATGGAAGTTAATCGTAACAGTCTGCTCTTTGGTGGGGGTGGGGGTGTGTGTAACAATCTGGAAACATTCATGTAAATTTGCTCGATTTGGTTCTTTAGCCCTTCTCAAAAAAAAAATAATAATCACAGTTAAGTCCCTCTCCCTATCCACAGTATGCAAAAAAAGCAATTACATACAACAGTCTCGGGGTGTGGAATCTTATGGTGAGCAGCATAGGTGAGAGATAGGTGGCTATATTTCAGATGAAATCACATCTTAAGCTTTCTTTCTTGGTCACCTGGTCCTTATTACCAGCAGACTCGAGAACAGGAGCCCAATACCGCTTATTTCTGCTTGCGTACTTTCGTTCCCTGACAGCTCCTCTGGAACAATTAAATCAATGGCATAACGTGTCAAAACACTATCCATACCGTGACGCGGCTGATCGGCAAGTCTTAACTGTTGCGGGAAGGAAAAGCAAAACCAAAACAGCCGTTTGTTTCCACGCGATGGCTGAGGAGGCGGCGTGGTAACGTCACACCGGCCTGGTCTTGAATGACAAGCAGAACTTAGAACTGCTTGGGTGTGCGGCTTCTGTGAGGTCAGCTGTTTGCATGCTGCTATTTTTAGAAATGGCTTTGATAGCATTAGCGAAAGCAATTAACCTTTTAAAAGTGCTATCACTCCCTTGCAGTGACAAGGGGGTAAAATATATATACGTTCTCCATAATGGGTATTGGCCCTACAGTATGGGTCTGCTAGAGGCAAAGTAAAAGGCCTAGGACTTCATTTTGCGCATTTGAGACGGACTTAACTACCAAATTCCATTTCAGCGTAAAATTCCACTACTTTCAAAAGAGACTGATAAAAATTACTTTCGTAAAGCTAATCTATTTTTTTCTACCAATAGATAATATATATTAAAAAGAGACATAACCCATTTTTCATTACCACCAATTTTAGCAAGTCGGAAATGCCACAAAAAGGACCTACAGACTATGGCTGTCCACCAAACACCAGCCCCGAAGGCACTAAGCAGGACAAGGACAGGAGGCCAATGATCCAAGAAAAATCGCTGGGCCGTCAGGAGGCAGGTCTAGCAGAATGACAAGCTGGGCCACAATCAGGCCTGATTAGATGCTAAGTAGGTGCTGGGCTGCTTTGGGAGGAGGCCGGGGAGTTAAAGGTGGACAAGCGGGGGCTGATAAAGCAGAGCTACACCATGACCTGCCCCAGGTAACTAGGCTGACCATCTAATGGCAGCCACATGAGCTCAGGATTACACGATGATGAGCCATTACCCAGCCTGTTATATTTAAAAGAGCTAAAATTCTCATTATTATATATAGGATTACTCAGGGTGGCATGGTAGCT
>JAABNY020000025.1:18973528-18984921 GCA_015164015.2 Brevimyrus niger | reverse complement strand
GCATCTTACAGTTTAGCATCTGACAACCAAGTGTTCCCTGTATATACCTGGTTCGGTGCCCGTTGGGTCCCTGATGCAGACCTTTTCAGGACCACTAATAAAGAGCATGTTCTCCCTGGGAAGCAAGTGTCCGTCTCTTTCTCTGCACCCGCGATGCCCAACGCATCCACACACCCACACATGTAGGGTAAACATATCTTTATGGGGACCGCTTATTCATTTCTATGGGAAAAATGCTAACACTAACTATGACAAACTTAACCTAGCACTAACCATAACCATAAGTAACCAAGCAAAATAGGAGTTTTTTTTGCATTTTTAGTCTTTTTTGTTGCAGACACAGATTTTTATTAAATTGAGGTTTTCCTTATGGGGACCAGGCAACAGGTAAGTTAAGGTATACCCGCTCTCTCTCTCTCACACACACACACAAAGTACTGGTCACACAAGTCTGATTTTTTTTTTTTAAGTGAGCCACAACATTGGCTTTGACCATATTGAAAGTGCTCTATAAATAACTGAAAGTACAATTGATGAAACTGCTGGGGGGGGAGGGGGGGGCACATTATAATGTCTTACAATTTAATCTGACAACTGACCAATAAGCTATATTTTAACTCAAATCAATTGATTGACCACCTTGAATATTTTAGTATGGCCAATTTGGGGTCTGAAGAGAAGCAATGTGATTTTTTTTTTCCCGCTCCAGACTGGCAATCATTCCAGGAAGGAAAACAAACAGCAGACAGGATGACAGACAGGAAAATGTGAGGCGGGACGGACTGAAATGGCAGCAGTCAGAGAGAAATGAAAATGCAAAGTACATGGTAGTGAGCAAAAGCAGCAATAAAATCAGAGGTCAAAGGTCACCGTCATATTAGCTGTATGATGCTTGTGTCATACACAGATGAAATATTGTCACAGTACAGGAAAATTTAATAATAATATGTAAGACATAAAAAGACATCAAAGCATAAAATGGTCAAATCTAGACGTATATCAGACAAAGACAGGCTAAAATGGCTGAAATGAGGCCCTAACTGGACAAAAAGCAAATGCATTGTCTCTTCAGTCCTTTCAGATTATCACCCAAAGAAAAATCCAACATGACTCCTTGGCCAGTAAGGTCCCACAAACTGATAAATAACATTATAAAAATGGAGGGTGGGGTATCTGACCAATATAACTACGACACCATACGCAGAAAACAAAATAATCATAACACTAATTCAAAATCACACACACACACACACACACACACACACACAAAAATAACCCATTCTTCATATTATGAGCTTAGTGCTCAGTTTGGGAACTTACTTAACCGACATCCTATTCTTTTGGCCTTGATGGATGGATGCACACAAAATCGGAAGGATCTACATGAAAAATGAAGAACTGTACTAAGCTGCAACCCAATACACCATACTGAAAAATACACATATTCCCCAATTCATAATTTCTATTACATAAGATTTTAATACCCTTTTTGGAGTCTTACATACTATTTGCTTCTACTGGTAATGCTTTTCAGCTGGAGCAAGACAAAGTTTCTTTTGATCACAGCTAATGCATTTTCCTTGCTTGTAACGTAGGTCCAAATGAAAAGCAGCACCGCGACACCCCTTCTGAACACACTGCATTTCTTTCATTGCTCATTTATGATGTGAATTCCTCTCGCGCTCAGATTTATGCAAGGAAAGCGCGCCGTGACGCGACTCCTAAATTTCTAGCGTAGCATAGGTGCGAAATATCTCCGTAGCAGGAGGAGCAAGGGGGCATGTAATAAATAAGAAAAGGAGCCGCCTATGGTAACTGTTTGCACCCTGACATTTCAGCGGAGGAGATGCCAGAGTTCCACTCGGGCCGCCAGCGAAACCGCCAGCTGGACGGCTTACTACGGTCCCCGTACTATTTCGTGTACCATTACATTTTCGTGTAATTCGCTACTGCATTTCATTTCAGCGCACCTCTCAGAGTGCATTTTCTATTCTGGTTAAACTAAAACCAATCCCTCAGCCAGTGCGCCCACCCACACGTCCCAGTCACAGTCTGGTTACCTTTTACCATTACCGGCAAGTCTCCGCGACGACATAAAAAAGGAGACTGTAAACTGAGCATGTGCATTACTAGATAATAGGCGAACAGTTCAAGCTCAGCCGGGAGCCTCCGCCCCTATACATTGCCACTGCGCACAGACACACGTCAGCAATAACATAAGCAAAGCTTAACCGAATGAACAACAGTGCATTGTTTACTGCTGTCAACGTCTAATTACTGGTTTAAGGGGATCTGTATGCATTTGCTGCAGGAGACCTATACCAAAAATCCAGATATGATCTTCAAGGTCTATGTATTCTTCAGCACACTCTTGGGGTATTAGTGTTGTTTTCTGTATAGTTAGCTGCATAAAATTTACTAGACTCATTAGGCATTGAATGTGTACATATTTATATAAAGTTTTAGCTACAATATGTAAAATGTAAATTCACAAAATTTATTGAGAGTACAAGTTTTTAATTGTAGCCTCAAGCGTTTACTCAAATACCTAAATATACATAATCATGCATGTTTTAAAAGACTGTTTGTAATCACGTTTGGGTGTGGAACTTGATATAATCGGTTACTTGTATTGCATAGTTTAATACATTTTGGATGAGTTTCAGAAAGGTCTGGGGATGTGGAAAAAAAAAGATGTAAATATTGAATGCTTGACTGAATCGCTTTTTTCCCCTTTTGTATAAAAGCACAGAAACCGTGTTGAGACACCGTGTCAAATGTTGGAGAACGACACTGTACACCTGGATAAAATTTACACGACTCAAGTTAAGCCAGACAGGTATTCTGCACATTTTCTTGAAAGAAAGGGTCACTATGAAAAACAACAGACGATGCTCGAAAAGAGCCGGAAGGTTTACGTGGTAATTTGAATTTATGTTATGCTTAGGGAAACAAGTAGGGAAACGGGTTACAAGTATCCATTATACTCCAGCATATGGGGGGGAGGAACCTTGTGTACTACTTCCTACTTACACTTCTACTTACTACTACAGTACTACTACTACTACTACTACTACAACAACAACAACATCCCAGCTTAAAACAGCTGGCCCATAATAAATACTTACATGCCTACATCGAGACTTTATGTAACGTGACAACCCCACACTGTGTATCCATTTCACAGATATTACCGTCAATAGCTTAGAGATGGCGCCATGCGGTGACCCCCCCCCCCGATGTAGCTGCTCCGGGACGGAGGGTGTTTCCTCAGCCTCTTCCATTGCAACGTCTTAATTGCTACGCGCCAACATGTTTACGTGCAGATTATAGGGGAGCACTAGCAGAAGGGGAGAAGGACCCATTGTTTTTGGGAAGTCAAGTGCGAATTATCCTGAAAGGCTACAGATTTCAGCAGCATCCTGCATGTATGGTTGGTTAGGAGGTTCACATAATGGGTAATATTTTGGAGACCTTTTTTCCCTGAAATCTTGATGCAACATGAAAGTGAAACGCCTTAATAGTTGGAGCCCTAATTTTCATCAGTGGCCTACACTGACTTGCTAGAACATTCTGTAATTTTAGTTTCCATTTATACATCCAAAAATCAAACATTCCTGGTATTTATGCAAGATGTGCATAAGAGATAAAAGGTTACAGAATGTTACAACCAAATATAAATGTTCACAGTAATAACTAAGGAAACACGAAAGGTTTGTAAACCTTACCATATTTTGCTATAAATAACGCATAGAGTTCTTTGCAATTCCAGATACTCGAGTTAATAGTCCTGGCTTGTGTTTGCATTGGACTCACTTGGAAATCCTGAAAAGCAGGCAGGAGGCCAGGGGATAGCTGAGTGATGGCAGGGAAGGCTACCCCCTTTTACAAATGCAGAATTTAAATGAATAATTTAGAGTGTAGTCTGTCCCGTAATGGCCTGCAGCAGTGAGACTTTGTCCACATCACAGTCAGCTGTACAATAAGGCAAAACAAATCCAAAGTGCAGAAATCGCTCAGAAGAATTAAGCCAACTGCCGATCCAAAGAGACTCTTACATTTTTAGAAAACAAGGCCACAGAAGAGTTTTTTTAAGAAACATATCCAACAGCACATGGAAAGTATCATTTCCCAGTATATGTATGAGCATGAGGAGCGATAATGTCCCAAAAAAGCACAACGAAAGAACAACGTGTATGGGCAGTACCGCTGACATCACTTTCTATCAGTTGCAAAATGTCAGCATTATTAGCAGCAAGACCATTTAAGTTGAATTTGTTACAGAATGTCAAGGGAAATTTCCCTATCTTCAAGTGTAGCTCCCCCTAGAGCTTTGGAGGTAAGCTTCTCAAGTTAGAGGACAAGATATCCTCACCATTTTTACAATAACTGCTGGAGGAGGAGGGACTTCCATGAAGATTTGTCTTCTCATGACACATTAGGGCTCATCCTGAACTTCACCGTAGAACCAGCCACATTACACACAGTCCAATCGCAGATCCTCACTTCTACACAAAGGCGGCTACATATCCAGAGCTGTAATATAATGAAAGAATTTCTATATAAAAAGCAATTTATGGTGTCACCTTGACCGCAGCAATCAGCTAAACACTGGGGCAGTTATTGTGACACTGCAGAATTTCTCTAGCATAAAGAGGTCGGAGGTTTGTTTATTTTATTCATTTGGTTTCATTCATTCTGATTTCAGTCACTGTGGAATTCAAGTCCCACTTGAGGATCAGAAGCCCCATTAAGAGGGCCAGTATGTAAAGCTACTATGACATTTAATAACTTCTCATATCCAGTCCTATTACAGAATCTATTGTGGGACAGGGCAGGGAGCAACTGTACCATTTCATTTTATGTACTATCAAGGACAAATTCTGAAAATATTCACTAGTGTTTTCCGCTGCTTTCGTCAATGGGGATTATTTCTTGTAAATTCACAGAAAAATTAACAGTAAATAGTCGTAATAATACGTCACCACAGACAAAATACATCTCAAACACATAGCACTGCAGAATAGTATGTCAGTTATGTCTTCATCACGTCACTAACAAATTCCTTCATGGAAAACAAAAGACTGAAAAACTTTAGAAATCTGAAAAACTGCATACGCCATTCAATTAATACACCTGATATACAATATCAATATGCCCCCTTTTTGGGACATTGTAGCTGCACTGTGACTCTCTCTCTTTTTTCTGTGTCCTGTGTGACGGTGTGCACAGAGGGTTTTAACCTTCCTCTCTGGTGATTTAATATGCTTACTCACACCAAATCTGCTCAGCACACATCAGCACGGCTATTTATCGGTTCACACAAAGTTCACAAGAGGACAAAACCGGAAAAGCGTCCGTTGTGGACAGAGTCACGGTGGACCTCAGGCACCCCCCCAAAATTAAAGCCAAAGATCCAAACGGACAAGAAGTTCTGTAGTTTTATTTATCGATCAGTGGTCATTGCTGACACCACAGCACACAACAAAATGTGTCCTCTGCATGCGTGACGTCATGACATAGCAGGGGGCTGCCAATTCAGCACCCATGGAGCAGTGCTTGGGGGCGGTACCTTACTCAGGGTGCCTCAGTGGTGCCTGCCTTGCTGGTCGGGGATTTGAACCAGCAATCTTTCAATTACGAGCGTGCGTCCCTAATCATTAAGCCACAACTGTGCACATTAAAGCATATGTGTAATAAATGTACACCTGCACCTTAATGAATAAAAACTGGAAATGTTCAAAAAAGGGCTTCTTTTGTGGAGATACTTCTCAAATATTCAGATAGCACACATTTTACACAAGTGTCTGTTCCTAGAGCTCTACACACACAAAAACCGGCTATTGATTCTGTAAATGTAAAGGTCGCTTTACATTTTTAGACGGAAGCCATTTTAAACTCTAAAGGAAACAAAAAGGTTTTACTCCGAGTAGTTTATGGCACATACATAATGGTATGTTTTATAAAATTGTTTAAAGGTTTATAATCATGATATTACCATTGTGGAGGGGATGTATATTATATCTACATATAAACGTGTTTGTGCGCAAATCAGCCATCAGGATAGAAGTCTGGAGATCACACTGGCTTTTAAACGTAACAGGATGAGCTGGTGAGAAATATGAGCACAGGCTGCAGGCTTGCAGTTTAAAAACAAAGAGATCAGTTTTGCGGCACCGTATTCAATCGGCTATTTCAACGGCGCTGAGCATTGAAAACCTGCCAGCTTCGAATTGTGCATGTTAGTCAGGCAGTTGCAGGAGGCAAACGGTCAGTTTGGCAGTTTTGCTATCCAATCAGCCTGGGGCGAAATCAGCAAGAATCGCTGTGTTTGTAGGAAGCCGAAGCGGCTATACTGACTGTAAACTCATTACTCCCAAAGTAGAATCAGCAGGAGACCATTAATAAGTTAACTTTTCCTACAAGGATATTGCAGATTTCTGAATGATTTTTATATTGTATTTAAAACTGGATTTATGCATTGCCTTACTATAAATGTGTTACTGTGGACTAGTGGCATAATGGATACTGCCTCCGACTATGGACCAGAAGATTCTAGCACCAGAGCTTGAGCATCGTCCTTTAGGGGGCGCTGTGTGGCTCAATGAGTTAGGACTCTGTGCCGTCGATCAGAAGGTCACTTGTTTGATTCCCTAGTCTGCCAGACTGATGTTGCTGTCGGGCCCCTGAGTAAGGGCCTTAATCCCCCCCATTGCTCTGGGGCAGTACACACTGGCTGACCCTGTAACACACACACACACACACACACACACACACACACACAGAATATTTTATTATGCATCCATTGTCTGGCATGTCCATTGCATACAAAGCCTCAGCAAGCACTGTGTGTCATTAAACAAAAGTTGAATGGACAAACCGTGCATGTCAGATCTAAAAGTCATACTGCCCATATGAGCAGAAGTATTATAAATACCATTTGCTGAAGAGTTCCTTCAACAACTGATGCTCAGGCTCACATAATATATTATATACATATATTTATATATAAAAATGATGGTTTCTAGATTTCTAGTGTTGTACATCTGTTTAAAAAAAGATAAGGTAATACCATATTTAAAACCTATAGCAGTGTTTTTCGACCCAGTCCTTGGGGACCTCCTAAGTCTAATTTTTGCTCCCTCACAGCCGGAGGGAGCAAACAAAAATGGATTTTCTGTTGATCTCTGATGTCCAGGTTGAGAAACACCAACCTATAGAATAATAAAAATCTATCCAATAGCAGAGGTTTCCAAACCAAACCCTTTCTTGGGGTCCCCCAGCCATTTTGCAGATTCATCCTAGTCCACCACTAAACAATCTAGCTTTATCAATCTGATAATCTTTGAGTCCATTATACGAATCAGGATACACAACCGATATCTATGTACACAGCCTGTGATGCTAAAGTATGCTACTTAAAAGATGCTGATAATTAGCCTAACTTGTTTGTTTGAACTGTGAGACCAGGACCACTTATGGGACAATACAGAGAACAATGGGAGGGTATTAGAATCCCCATCACTAGACAGGCCAAGGTACCAGCATTGACCTGGAGCCCTGGATAATGAAGCATATCTTTATACAGGTGCTAGGAGCTACACAGAGACAGAGGCAATGTTTATCACCACAAAACTATGAATTTCCTGTTGGGTAAAAAAAAAAACAGTCATTATACACAATGTTAAATAAAAGTGTTCCTTATTTAGGAGATGCTACTGCAGCAGCAGCAGCATGTGACCAGCTAGCTGGCTATGATCCGATCCAATATACTAGCTAATATTAACATTAGAGGCGACCATGAGGCGACCACAACCCAGCAGAGCCACAATGTACAAGATGATCAAAGACAGGAGGTCTGAAACAAATTTGCCTAGGCTGACCGTTTCAAATAACGAGATGTCTATGAGGATGCAGTGAATTAAACAAACGCAGAGAGAGGAGGGGCGGCAGACCCCAGAAAAACACAACACCCCCACTCTGAGCCAGAGACGATAAAGCAGCATCCACATCTTGGCAAGCAGGAAGCCTGAAGTGTCGCTGACTGGGAAAGCAGAAGGAGACTGGTCAGTCCTGCACGGCTCTTTGGAATGCAGCGTTTTGGGGGATCGGGGTGCTTTCGGGGATCTGAAGAACATCAAGGAACTTCATGTAAAATTTGCTTTAAATATACTGACCATCATATTTCTTTGAAAAAGTCAGTTATCGGTTGTCTTGGGAGTTGGAGATTGACATTGACGTAGACCTTGGCAGAAGCCCAGCCTGACAATGCTGTTCCACTTCACAGCTGCTTTAAGCAACAGACCATCACTGAAATATACATTTAAATTTCAATCACGCATAACATTACCTATTATAACTAAAATGTTAAGAGAATTTGAAAGACAAAATACCACACAATACAAACACCTTTTCAAAATAGGCGACCTAAACAATGAAAGGCACAATGACAACTTCATAGAAGTTAAATCTCATATTTAATTGGTCATTTTTTCGAGTCATTGCAAGCTATATGCTCTGCACAGGGACAAATCTTACAAGCACTGAGCGATCAATAAAAAGTAGGAGACTACAAGTGCATTATAACCCAACCTAAAGTTGTCCTTTACAATATGCCCTATCAGTCACATTAAACTAGGTGTCAGCCTTATTCTGTGGAGCAGTACGTCTGGGCTGATTTTTATGCCGGCCCATTCCCTGGACTTAATCATTTAGTTAATTGTCTCCCTTATTACTTTCTTAGCCACACACACACACACACAGTTCCGCTAATCCAGGGCAAGGCAACCCTCATCCTGGAATGCCGGTATCACCTGATCTCATGCAGATAGTAACTCATCATATTTTATTACCATTATTTATCCATCATTTACACAAGTACATTGGAATGCTTCTCTTCACCTATCCCATCCTGCTCTCCATAACGGTCTCCTAATGCAGTACCACTGAAGCTGAGGGTAAAGGGCCCTGCTTAAGGGGCCCCCAAACATGCGACTGCTCTGCCGAGGCTGGAGCTCAAACTAATGGCCTTCTGATGACAGGCACAGATACTTAGTCCCCTGAGCCAAAAACAAGTTACTATCTGCCTGAGATCAGGTGCAGTTCAGAGCCCAGTGGCCTGTACTACAAAGCGGGCTTACTGGCTTATTGGGGTAACTTGTCATATTTACAAGGTACCATAGTTTAAATGGACTTCATATTTGTTAATTTTCATTTTGCCCAGACTAACAAATCCAAAAAGTTACCCCAATAGGCCAGTAACCCCACTTCATACTACAGGCCACAAGAAAGAAAGATGGAAAACCTGCGGGATACTAGGATCAGGGTTAGGGTTAGGGTTAGCCTAACCCTAACCTGCCCGATACTAGGATCAGGGCTGCCTACCCCAGTGGTAAACCATCAGCTGCGTGGCTAAGAAATTAATAGAGAAACACCACAAAATAAGCAGCCGTCTATGAACAGCTCAAGACCTAGATTTTAATAATTATTAAAAATGCATCACTGATTTAGGATACAGTAAAATTGATGATAATCTTAAAAATAAAGAATAAAAGTACATAGATAAATAAATTGCATGCCAGAAAAAAGCAGTGTTCCATTCTACTGTCACCATTGAAATGTTTCCAGTTTATTTTGGTCGATTAAATTATAAAATTTCAATTTTTGAAAGCCACAAGAAAGACCTCAACACCCTTAATAAACATGGGGTCGAGTAATGACAAATGTAGTAAAAAAAAAAAACATTTTGTGGACAAATAACCTTCAGTCAGTCAACAGCCCTACCTCCAATTCAAACCAAAAGAAAATGAACAAATGAACATTAAGTCATGCGTTTCCATTTGCACATTAGGTCATTAACAGCAGTACCGTGTGACACATTGAAGGGGTTCACTTTGCACGTGCCGAATGCCCCTCAGACGTCGAGGTTTAATGTAGCACAGCTGAAACATTTACATTCCGGTTTACATTACGGAAGCTGGTCCCACGCCACACCTACTGCTCGGATGTTAATGTTAATAATAAATGTTAAAGTTAATGCGCAGGCGACCCCACATTCCCTCTCAATGTTAGAAATTTCACCCCGAGTAGGTTAGCATAGCATAGCACAGTATAAAGCAAATTATGCTTAAAGCATTACATTTTCGACGAGCCAACAAAATTAGACAAATGGATAAAAATTGTATGTATACGTGTACCTATGAATATACATGCACAGTCTTTGTGAAGACTCTCCATTCATCTCTACAGGTATTATCCTAATCCCAACAATAGCAACTTTAACCCCTACCCAGACCTAACCTTAATATACGTATACAAACAAAATAAGATCTGGAGAATTTTTAGTTTTGATTGCATTCACAGATATTCTTTAAAACTTAGTTTCCCCTCGCAGGGCCCATGAAAAATGTTCCCACAGTGAAAATAACAGGTTTTTTATATTGTGTGGGACATTTACACATCCGGCTTTACATAGCAATTCAAGCAAACAAGAAAGTCACCGCATATAAAATTAATTGTAGAGTCCGTTATGACAAACTTTAAATCATGATCAGTGATACCACATTTCATTGATTGGGCCTTCAAGTGAATAGAGTGGGTAGAGTCCAGAGTCCAACATCGAAAATGATCACTATGCTAATGATATACTGGTACCCAGAGTTCTGAGCAGAACTGCCAATCACACCCTATTATATGGCTACAATGGACACTGACTGAAATAAATAAACGCAGGCAAATGTGAATGGTCGCAGTGATTATAATGGAAGCCTTCTCTTTCATGCATCAGCGAGAATACGACTATTGTGGATATAACACAGAGCCGCTTTATCACGACTCAGATACGTTATGACAAACTCTCCGTCGGAAAACAACGTCACAGCACTGAGCCCCAGCTACCACAGGCCGCATTTTAAAGTGCTTTAGACATACGGCACTAACTACACAACGTCTTGTAATAACATCGGAGGTCGAAGTCCACAGAGGAGATTGAGGGGAAAAGCTCGAACGCTTGGGGAGAGCAAACAGAAATGGGGATCTGAGGTGGGTGAATCGGGGAAAATGTACTGGCACACTCGTGTTATGACAGCTAGGCAAAGCCACCAAAATTACCAGCTTTGTGCTCTATTAGACGAGCAGCTGGTTAACCACCGAGAGCAGAGACGTTCACAAAACAAACTCCACGATTCGATCACTCACGGTGATGTACAAGCAAAGGATCTTCTGCCCAGTTCCCTTCCCTCCTCCAAAAACACCCCCATCAGCAGTTTTTAATATATATATACACATACATATATATATATATATACACATATACATATACATATATATATATATATATATATACACATATACATATACATATATATATATATATACACATATACATATATATA
>JAABNY020000025.1:18951078-18965372 GCA_015164015.2 Brevimyrus niger | reverse complement strand
TCATCTGCCAAGTATCGGCCCAGTCGCTAATTAAATCCAGATCCCGCTGAAGTCTCTCTGCTGCTAGATCAGTATCTAAGTTTGAGTGTTTAAACTCAAACTTTATTCATTTGCAGACACACATACTTAAAGTTAACAAATGCATGTAGTTAACACATTAATGTTATATTACGTATATTAAAAGGCTTGCCACTTTATTTTGGGCCTAAATAATGATGTTGTTGTTTTTAAATATCAACATGTATGGATAGTGGTAACCAGTGTGAGTGATAGTTTTTGTGCTTAGCCAGGAATTTGTTTTGATGTCCGCAGTACCCCATTTTGTTTGAAGGTACAGCATGCAAAATATAAAACACTGTAAAGTCGACCCAGTATATTTGTGATGCCAAAAAACAAACAAATAAACAAGTTTACACATATAAGTAATGTTTTACTGACACTAGATTAAAAATAACGTAACAATAATTGCAGATGAAAAGTAATTTTATCATTGCTGAAAATTATTAATTATTATCACCACAACTAACAACGGCACATGAAAAGAACTGGTTTCAATGCTAAGTTATAAAAATGTTTAAAGAAATAAGTTGAATAACTACATTATATCAGATCCAAAATGTACAATAGTTTGCTGGGTTGCCAGTCACACAGATGAATGGCTAAATAAAATCTAAACAACGTTAACAGCAAAAAATTTTTTAAAAAAAATCTAGTAGCTGCTGTGTATTTACATGCAAACATTTTCAAACTGACATTTGAATGGGTGTGTTTATCCTGCAAACACTACCGGCGAGTAGCTAGGCGGAGTGCAGATGAGGAGGAAGTGACACGCGTGAGCCTTTCATTTCCATTCGTTAGGAGACAAGCAAAGAACAGGTGGAGGAACAGTGAACGATTCCCTGAATGTTAGCTAAGGGAGGCCATGAAGCAACTCGCACAGTCTCTGCCTTTGATGCTCCCGTCTGCTCTATTTTTAGAATGTGGTCCTTACCTCCTACTCATTGTACCTAAAGGCCAGTTATAAAAAAAAGTATGTCTTTCTAAAGCCCATAAAAGGTCTGCAGTGGTCAACACTCAATACACGAAACAAGGATGTTTCAGTTAACTTCCAATTTTACGTTTTTATTTAGTTTAGCAGGTGCTATTACCAAAACCCATGACTCAAGGACCGAATGGTAACATCACTCTACCGACCACACATTTTGAACCGGTGACCTTCCAATCACAGAAAACCCCCTAACCTGCAGAGCCACACTTCTCCTCTGGTTAACAGTAAGGGAAACTCTTTATTGTAGCGACGTGCATGTTAAGTGCACAGGATGATTTCTGACTGCTGCACTTAGTAACAAACAAAAAGCAAAGGATATATTTCCCACAAATTTTTTTAAATAAATGTGCCACCCAGACATCTGAATTACACCACAATTTCAGTGCCTGTCTTCTGTATTCTGCACCATAAAATACTGTAATAAATTATTTTGCTATTTCAATGTATCAATAAGTGCTTTTATATTCAACCTAAAATTGCGCCTGTCTGCTGTCTCAGAAAGGATGTCTGTCATACATATACACTTACAGCTGGATTTTGTCGGCTATGAATATGCTCTTGTGCAGCTAACACAATTACTAAGTGCATATAACATCATGGAAGCATTCAGGAGACAAAATATAGCTCAAGCGCGATGGCTCAAATCAAGCCAATAGTGCCACTCTGATTAAGTAAGTACATGATAAAGTAGCCCAACATTCAACAAATTGAGGACATTTTTGAATGAATAATTTGCAAAATACATTTGTGAACACTTTTCTCCAAAGCGATAATTGAGAAACCAGGGTCAGACTGTCCCTGGAGCGACTGAGGGTTAAGAGCCTCGCTCAAGGGCTTTATGGTGACATCACTCTGCTGACCACTGGTGACCTTCTGCACACGAGCACAGCAAGCTAACCTGGGGCCAAGCACCACCCCCACTGAAAACACACAAAATATGTAAATGTTGCTGAAAATAGTGCTATCGTTATTTTTGGTCGATTGTTAGAATAATATGACTTCCTGGGGTAGAGTCCAGATTCATTGTTATCCTGTGTTGGATAAGAGTGTATGGAAGAGGGATAGGTGGTTGAATATCACTGTAGATAAGTAGAGTAATTTAATCAATTATGTTTATTTACTTAAATATATTTGTATTTTCACACTTAATTGGTGTACTTATGATCCTTGTTCTTAAGTAAAAATACTCAGAATTAATTTGTAGCTTACACAATTCAGCATATTAATAAAAAAGACAATTTACTAAAAAAGGTGTATTTCAAAGTGACTTTGAGGTGAAAATACATGAATGCTCTGGAGGTCTCACCAAGATGCTCATCTCCCCTTAGCCAACGGGAGGTCCCAAGGATTCATTGAACTATGCTGATAAGGGACATGGAATGAAGACACAGGAACAGAGGTCAGCACAATTAGCATTAGGAAGCCCCAGAGAGAACAGGCAAATCCTAAATTGCTTTACTCTACTGTGGATCTTCCTTACACCAAAGCTATTGGAATGGAGCTGATGGACCTCAGCTCTATTCACTAATTAAAGTTTAATGTGTCTGTTGACCTACTGTTGCTTATTCTGGGGTGTTACAGCCCATAGACAGTGCTGTGACAAAGTAGCTGTCTTCCAATTCCTTTTTCGCTTATCCGTAATACCTAATTGTGTCTGACCCCGAAGAAACTGAGGAAAATACAAAGGGCAGCACGAGTAAACAGCACTCAGTTTTTAACGATTGTTTGATTGATTGAAGGAGAATAGAAATGCAGTAAAACCTCCTGACACCATTGCGCTTCCTCCGCCCTGTTTAACTGTGGGCATGATGCTCTTTGTGTGGATCGCGGCGTCAGCTGCGGCAGCGGGGTCCCTGTCTTCCCAGTTGTTCACGCAGAATCATTAACTGAACTAAGAAATGCCGGCGGTCCCTTAGATGTTCACTTGTGGTCTGCTATGACCTCCCTGTTGAGTCTTCATGTTGTACTTCCGCTGGGCCGGCTGCTCCTGGGCAGATTTGCCACTCTTCCAGGTCTTTTTTTCCATTTGGAGGTGATGGCTCTCACGGCGTTCTGCTGGAGTCCAGGCATTTTAGAGGATGCTTTGAAATATCAGTTGGGAAAAGGGTACAATTGCTTTCATTCTCAGGCCTTCAGTAAGTTCTTTTGATCAAGGCCTGATATGCTGGTGCTTCCTGCAACCCAGTATCCAACTCCATCCATTGCCTGAATGGTTCTATCTAAGACATGGGTAGATCCAACAGGACTGGCAGCAGTCAAGCTTGGGGGGGGGGGTATCTACTTTCCTTTAACCCATCATTATTTTGATTTTGTTCATTGGTTGACTAAGTGACTAATTGGGCCATTGCATTGGCACACAGGTGATATGGATGTTGGTGAATTATTTTTCCATCAATGAAGCAAATGGAAATTTAAAACTTATGCTTTGTGTTTGTTCATGTTGTCTTTTCCATTGTGTTAAATGTGTTTGGGCATCAGATACAATGAAGTGTTATGAGTAAGAAAAAAAGGAAAGGATGGGATGTATCACTGTGATAGTTAATTGCTATTAGTTTGTTTAAAACCTTCTTCCGTACTAAGCTTGTATTTATTTAATATGTACCAAAATACACACACACAGACACACACACACATATGTTTATATAACATAAACAGATACGGACATAAAATTTACCAGCGGTGACTTGCAAATACTTGTCCCATTATTCATCGGATGCGATAAAATGATGATGCGTATAATCATTGTGTAGTGTTACTATCTTGTATATCATCTCGTGTGATCTGTCGTCTTTTTGTAGTTTTCCATAAATGTCAATAAGTCATGGTACTGCCTTGAGAGCTTCACAGACTGGCAGCATATGTTAATTGCCTACTTTCTTGTGTGGTTAAATAATACTATCATGCGCGGTGCTTTGCTAGAGCACAGGACATAGCTAATAGCATTTTTTATGTTTTGTAATCGTATCCCTGCTGATAAATGCTACATTCAATCACAGACCCTTAGAAATAAATAAATAATCGTATATAAATGGAGGTTTACTAGTTCAGAAAAAAGCAGCTGGTTATTTTACATTTTGAATTTATATTTTATATATATTCTGTGGGCTGTGTGTATGTGTGGTCCAGATATACCTTACCTTGTGGGGATCAAATGTCCCCATATATGATTACAGGTATCTGTGTGTGTATGTGTGTGTGTAGGTATGCCTGCGTGTGTGTGTGTCTGTGTGTTTGTGTGTCAGCAAGCTAGGACACTATGCCTGTGACATGAAGGTCTCACCTATAAATCCTAAGGCTAACATTGTGTGCAACCATTGGCCCCCTGAGCGAGGCCCTTAACCCCCAATCACTCCTGGGACTGCCTGACCCTGCTTTCCCAAATACATGTCATGTTGGATAAAAGCATCTGCCGAATAAATATAGCATTTTATATAAAAATCTATGCCCTGCATTATTAGAAATTCAGTAACAGTAACCTTCCAATAGTGTGAATTGACTCTAGACAAAATCAGTCAACCCTATGACACAGAAGTCGTGGCCAATGCAGTTCATTCCGTTTTGCTTCACACGGTCAATTATTTTTCCCTTTGCAACTCTAGCAATAGCCAATCACCGATCAGTATTTCTCTGAGTCCGGCTACACCCACTACGGGCGATCAGAAATGAGTCTCCCCGCTTTCTCGCTAATGCGCCAAGGTTATCGTCGTGACGGAAATAGCGGAGTGCTTCGCCATTATCGCTACACTCCAGACGTGGCGGAGGGAGCCGGGACGTGGTCCGCGTGCGAAGAGGTGGCCGCGTACGGTCGGCCGTCTCCCGTCCGCACGGAGCCAGGAGTCTCTAATCCGTACGCTTCCTTTACAGGATCTCATCCGCAGATACAGCTGAATATGAATGCCTGTGTCAGGAGGATGACGGCGGCCACTATTGCAGGGAAGGCGGTGGCGGAATTACCCATCAGCCACAGCTAGGTTTACACGACAGTCGAGGTGCGTAAGCGATGCAGCATAAAGATTCGGTTAAGGGTCACAGATTGTTAGCCTACTGTCCCCTGTTCCGACCCACAATCCCCTTCGGCGGACGAGCTCAGGTATGGAGGACGAATTTAATTGACTTTGTGGTCCACGCAACATATGCATTAGTTCTGTGTCTATGCTTTTGGGACTTATAGTGATATTGGTGTGGGGGAGGAGTGGAGAGGTTACGTCACCCAAAACATTGGAGGACACTGGAGCAGACAATAGACAGGCAGTGGAAGACCAGATAATTTTATTCTCTGTGGGCCTCTGCCTGTCCTATTTTTCAGTTAATTGTAACAAACAGTAATTACTCTCTTCTTGATGTTTCGAGCTGAATAACATACTCAGGGAACAAAGCCCTGGGTGAGTTTAGTTATCTGGGAGTCCTGATCTTTTAGAGGGACTGATTTTTTTTTCCCATGCAGCCATTAAGCTATGCATCTTGTCAGTGATATATTTAAATATTTAAAATGTACTTTTTTTCTTCCTAATAAAGCATAGGAGCTTGTCGATTCGTGTACTCTGCAGCCCCATGTTAAAAAAGGAACCATGAAAATGCACTGATGATTATGCTTGGTTTAACGGCAGTATTAAAGGCAAACTTTATTTCCACGCACATAACACAAATTACTCCTGAATCATTGAAACAGGCTGGTAATTTCTCAATGAGATGTTGGGTGACTTATAATGAAATTGGACTGTGAATCTTCAATGCCTTGAGTGTCTGGCTGATCAGTACTGCCTCACATTTACACTGGAAATGGCTGATTACGAAGATACTGAGAAAAGTCCCACTGCTTGCTGTTATCACATAACAATGCTATTATCACGGCCAGAGAATGGCTGGCTCACATAGTCACGGGATAAGGGATGGCTTCTTGCCGGCTGAGAGTCAGGACGGGCTAAGTTAAAAGCTTAGAGATGGGCAGATCAGGACTCAGCCTCACACAATGTGGAACTCAAGGTACTCGAGACTCTCGTCCGGACCCGGGGTACTGACAGGGCACTTGTGCACTCACAAATGCCTGCTTCCACTCCCTTAGTCTCACGGCAACTGCAATCTGGACCCTGACTCACCGTCTTAAGCTGCATGTCTTTGTACTGTCAGTAGTTAGTTTGGGGAATGTAAACTCCACACGCAGAAATGCAGCTTGGGTATGATATGAACCGAAAATGGAAGTGTCAGTCAATAGCAATATTTATTGTATTACTATTTGGATATTTGCCTGTCAGATCACGCCTGAATTTAATGACAGTACATATTAAATCAAAATTATAGAGGCATAGCTTGCAGTCCCCCTTAGTATCCATATGATAGTAGCTCCATGACCACTTCATTTACAGCTGTCAGCCAAGTATGGAAATAGCACAATGTTACTCACAGTCTGATTTTCTGCAAGATACATCCCTTTCAAGTCAGCACCGTTGTATTCAGTTTGGTAAAAGGTCTTTGTTGTAGAGGCATCTAAGTGAAGGATGTAATTCTTGGAGAATTCTAGAATCCCCAGTGCATACTTTACATACAACCTCCTTCCCCTTGTCTCCACACCACATTTGCAAATAGCCTTTGAACCTACATTTCGTTGATCTCCGGCATTTAGTTACATTTTTGCTGTAGGTGATGTCTTGCAGGTAGATGTTTCTGCAGTGTTCATTGTTAAATAATATAGCCATCCATCCATCAACCATCCAACTTTCCTACTGTTCATGCAGTATACAGGGTCAAGGTGAGCCTACAGGCCACCGCAGGGAGTGCAGGTAGGCAGGGGTATATGCTGGGACGCCCGTCCATCACAGGTCATTTTAGCCTTGATCTTTTTTTCATTCTTGTCTTAACTGACGCAAGCAGAAAAAGTAAATGATATCTATGACCGCCAAAAAAATCCACAAAGACACTCTATATATAACATAAATACTTATTTAATTGACAAACGAGGATAGTGGAATTTGGAAGTAAAATTGAATGGCTGCACGCTTTAATAAGCGTTTCCGACACTTATAAGCAGGAGCCTGTAATGGCAACGTGCCATCTGCCTGCTTTGTGTGTGTTATACTTAATCAGCTCGTTTGACGAGGGCGAAAAGAGAGTCGGCCACTTTGGAGGAAGCTTTGCGGACGGGTGATAAGGACGCGGGGGGGAAATGGGGTAAAACCTCAAGCTGCAGTGGAAATGGTGCAGAAGGTTAATTAATTCCTCCTTTAGCGCGCTCTCTGCAGCAATTGATTTCATTCATTTTAAATTGGTCGGCTTAAATCAAAAACTAAAATTCCTAATAATAATAATAATAAACATACCACGGTATGGTATTAAATCAAAAATAATTTTGCGTTGGATCTCAGATTTGCAGTCTTGCTACTTCCGGCTCGATCTACATAAATGTCACGGCAAGAAATCTTTCCCATGCTGATATATATAGTTGATGAAAACTAACCTGCGAAGTAATTGATAACCTGAAAAAAGGTTTACAAAGTGCACCCAGACTTTCGAAACCCACCTCAACTAAAATAATCTTACTAGTGTGATGAATATAACCATGATAAACGTACAAAATCTGACAAATCAGCTTTAAAAATACCATTCCGGTAACGTACATTTAGAAAACCTTTTCGCAAACGTAGTTTAACAAGTTTCGTTATAAAATGGTTTCCGCTTGTCGCTACATTCATGCTATGGGCTACATACTGTATTCCCATGGTGTAAACATAGCCTAAGTAGGAGAAGTGTAAAAATAATAAGGATAGCGCCAGGAAACGGTAACGGAAACTCTACGGGACAAACACATTAACAGATGGACCTAACAGCAGTTACTCAGAAGCCATAAGCTGATAAGCCAAGGGGATGGGCGGATTGGTGCTGTGACTTCGGTACCTGAAGATAATGTGACAGACTGAATATCGATCCCTCAGAAAAAGCTGAAAATGGATGCGTTACTGATAATATCTGACATGCAAGAACAGTATCAACCTGTGAAGCCTCTTAGGTCGCGGTTGACCCGTCAGCTAGAGGTAACTAACTGACGTCATTCAAAACCCCAAACTGGGATAAACTCACCCGACAATCTTAGATGCGCCCCGCCTGTTGTTATTTTTAACTCCAAATTAAAAATCCGCATGTTGCGCCTCTGATTAGTTTCTCAGGTTAATCGCAGCACCATTACATGTTTTATATATATTATTTATGTATTTTTATTTAATTATTTACGTTACTAAATAAATGTCCAGAATGTTTCTCATTTGTCTTTTAATTAGCTTTTCATCTTCTGAATTGTGATGTGAAATTGATTATTATCTTATTATTTAAGGTATTTTAATTGCATGTAATAAATGGTTTCTTTTGCCTTTGCTAAAATAAGGTCTCCGAGGTCCGAAACATTGTGATTTGCATTCTGATGACTTGCTGGTTCTGAAATCTTGATGCTGCAGATGCTTCATTAATATAAAAAAACTTTATTGATCCGTGGGGAAAACTACAAAAAATTATAATGTCAGTATAATGTGGTGAAGCTTATTATTAATTTTATCCTTAATATCCTTAACTGAAATTTTAGTTGATGAGCAGATATGTTTTTATGTTGTCAGGAGAATATAACCTATTAAAAAGTATTATCCTTTTTTTCAGTGTAAATATTTTAAACTTGACCTTAACCACAGTTACCCTTGGTTAAAAATAGAATGTATTGGTCACAGTTTCAGTTCCTTAACCACAAAGTGATTTGTGAAAACTCGTAAAGGGTATTTTGTTGTGTATTCCTTACATATCTGTTATCACAAAGGCATGAATAAAGAACTACTGTTGCGGTTGACAAAGTGACAGAACTCCGAAAATACACAGGATCACAGCAAACCTGGAGATACAGGACATACCAGCACACATACTCACACAAATACAGAGACACACACAAACACACACACACACTCATACAAAGACACAAAAATACACACAATGCTCCCTCTCACACACACACAAACACACACAGTAAACAAACTACTGACCCTAGACATCTGGGGCCATGGTACTGACCACTGAGCCAGATCCACAACACTGATAACTATTGTTATCTAGTAATGGTGCATAGCACTGGGGAGGCCCACTGAGCATCCATGCTTTCTTCCCTCTTTGGGGTTGCAGGTTCGAATGCTGCCCACACCTCAGGGTGTCTGCTTGCCTGGGTCTCCCCCAATTACACAGGGGTCCTTCTGCAGTACAGAGACACATGGCTGATTATGTGTGGGTGTGATTCCCTGGAGCCTTTAATGGGGGGTCTAATTTTAATGAAAAGGAATGTGAACATGCTATTTAAACTAATTTAGGGGTCCCATAGGGGTCTCAAAGCCCCCCTAATACAGCCCTGGTGATGCCGCTGATATTTCCTGAGCTGGACTGACACCCCGGCCTGGCTGCTCACCTACTGTGTTCCTGGTGTCTTCTGGAAAAGGCTCCAGGCTCGGTGTAACCTTGTACTGGAAAAGTCATTACGGGAGATGGATTAACAGACAGCGAGGTACAAACAACAACAACAACTTTGCACTCCAACTTGATAATTTCCCACATTAGAGAAAAGTGAATCTCCGTGACTTATGAAAGCCAGATATAAAATCAATTACATAAATAATTCCCATGCTCAGTTACGATATCCTGTATCTTTTTTATATGTAGTCTTTAATTATTCTATTGTGAGTAACTGGAAGCCATTTTTTTGTCTCCTACAATGCTGTGCTTGCGTTGCTCACCCGACAGCTGTTAAATCAGCAGCTGGATTCTGTTCACAGTCTAGCAGCTTAACCGTATACCTGTCCACCGAGCCGCACTTACTTTCACCATTTTATTCCAGTGCGACTCCATTCCCTGCCAGGGTTTTACAGCAGAGAGGTGGCTGCCCTCTTTTATTAGCCCTAAAAGTTTCATCCTTCACAGTTGCCTATAAATGAGTAATAAGTTCAGGTCTGTTACATAGCATAAGACCTGACGTCTCATTTCCTGAAGCGCAGGGAGGGAGACTTCCTGACGGAGTACAATAAAGGCACCCAGCTTGGAAGAACCAAAA
The DNA here is from genome assembly GCA_015164015.2 of Brevimyrus niger. Classification (NCBI taxonomy): domain Eukaryota; kingdom Metazoa; phylum Chordata; class Actinopteri; order Osteoglossiformes; family Mormyridae; genus Brevimyrus; species Brevimyrus niger. The sequence continues at coordinate 18,955,260 of JAABNY020000025.1, read as the reverse complement.
TACCACCCAGACGTGGTAGGCCTTGTTCATCATGGCTCACTTTCCATAAACAGGAGATGTTACAGCGGTCGTACCTTTCACTCAGCATCCACCTTGACCTGCCAGTTGGCGGAGAATGTGTTTCAAAGAACTTTCAAAGAGAGAACTTCAGTTCCCGACCGTGGATAGAATTCTGTGTGTATTCTAATGGGCTCCGCTGTTAAACTACCGCAAGCTATGTAACATCTGATTGTGTGTTTGAATGAAAGAGATGGTAAGAGTGTTTATAATGCCACGGGCCTGAGAATTGGCTCTCTGTATGTGTTCGTGTTTTTAAAGGGAATTAAAGGAAACGATGTCTAAGGGCTACATTCCATGAGGAGAAATACTCGTATTGTGTTTATTGATTATCATTATTGTTACTATTTCTTTGGTAAAATAAGTCTCATTTATGTTTGCTTTTCTGAATTTATGTTTAAGAGAATATTAGCACTGCAAGTAATGAGATGTTATCTGAAGATAATACTGTTTGTTTTTTGTTCACTACTGCCTCACTGTCCTTTGTGTCCTTCTTTTTCTTCTTCTTAATAATAATAACAATAACAACAACAATAATAATAATCCAGAACATATCCTGTACTTTTTCTTAATAAAAATTCTACAGTTTCAATTCCAGCTGTCTCAGTTTGACCCAAGCACACGGCTTAATAATCCTATTATCCCACTGAATGAATAAAATACTCCCCGTGATGAATTTAATCCCTTTGAGGATTCAGTCACCTGCTTCACTGGAGCACTGCACGACAGTGGTCCAGATGCAAATCCGTCCAGTAGTATAATGCGATTCTTCTAGGAGCACTGTGAGTATCATGGGAATAGCAGCGCGCGTGGCGACGTTCAGAGCAGGCCAAATACCAAACCGCGCATTACTATCAAGTTTCCCCGGCTCCAGCGTGAATCCGTCGAGCTATTCCTAAATAATGAGCGCCATCTGCTGGTAACAAGTTCTTTTACGCAAAAATATTTATATTACAATATAAAAGGAAATTAATGCGAGAGATTCAAAAACTCATGCGTTAACGTCATGAATAGAATATATATTTTTATGAGAAAAAGAAATAATGGCATAAGCTTTATTTGAAAGAAAATGAAAACCTTTAAATGGATGATGTCTATTTAATAGGACCACTGGCTTTCTTTGATTTTCCTTCAATTAAAAAATAAAATATCAAGTATTTTTGGCCCCTCCTGAAAATAGTTAAACTAATTGATTAGAATCTAGCTCGAGGGATCTTTCTCGGTAACATTAATGATTTTATTTATTTAGAAATGCCAGCAGAATAACTGAGCTTCTTTTTCTCCGTTAGAGTGCATACTGTATACATATTTACGTCAACTTGATGGCACCTAATAATCAGAGGATGTCTTTTGCCGTATGCTGCCTGGGACAGGCTCCAGGCCCCCTGTGACCAAGTTCTGGACAAGCCGCTAGAAGATAGATATAAACAGATATATTTATTTAAATAAACAACACATTGCGATATGAACATTTTTATGCATTTTTCTTTAAGGAATCATGTATATGATTTTATTATTTTCAAAGATAAATATTTCAGTTTCTGATTATTATATTTAAGGAAACAACAGACTTCTCCTCGTCGATGACACTTTATATTTTATGATAAAGGATTGTACGTAATGTGATAAAGATATCCAAAGAACATACTGTGGATGGTATTTTGAACAGTGACTACTGATACCGTTTCCCCAAATCACTTATCCAACACTGTCAGGAAAAAAAAAGTACCAATTTCTACCTTTGCTTGTCACTGGGGTTGTACCCTTAAGGGTCTGCCAACTGTACCCTTAGTATGTAAATATACCTTTTAAGATACAGAAAAGAACTCTGAGGAATATTTTTGTACCATTGGGGGTACATGAATGTTGTTTGTACCTTGGGGATGTTCCTCGAAGCCCATTTATATACCTTAAATTAGATTGAAAGGTATATTTCCCTACAGCTATAATGCAATTTACAGAGTACAGCCACAGTGACAACCAAAGGTACAAATTGTTACCTTTTTTCTGAGAGTAAATACAAGATGGAGATAACCCTGGGACCTCTCATAGGAAGCACAAAGCACGTGGAAGGGTATACTGATTTGGGTACGAATCTGTCATAGGACAAACACCAGCCAGTCCACATTACGTCATGCCTTTAATGGAGACCTTGCAATCACACTTCAATGCTAAGCTTATGAATCAAACCCAGATCCCTAGAGGTAACAAAATGCTACCCACAGGGCCCTGAAGCGCAATTTATTTATTACTAAATTAATTCTTTTCTGCTGGTATTTACTGTTGAGTTGGTTCCACTAACCCAAATTTAAATATTGCTTAATATAAACATTTATTCGGTTACACAGTGTCCGATATGCCCCAGAGGAAGTGATGACTAAGGTTTATAATTAAATTTTCTATATGTATATGTGAGAAGACCCCTGAGACATACATCTAACAAGACATTTTCAAGGCATTTCAAGTGCAAATAGCATGTATTGTCAACTTTCAGAAGTAGAGTGTAATTAAAGACGACGCCTGAGCACCCGGGGTGGGGGGGGGGGATACATTGGACCTGTGGCATCCATGCATGTGTTCATGTAGATGAAAATGTCCCAGCATGCTTTGCAGAGTCCTGCTGGCCAGTTATGGCTGCCTTTATGACTAGCGTTGCTACAAGAAATGATTTCTGTTGCACTGGGGCAGGAGAGGAGGTGACTTCTTGACGGTGGCGTCTTTATCGACAACTCGGTTGACAGTTTCAGTTCCTCTTGGTCACGTCGTACAGACATAGGTCTCATCAGTTCTGGCAGCTGTGTGATATTATGGGATGCCACGTTCTCAGCTTTCCTGCAGCCACGCACTCATCAGCAAGCCCGAGGCTTACCTCCGCTAATAATCACTGGCTTATTGCGATCACCCCCTCCTCTGCGGGGGTGGGGGTGTCAGTACCCCCTATGCACAGAGCACATGGGCCCCTCCCGGGATTCAATGAATGTGACGTTAACATTATCAACAAGCTGTTGTCCTCTCAGTGCCCAGGCATCAGCTATGTCAACCACGTCTGTTACATTTATCTCCCAGAATTATTCACATTTTGTAACCTTCCTACAAAGTTGCAGACTATAACAGACCCTTTCATGGTGACTACAGATGATACTTTATGTTGCTGTTTACGTTTGTGTCAGTCTTACATATGATGTCATTATTATGGCTTCCTGCCTCTGGTGAGGGTATGGCACATGACATGCCCTTCCCATCATGCCTTGCTCCAGATGAGAGCCAACCCAAAGCTGTACATAAGCTGCCATTACATCATACCTTCCGAACTACATCAAGACAATAGTCCTGATTAGAAAATTCTATGTGGATTTATAGTGGACTATAAAAATGGATGGACAGGAGTTTGTTTTCGCCATAGACTCCATTGTCCATTGTCACTCTTAAAAAGACAGCGGCTCAAACTTTAGCATCATACCTACAGTCAAGGAGTTACACCCCCCTCTGCTGTTCACACAGGGACATTTATGATTGTCCTACTTCTCTTTCACTTGTAGGGTGATACCACAGGCAGGTGTCAATATTCAAAGTATCCATGCGTTGTTTGGGTTAAAGAAACATTACGGCCGATTAAACATAGTACAGACCCCCCACTTATGTATGACCTCCCATTAACAGGCCTCCCTGCCGCCCAGAGTAAGAGGAAGAACGAATATAAAGACAGTATGTGATAGAAGGGTCCTGAAAAGTCAAACAGCACAGAGGAGCTGAGCATAAATTTTCATATCTGAGCTAACTGAATAATTTCAAATTTTAAATAGTTTGTCCTTGCTAACATCCAAGGGAACAAGGCAACATTGTTTCCCGAGAGACTAACGTAGCTTGCCGAGAGATTTTTCCTTAATTAAATTCAAGTGTAATATGGTTGTGTAACTGCAGACATTTGCCGTTTTGTAAACAATGGATTTCGGAAACATCATCTAACACTCACCTTTCTAGTATGTGTCCGTGTAACTTGGAAAAAAAAATAAATGTTCTTCCTCACCCTCCGCCGGTGGTCTCGTCCTTTTCAAGCTCAGGTCCTCTACCAGAGGCCTGGGAGCTTGAGGGTTCTGCTCAGTATCTTAGCTGTTCCTTGTACTG
>JAABNY020000025.1:18930455-18948383 GCA_015164015.2 Brevimyrus niger | reverse complement strand
CTTGATGATCCACACGAGACGACCCCCTGCTCCTTGCTGGGACCAACCCAGCTCCCACCTGGATGGAATTACGACGTCCTTCACTTAACTTCCCGATTTCCGACCTGGGGACTTCGGGAGGGACGACCCCCCTTCAATTGAAGAATTTCTCCTCCTCCATATTCACGTCAGGAACGACCTGATCTGACACGTCCTTCTCTCCCGCCCCACACCCCAATCCAGGCCCGTGGAATTCTCCGGAAAACCATGGGTGGTCCAAGATCTCCCGGGATGCGAGTCTCTCGGCCGGCTCCCGCCTCAGCAGGCTGCGGATCAGGCACTTGGCCCTGGGCGTCAGCGTGTCGGGGATGCTGAACTTCCCCCGGCGGATCTTGCTGAACAGGGAACTGGGCTCGATGTCGTGAAATGGGTAGCGGCCCACCAGAATGGTGTACAGCATGACCCCCAGGCTCCACACGTCCGCCGCCTTGCCGGAGTACCGGCCGCTCATGTTCAGGATCTCTGGGCTGACGTAGGCTGGGCAGCCATGCTTGTCTGACAGGAAGTCGTCGTCGCCCTTCAGGATGTACGCATCCTCCAAGCTCTCCAACTTAATGAGGCTCCTACACCAGAATGACGACACTTCATGTAAGGAGTCGTAGTTGCTAACCTCACGCCCTTAGCTGCAACTCCACAAACCCCTAATGGCAGAACACTCATTTGTACACCCCCCCCCCCCCACCTCACTGTACAGGTGACTATCTGAATATCTGATAAAGAAACTCCAGTTATCAATCCCATCAGACATTCAATGCCATAAAACAAACAGGAAAAACCAACTGGGGTGTAAACAACGTTTAGATTAATGACTAAAAGCACCTTTAAGGAGAACACACCTGAGCGCCCCCCCCAAAACCCGTATCACATATCAGCTGGGTGAGCAAAGATCGCCACGCTAAACTGCAACAGAATCCCGAACACTGCAGGTTAGCAGTTCTGCATCCCGCAAAATAAAGAGCATCTAGCGCTCATCATGGTGCAGCCTCACTCTCGGTTGCCAGGCAACCATTTCAAAGCAATTCCAGGAGTTTAAAACCTGGTATAATTCAATTTACTAGCAGTTGGATGAGAACCAACGTAACGTATTTTAAGACTGAGTTGTGGTTGCTAAATTTGGTTACTTTAACCAATGGCTGATTTGATGATCTTCCTCTGCCACGGGCACAACACATACATCGGCTATATTAATAGCTACCCAGTAATAACCAACATCAAGTACATGTCAAGTACAGCTACCTGCCAATTACGCTTATTACAAAATCCAACAATCACAGATTCTTCAGACATATCAAAACAATTTGCTCATAACACTAAAGAACCTAAACGTATCGCTTGACGACAGCTACCGACGGCTGTGCTTAAGGGTGAAACAAACGCACATATGCAGACGGGAAGAGCAGCTCACCTGTCTTCGTTAGCGAAGACGAATTTTCTCAGCTTGAGGTCTCTGAGCACCAGGCCGTTGTCGTGACAGTGAGCGACGGCCGACGCGATCTGGTAGAAGAGGCGCGCCGCCTCGTCCTCCCGCAGCCGCTTGCACGTCCGCACGAACGAGTGCATGTCGCCGTGACTCCGCTCGAAGAAGACATAAGCCAGGGTGTCACCCAGGATTATCTCCACGATCTGGTTGAGGTTCTTGTGCGCCGAGAGGCAGAAGTATGCGGCCAGGGATTCTCGATATCGAGCGATATCGAACACCTGGAAAGAAGAAATCGACAAAGGAAATCACGCTTGAATGTGTGGAATTGCAGCGCAATTTCATATTTGCATTTGAAAACATTGAATGACAAATTCATAAAAGTTATTTGTGATGAATAATGTCCAGATATCTACTTGAATCCTGCACACTCCGATTTGCACCTTTGAGGATACAATTACTCTATTACAATTACATTGGTCTAGTAATTGTACCCTAATTGGGTAAATGTACCGTTAAGATACAGCAATGGACCATGAGGAACATTTTTGTGCCATTGGAGATGCAGTAATGTTTGTACCTTGGGAAACAAAATTCTACCAGTGTTTGCACTCTCTGTAGGCGAGGCCTGCTTTTCACTTCTCCTTCAGCAAGACGGGGGGCAAGTTTGTCAAACCAATGAACCCTTATGTCAAACTGTGCCTTTACAATTATTCGATTGCAGCAATTGTCTGTTGATCATTCAGTCACTATCAACGTGTCAGACTTGCGAGCTTGACTCCTCTGCCCATTGGTCTTCCAAACGTTTATCCCATAAACAGATTCCACACTGGGAAGCATAGCAGACAACAGTGTTTTTCAACCTGGTCCTAGGGGACCACCAGATGGTCCTCATTTTTGCTCCCTCCCAACACTCAAAAAAATCTGATACAGGTTGGGAGCTGGGAGGGAGCAAAAACATGGACTGCCTGGGGGTTCCTGAGGACCAGGTTGAGAAACAATGGCATACAAAGCTGGGGACCAACATGGATGAGCCTGCAGCCCGTCGTGGCTCAAGCACACATACGAACACAATGGGTAATTTAGAGTCGCTAATTCACCAAACTGGGTCTAGAGAAACTCGCTTCATGAACCCCACACCTGCAAAAATTTGGCAGTTTCATATTAGACGCTTCCCTACTGAAGTTCAGGAATCGATTCCCTGGTTCTGAGATCCTGGGCCACCTTGACCACGTTATTGAAGCTCCTGGCCATTTTCATGTCACTTTCCCATCACATAACAGGAACTGTGACCATTATGCTAAGTAAGCACGGGAGGCTGTTAAACTTTACGCATAGTTTCATAAACTACATCGCCAAGCCAAAAATATAGAGGATGAACAAGTCATTTTATTAGTGGAGGGACCAATCATGCAGCCCAAAAATTCAAGACAAATAACATCTTATTTATATGACCCATAAACATTTATAATTCATTATAATAACTAGCCTGTAGATCGATCTTTTGTTTTCCACAGAATAAAAATGACGCAACGTTATTCTGCTAATAATCACTGGCAAGTCTCACTGCTGACGACAGACAGTATGTCAATCATCAGTTGAATTTTCCAATGCAGAAATATGGAGACGAGCAACAAAAATTAATGCATTTAATGTACTTCAGATACAAAAAGAAATTCCAACAGCCCAACTTTCACTCTACTACTTCAATGTCTTTTTGCCACACTTCCACAATTTCCAAGTTAGCGCTGGGGCATGTGGTCAACTAATCAAAGTTTCTCCCAATAAGCCCCACCCAGTAGTTCTTGGTTGAGAAAAAAAGTTCCTTTTCTGGAGTAGGCACAAAAACAGGTTTAAGAACCCTCTCCATGGAACTACTAATCAGGCCAAGTTCCTGCTGTGGAAATGAGACAAATTCCTTGTTCCAGAAAAAGGTTCTTGCCATGGAAAAGTGCCTATAGAGAAGGCTGTACTATATAAAACCAAAGAACTGATCAAAGGGACCAAAACGTAATGCAATCGTGTGGCAGTAAGATTTTCAAATTTGTTTTGCAGGGACAATCAATAATGGGATTTTGGAGACAAAATAGCAGCTGGCGTGAAATACCTCACTGCGGCAGAAAGCGCAGGAAAACCTTGACATGCACATGACATGAATTTAAATATGCATAAAGGGTTTGTCAAAAAACAGAAAGACTGCTAAATGGCCATGGCTTGCAAGACATTCATTTTATTCAGGGCATGAAAGCAAGAGGATGGACATTTCACTGTATGTCACAATATTACAGAAGCTGAAATTACTGTTCCAGTAAGGTATAGATGGTTTGAGGATAAGAATTCTCTTGCAACTGAAAAGCACAAGATGATCTGAGGATTCATAAAGTCCATGAAAACGTACAAATACAAAAAGCTCATGGCCAGCAGCAATCAATAAAAAGATGTATTAAAACAATGATTGTATTAATAAGCTTAAGACAACTTATAAAATGGCTAAACAATAGGCTAGTTTTCCCCCCTTTTTTTGGGGGGGGGGGGGATGCACTAAATTCCTTGAAACCCCTCAGGGTTTGTGACCACAAACAAATCAGCAAAACATAGCAGCCGCGGCCCAGTCTTTAAGCATATTCCTGAACTGTCACAACAAATTTGACAAAGACTGTGGTTTGGATATTACCTCAGTGCATCTCGACTGCTCCTCAGAGTAAATCTGTTTATCATGAGTTGCTAGTCAAATTAGAATATCTACATAAACAGAAGCACATCCTCTAACATACAAGTGTTCAGATTGTGTTCAGAGCTTCCTGGCTGTTTTTATCCAATAAAATACCATCCTATTTGTACATAGGGCGCTCTTTCAAAATTATTCATTTTAATTGCTCCATGTTGTGAGACATACGTGCAGTAGGCATCAGATAATCATTATCATGATACTTCATGAGGCTAATTAGTTAACCATTACTGGTAAATATACACGCAAGTTAAATGACTAACATATGACTGCCACAATTGAAATATGGAAACAATTCGCATTTTTGATTAACCTAACAACGCAAGGGGGGGCATTTCCAATTAGTCATATGCTAATATGGATTACCAAATTATTTAAGATTTGGGGCCTACAGGGACACCTTGAGGAAAACCCGCGAAATGCAGCTTTAGATCACATGGTCTGGGAAACATCCTGGGTTTTACGAGTAACGAGTAAATTGGATAAGCGGCAAAAGTAACATCCCTTTAGGAAATTAAAGGAGAAAAAAATACACTATTGAATTAACTAAGCAACATTGTTACTCTCATTCCAAACGCATTAACATCATTAGCAGCGTTGAAATGTTGAAAGCTTCTTGAATTAACATTCATATCTTATTATTCGATATATATCTAATTATTCCCCGGACACGCACATGAACATGAATAAACTTAGTATCTTGCGGTAAATAATGAATCCCAAAGAATCAAGAAATCAATGCATTGCCTAATTTCTCTGTTATTATTATTATTATTATTGAGAATCCAATATAGGACTGCCCGACACTTAAAATGCAAAAATCATTCATTGCAAATCCCCCATTGGCTACATGAGCCATATAATACGCATGTAGCACTTAGGAAGAACTTTAATAGCTGGGACCATCAATTAGGACTGAATGGAGGTCCCAACCCACTTTCAGGACATCCGGCGATATGTTACACGATGATAACACACGCCGCCGGTGCTTTTCAGTGATGCATGAGGGCTGACGAAGCAGCGGCTCTGGGGCTCACCTTGCACACCAGCTCCTCTCCGCTGTGCAGATGCGCGGCCCTGAACGCGCGGTCCCCATCCAGTGGCTCCAGCAGCAGATACTTGCCGATGCAGGAGACGCTGTGCGGCGAGCTGGGGGTCTCCGGGGGGCTCGGCGATCCCAAATTGGGACTGAAACTTTGTGCGGACTCGCTCAGATAAGACGACTCCTCGAAGTCCTGCGCTTTGCGCCTCGGCCTCCCATAACGCGTTAAGTGGACGGGATTTGATCGCCGTATGTTCATTAGTGTAAAAAAGGGGGAACGCCAGGGGAACCGTTCGGCACAAAAACGAGGGGACGCTACCTGAAACGCTAGGGAATATCAATGCAAATTATTCTCCCTGATAAAAAAAAAAATCCTCTTTTTTAGACACAATCCATGCACATCCTTAGAGTCCAGTCCAACGGAGCATCGCTCAGTGCATATTCCCTATATAACAGTCACAACGTCGCACGTTGACACAACATTAAAAAAAGCCAGTTTCTAAAAATAACATTCGAGTGCGAGTCCAAGAAAACGACGGTTTGTTTGCATTGCAAATCCCCCCTATATCGGCTGCTAGCGAGAGCCCGGCTTTAAAAAACAAACAAAAGCAACTCTGCCAAACATTAGGTAGCTTTATGCAAAAAAATGCAATCGAGATATTAAGGTTTATGATCCCTGGACACGGATGCATTGGCAGGCATCTGCATCTCGATCGAATGGGGACTTGGAGCTATCTGGCTGGCTGTGTAACGTCGTTGGATGGCTGGTTAAATATAAGGGTAACACAGCACCCCAAGTTTTCCAGATCTGGCCGGGCAAAGGCAAGCCTGCTTGGAGTAGCTAGTTTTTATGGATGGGCTGAATGAATGTGGCCGTCTGGCTTGCTAAATACACTTTGCACAGCGGCTCTGCAAGTTAGTAGATACACCAAACACCGAATCGGACTCTAAACAAATAGAGCCAAAAAATTATCTGATGTACATGCATATGCAAAAACTACTAGCAGAATATATTGAATGAGAAACAAAAACCAAACAAAGCGACCCTGGTAGCAAATGCAGCAGCCAAACACACGGTAACCACAAAGTGGATCTTAAAAAGAAAGAGGCTTTCGCTAGCTACCAGGATACTCTATGGTCTTATTACGACCAACGAGCTTAGCGTGCAAGCCCGGTTTCCCCGCTGTTTAAAGGCCTCTTTCAAATAATATCCATTGCATAGCTAGTGCTAAGCTTCCTCGCACCAAAGCTTTGGAAAATAACGCCGCGACGCTAAATTATCCCCTTTACGTGGACACCGATGGCCGGTATTTGTTTTGTTCAGTCCAGATTATATTGGGATAAATTCGGAATAAATTCTGGTGCGTAGAATAGGAAACACCGGTATTTTGCAGTGTTTCTCTTAATTCCCGTTAAGCAACTTGTCTTCTGGTGTATTTTTAGTACTTACGTGGTTTGGAAGGTACTTCATTGAGTATTACAAAGCCAGCGACATCATTCACACCGCTTACCGTGTAGCCGCTGACTACACTGGCGCTTACTACGGCCTGCACACCAAACCTAGTCGTGTTAGTCTCGCCTCTCCGCTGACGTCACCGAAATTAACGATGCCTATAGGGCTCCACCGACGCCAGTCAAGTAGTTTATTTAAATAATAAATAAATAAATAATAGAGCGGGACGCGATGTTCTCCGGTGCTATGAATCGAAAAAAAGAGGATGCTTGAAGGATGCATTCAAACAAAAGGAAGTGTTCAGCTTTCAAAGGACCTGCAATTCTGAAAAGGCTTCAATGAAATGGAAGAAGATGTGCGCTCATGCTTAAAACATGAGGTTTAAGACGTTCTGTAAATCGTTCCTGAGAACAAGGGAGGGAATAATTATGGGATCAAGTGTTATTTTGCCGTGATACTTTAGATTATCTTACTTGGTATCAAATATTTTAAAATTAATGTAGTTTTCTAGGGAAGTGCATCGTGTCCCTTGCAGTATTACAAAATGTAAACTTCTGCATGTAACATATTGTGGTAACAAGTAAAGTAAATGTAATTAATGAGAGATAATAGGACTATTTATCAAATTTAAGCTCCCACGTACACCATCATGTTTTACACGTGTGTTTGTCTGGATTGGGGGTATTAGTACCTTCTGAGGTACTGTATCTGCTCTTCAGCAAGCCCATTATCAGAGGCCTAGTCAGTGTCTTGGTTTAGGATGAGCAGGTTAGCTGCAGAGACGCCTTACCCCTTTCTCAGTGCAAGCTACGGTCTTACCTTTCTAGAAAATTTCTTTCTCTCAGCAGTAACAGAAGAGCTCTTTAAATTTTTTATGTTGTATCTTTAAGTAGCTGCTTATGCACAACTACAACATTTGCATATATGAAGCTATTACTCCTCATGGTGAAACAGTATGTGATTGTATTGTGCAATCCACCTTACTATAATGCAAGTGTGGTGCAACAGAAGTCGGTGCAGTTTCCTACGTCACTCCACAGATAATCTCTGTCCTGTTGTGCTGGATTCTGTCTTGCTGCTAATGATGCCTTCAAATGTTCATGGGCTGGTAAATAAAATGATGGTTTTTGGGCATCGTGGCTGAAACTGGTTCAATAAGAAGTCATTCACCCATACATCCATTTCCCATAAGTGCTTATCTAGTGTGGGGTTGTGGTGAATTGAGAACTTTACCCTGGAAACACATTGCTCTATGATAGCCTGGGATGCCGTCTCTTACAGGACTAAAATCTTTTACATGTAACAAATTAAATTGTTTGGTAGGTAGTTATCCTTTATAGATCCCAAGAGGAGATTTGCTATTCCCTTGGATAAAACAGATTAATAAACAACAACAATCGTAGTATTGAGTCAGTAAATGATATTGTAGCGGTTTTGGCACTTATCAGTCTTTTCATAGCTTAGTCATGTAGAATGTAACACGTCTGCCTTGCATTTATAAACACAATGACTTGCCATCAGATTAGAGCATTGCTTCTCAACTCAGTTCTGCGGCATCCATGAGCTGGTTCACGTTTTTGTTCCAGTCCTTCACCTGCATAGTAATCAAGGGTTTTGTAACTGGTTGCCAAGATGTGTAGGTAGTGGGGAGAGAACAAAAATTTGGACTGGGTGGGAGAGGAGGCTGGATACTGGGTCTCATGCTGCTGGATTAATGAAAAAGAAGGCCACAGTCATTCTGCACAATGGATCCACGCTCTTCATACCACTTGTTATGAGGTATCTAGAGACATTCAATGCTTGTTACAATCTGTCAGCATAATCAATCATGCATAAATGACTAGGCTGAAATATGTTAACAAAACAAAATCTTGCTTTCTTCCAGTAACATCCTTATCGGATCAGCTTTTTCACTTGATGACAGCAGATGGTGATGTAAATGGAAAGGAAAAGCTACCTTTAGATTATTGTAAGATTTTATTGTGCCCTTTACTGGAAGTCCAGCATTGTGTCGCTAATGAATAACCAGACTGTCGAGTCAGTTAAAAGCAGGGAGCAAGGTGACGCTAACCTGTCGCTGCCAGAGAGCTGGACGGCCTACAGGCCCATGTGCGGCTCATAGTGCAGGAAGTGGGTGGTGGACTTCAGGCGCAGAATTTTGATGCACCTCATGGAATGCAGTCCTGCGGGAGGAATGCGAGCGGCGGCTGGGGGGGGTTCACGAGGCCGTCCTGTAGTGTATAGCAATCCGTGTACGCCCCAGTGCAGCAAGAGACTGCAACCTTTTCATCCCCCCCCCCCAAATTTCTCTCTTTCCAACTCTACTGTTCCTAGCCTACACATCATGCAAATTACATCTCATAAAGATGTTTCATTATGAATCCCCCTGCCCTCACTGCCTATTTCTTTAAATTATGTTTAAGACGATGATATGCTGTAAACAATAGGCCGCCTGTTTCTCTCTTTTCTCCTCCCCCCCTCCCTACACACTCACACAATCAACCCAAGCAGAGACCAGCACTGTTACTGTACTGTACTGTTTCCACTGAGGCTGCTTGGTATGTTCATTCTATTGAAAGAAAGAGAGAGCAAGGCATGCATTAGTAAGTTAATATACTTCCATCCCTTGGTGGAGTCACTCACTGTGCAAGCCAATAAATGGTTTTAATTATTCCCTTTAAATGAGCTCCCTTGTCAGTTCCTACTGTGAAAGCTTTCAAATAGCTTTTTACTTTATTTAATATTGTAGTTACCAATAAAAATATGTTTGTCCATCATGCATTTCCCGGTTAATTAAAGCATTTATTTTTGTCTAATGCAGGTGCTCTTTAACACTATAAAGATACTTGCAGCTCGAATTATTGTAAAGTAAAACTTTGAGCATATTTATTAAGGTCATCCATCATCCTTTCATCTGTTGCACTATTTTCTCACACCTTTGGGGTTGGTGGTTCAAATCTCTTCTCCACTCTAAGTTACACAGGTTTGCTCTTGGTGTTCTGGATTTCCTCCCACTGTCCGCAGACATATTCTTAGGACCCTGGCGAGTTGAGGTGTGGGTGACACTGGCATTGACCCATAGTGGCATTTGCCGGGAGCGACAAGGGGCCCGCACAAAAATAATGTGATTTTGCCATTTGCACAGTTGGTTTTCCGTCGCTCATTTTCACGTCACGTCACCGTGTGGGTCAGGTGACCTTGTTGGAGGGGCCCCCTCATTCTGGTTTGTGAGCCAGGCAGCTCAGGTCGCCCAGCTGGAACTCCAAGGTAGGGGGAGCCGGGGAATATAGCAAACAGCACAACGCTAACTTTGGACGATACTAGTGCAAATAGTCAATCAGTCATTAATGTGTCCTTATTTACATGGATCATTCCAAATTACTTAATAAAAATGACAATCTGTTCTAAAGGTGTTTTTTTTTTTGTTTTTTTTGCGAGGGGCACTGGGGGTGGGGGGGAGCCTCCCCTAGGGTGACATACAAGCTGGAACCACCACTGTTTTAGGCTAACTGGTGTCTCTCATTTTGCCCTAGTGCATGTGTGTATGTGCCCTGGGATGGACTGACATCCCGTCCAGGCTGTACCCCAGCCCTGTACCCTCTGCTGCCTGCACAGTATCCATGCCGCCCTGACTCACTGAAAAGCAGTTAAACAATGGATGGATCCTTTAACCCACTTTCTGTTTTACATTTGTGTCACAGGACATTAATAATACATACATTGTAGTGGACTCATTATCCATGCACACATACAATATACGGACACATATACATACTGGGACATTATATTTAATATTCACTAAAGACCAGGCTGAAGCAGCTCTGGATCAAAATTTAGCTGTATGATAACAATGACACAAATGCATGAAAAATGCATTAGTATGATCCAGTAATAAAAAAGTATCAAGTGAATGTATTCATTATACAGAAAAACCAGTCATGCTGCGGTGATTAGGGATGGTAAGGAACCTTTGTACAGTATAAGTGATTATTTTTTATGATATATTTTATTTATACGTTATCTTGTTTACTAGATAAGCGGTTATGGTTGAAGGATGGATGGATGGACATAAATGTTATAGTCCGTTCATTCTATCAGTCTGCTTCTCAATACACTATGTGAGACAATGAGTCTTTCACGGTAATTTGCATTGCAACGTGCGTTCAGGGGAACTGCCACCTTGAATGCCCATACTGTGTATGACCTGGTACCTCATCCAGGGAGTTCCCCTGCCTTGTGCCCCATGCTGTACCACATAAAAGGTTTTAAGATGGATGGATGGGTTCGGCGCAGGCCCATTCCCTGTGTGTAATCAGCTCGGCTCTGCGGACGTGAATGAACAGGGTCTGCGATGGCGGTGCACGCTTCCCCTTTCCATCACGCTCCGCTTCATAAACACGCCATTGTGCCCGGCGGACGCCCGTCTGCCAAACCAGCAGAAGACGTGGAAACCAGCAGCTCCTCTTACGTCTGCTGGCACCTGGTGACCTACGATTACATTTTTTTTAATGGAACAGAAACAGCTTCAGAACTGGATAAAAAAAAAAACGCGGCTAATATTTCAGCTTTGTGATCAAAGACACATTCAGTGCAATCAATCAAAATAATCAATGATTTGTTGAAATATATAATTACCAGAAACAACTGGAATACTTTTCAGAGAATACAATTGGAAGTCTGTTGTTTCCAAATAATAATAAAAAAGATGTATTATTTTAACTCAATGATATTGTGCAGTGTAATCACTGGAGGAGCTCATTGTTTTTCAGCTTCTACAGAAATGCCCAGTAAGATAAAAGATTTTGGGAACCTGCATCTTGGCAAACATCACTTAAGTGTTGCTGTGCGTCATGTGACTCCACAGAGACACGGACCCAAGTAGGACAGCTTGGATTTTGCTGCTGTATCTGCAGCCCGCTCACCACCGCAAGGTGTTTCACCTGAGTTGCTTCAGCCAAAAGCTCAACTGCAGGATTGGGGGGGGTGGGGGGGGTAGGTTACCAAACACCTGACGCCTAATGCCAAGAGGCCAGGGCATCTGCATTGCAAATGAACCCATGGAACCTGCATTCCTTAACCCCCCTCCACGCCCCCCCCCCACCACCAGTAGTTGCCTGAAAACAGGGAGTTCCTTTGTACGGCATCTCATCTATGTACATTTTGTTTATGCCATGGAGGGCAGCCTGGCAACCTGAGGGTGAAATCAATAGACCTCTGGAAGCACCTTGCAGGGGGAGATGTGAGCTCAGTGCCAGTGTCTGTGAGCTGCCAGACTCACTCCCATTCTCTGAGCTTGCTGCTACTCTACAAAACATTAGGCCGTATGGAACCTTCTCCTGGCTGTTCAGATATTCAGGGCTTTATTATTCATCTTTTGGGCAACTTTCATGGGGGGAGGTTCCATTCCAAAAAACCCGAGTCCACCTGTGAGTCGCAGCAGTAGCGGTAAATACGTTTGACCAGGCATATGAAATTGACAAATTAGGGTGACTCATTTATTTCTGATAATTACACAGCGGCGTTTTTACCTGGTATAAACCTCCCAGGATAGGCTCCAGAACCCCAGAATTGATTATGAAAAATTATGGCCAATGATTATATTTTCCTAATATCTCAGTTCATCTTCCCTCCTAACTGATTGCTCATGGTGTCTGGATCTACAGTCCATGCTATTGATTGGGAGTAATGCATATCTGCAAACACTAATTGCTAGTCCTTCTCAAGCTCTTTAGCAGTAAAAATAGCCAGAATCAATCTGCCTTATGTTGGTTTTTCTATTTGGGGTTGTTTAACAGTATTTTACGCATAACATCCACTGTCATCTGTATTCAAATATCTTATGCTATTATGTCATTATACATTTGCTGCAATAATGTTTTCGCTTTATGTTTTCCTGTTATTATCCAATTTATGGAGTACATAAAGCCAGATGCTGCAGAACACTCCTTATTGTTATAGGGGTATTTTTATTTATTGAGATGTATTTGTGACCCATTGTAGATATCTTTAGCGATTTCCAAATGTGAACAATGCTCGTCAGTATAAACAACAATGCACGTTAGTGTAAACGTGGATGCAAAAAGGAATCGATATTTATGTGCCCCACATGTTGCAATTCCACCCCACTCGTGCCCTCAGCCAAGATCTCTTTCCAACACTCAGGCGTAGCCATACAACAGGCTGTGGAAGCCGTCACAAAGACATGCATTGTTGCTTTGGTGTGCTCTGAGTCACAGGGACATCAAATACGTATCTTCGTAAATATCATTTATTTTAATGCATCACAGCTATTAATATCACAGTTACAGATAAAATTTGTGGCATACAAGTGCAGTCTAACACAGTTAAATCTAGGACAGAACTATGCATCACTAGCGCCTACTGGAAACATGAAGGTTCCTTCAGAATTTCAGATGAACTGCTGAACGGTTAGATAACAATATGAATGTTTTTGACACATCTATGTTTCTGTAGTGACACCAATATCAGCCCTGAGTGGTCGGTTCAATTTGTCATGATGTTCCGTGGTACTCCATCTCCCAGTCTTCCCTACTACCACAGCACGTTCACCGGATGATTTGGGAAGATGTTTAATAGGGATCTTTTTCCACAGCAAAGTGAAATTCCTTTAACACAGTACTAAATAAGAGTGGGTATGTTAGGATCAGAATCCTGGACATGCTGATGTCCAGCATCCTTGTCATAAACACAAGAAGTTCAATACATATCACAGAAATCTTAACAATCTATCATCTAAACAATAAATCCACATCAGCTGTGTTCCAATCCCACGATCAGCAAATGCTAAATGATAGATTCAAGTCTTTCCCATACTACAAACACCTTTCTCCCAACATTCTTGTAAACGTACTATAAATTCCGCCTGGCTGTAAATCCAGCGCAGTTCTAGAAAGCACCAGAAACCAGGTTCTTTTTCCAGAGTAGCGCATCTGTGTCAGCAACTGCCCCCGTTCTGGTGACCTGACCTCCACATAACCTACACCCTGGTGAGAATCCCCGGTGAGGAGATCCACCCTCCCCGGGAGAAACTGCATCCTCGGCATTTATGTCAAGAGAAAAGGGCTTCAGGCTGGAGCCGGATGAGAGGGGCAGCCTATAGTAAATTCGGCTGCGAGTGAATTTACATACAAATGAAAAAACCTCCCGTTTGATTACATCGCTTAAGGAAACACATCTGATATCAATGATAATTGGCAGAATTCTTTTTCCACAATTCTGGAATTTCAGTATTTATGACAATAAACTTCAGAGGCTTACTATGAGTTTACAACAGCACAGTTTGGTACAAACGTGGAGACTGATACGGAAGAGCAGACAATGGAAGTCAGGTTTGAAATATAAACTCAGAGCATTTCACACTGCATGCCAACACTATGTCATCGGCACAACAATAATATGTAGACAGTGCCACCATAGGGCAACAGTGGTCAACACTACTATTAAACAGACCTGAGCACATTTCCCCTATAAAATCAGAGAAATAATACAAAAACTACATCAACCCAGTGTGCAGATTTAAAATGACAAGAGAGTATAGATTCAAATTCATATTGTATTATATGCTAATTTTAAAATGCATATTTGTGTGATATGCAAAAACACATTACATTACTGTAGAGTGCATGTGTTATACCTATTAATATCAAAATAAAATTTAAACTTTAGCTCGACAAAAAAATAAGCTTTTTCACATTTACAAAATACTGTTCATTTCCACTTAAGCAACGTGACTTTACTTATATTAATTAATTTCTATATATTATGCATCATAAAAACAAATAAATCTTTATTGATCAGCATCCTGGAATGTTAACAAGCCTGGTTACTATGAAAATAAAGACAACGTAACCAAGATAAAGCAAAGCTACCTTGCTAAAAGCCCTTAAGAGATTATATTTTTCAACTGACGTGTACGGCAAAACCCACAAGAGGGAGAAATCGATCTTCATATCAATAGTAATTAAAATGATATATTCCGTACTCTTGTGTTGAAAAATGGCTTGTTTCTTTCATATGAAGTTGATTGCATTGCTTCCAGGACACAAAACACCGATTAGATGTAAAATGTCGTTAACTGTAACAGGCGACTGAGGCATTACATCCATTATTGTTTTTGAGAAACTTGCACGCATTTTATTTTTAACGATGTAATTTAGAAACCCCAATGAAATGACTTCCAAATAGATTTAACTTCTTAGCAAAATGTATTAGAAATGCAGGGTAATTTTGAGATTAGTAGATTAGTGCACCTTTTTTTAATTGAAAATAAAAAATAAAAATCATGGTGGAGGACATTTTGGCTCGAGAATAGGCAATTTGAAGAGAACCTGTTTTCTGCATACTCTGGGGTGCATCCAAAATCGCATACTTGTTTGCTAATTAAAATGCAGAATATAGTACACAAAGTAAGCAGTATGTCCAA
Source organism: Brevimyrus niger (assembly GCA_015164015.2). Lineage (NCBI taxonomy): Eukaryota > Metazoa > Chordata > Actinopteri > Osteoglossiformes > Mormyridae > Brevimyrus > Brevimyrus niger. The sequence goes on along the minus strand of JAABNY020000025.1, from coordinate 18,933,261 downwards.
ATCCTCAGTATGGATGAGATAGTAGGCAAACAATACCTGGATAGTATACTACATTCCACGAAATTCCGAAGTGTGCAACCGATGAACGTTACGCTATCCCACAAGGCCACGGGAGCTGCAACCAGAGAAAGAACTTTGCTTGCTCAGAAATTTCTCACAAGATAGTGAAGGAAAGCCATCTTTGTACAAATCTAAGTTAAAAGCAATGCCCAATTACATAAGTTGCTTTGATTATATATTGTTTTCATGGATAGTATTTAATGTTTTTAACTTTTGAGGGGGTCAAGCTACGTCATTGGTAAATGTCTAAGCCAGGTAAGGATGATGATGATGGTGCAGTTTGTCCAAGTGCATGCATACTATTCTCATGCATAAATACAGTATGTACTACATTAATGGTCAAGTAGTAGGTTTCTAATGATATTCAGTATAGACTAATTTTGGATGTACCCCTGGTCTGGCATGACACTGTTAATGAAGGATTTGAACAGCTCAGAAATGGGTTTAGACAATCCTAATGACCTATTGTTCCGAAAACACATGTACAGACAAAGCAACATCACTGATCGTTAGGTGATTGGCAATGTCCTTCACTTCATATCTCCAACATCCTCCTGGATGGTCTTCTTGATGCGCAGCAGCATAGTAGTCAGCCACTGGTCAATACGGGAGATGGAGTCAAACTCCTTCACCTAAATAAGAAATAAAATCATTTGGCAGACTTAAAGCCACACATTATAATGCTCACCACACAATGCAATACATTTAAGAGTCTCTATTATTGTCTACCGCTCAAAATATCCATCCATCTCCATAAGCATTTATCTAATATGGGATCAGCAGAAGCCTGGAGCACATCTGACGAAGCACTGGGCAGGAGACACCTGGGACAGGACGACAGTCCAAAGTAGGACACACACTGACACACCACAGAGCTGACTAGAGCCCTCCAGTTCCTCCAGTTCCCAGGGAAGTAGGTACTCTCCCACGCAGAAAGGATTTTTTTAGCGTTATATACTTCCACACTGGAAGACATCCTGGAAAGTCACCAGGACATGAAGGACATGTTCATTCACGACTCTACCTTTGACCCAATGTTTTTTTGAAGATAAATCTATGGCAACGGGAGGAGGGACTTGGGGTATCCAAAACTAACGACCGAATATTACTGCATCCACAGTTGGATGGGAAGACTTTCTTATATTATACGAGTTTACAGAAGGGATGCAAACGTACGGCTTCAGTGAAAGCCTCGCTGTTCTGTTCCTCATGGGCTTCCAGAAGTTTCTGTGAAAAATATATGCAAAGCTGTGATTAGAGCAGATACAGCCAATTATTATTACTCAGTTTTAATTATATAATTTTATGTTACATTCTCCCCAAAAAGGCAATACCCTCATTCTCTCGGCTTGATCGGTGTTTCTAACAAGACCAACTAAAAACTACTGTACATCAATTAAACAGGCCGTTTCAGAATTCAAGGATTTGTTTGTTCTCCTAGAACAGAAGCCGTGGTTCCAAATGACCCTCCTTATGCAGAACGACAGAAATGTGTCACTTTAATTATATCGCTACAGAAAAAAAGTGGCACCAGAGTGCTTCCCTGTACTTACTGGCTTCGAAGGTTCTTATTTGGACAAAGTGGTTTTCCAAGGAGTTCTCCTGTTTCATGTACTAAAGTATATCCTTAAATGTTCCAAAGTTTACTCCAAAGTGTTTTTGAAACATTACCATAATGTTAGGAGGAGATAAACCACTTCATTCCTCTTTCTGTAGATAATAATTACACTAAAATAACCAGAAAAAAAAAAAACATTTCCCAAGTGGGTGATTTACTATAGAAAGGTTACTGAAAAACTATTACCTGATAATTTAAGTGATGTAATTATTTAGCTAATTGTTCAGAGTTGAAAGAAAGGCTAGAGATCTGTGCATATCTTTAAAAACCCTGTGCTGATGTTCCACTTTGAAATGAAACGCTTTCGATATCTGTACATTCCCCATTCGGACCACTGGGAGGGGGAAATTTATTGACGGGTGGCAATAAATGCTACAGCAACTTTTGGAATCAAAACTTACAGACCTTCAGAAGTTTGCATTCTCTTGAATCAGAAAATGCTGGAAACATTCCCTCATACTTCTCCAGGGCAAGCTGCAGGACACAAAGTGTTCATTTCAAAGTAACGAGGCGACCGTGGGCATTTTAGCCGCAAATAAACAAATCAAAATTACTCTGGTGATATTTCTCCTACCTCAAAATAATGAATCTAATTATTATGAATCAAGGGGAAAACTGTCAACACACACATGAAATTGACAACTGGTACTGAAATGCCAAATGCATTTCCCCGGGCAGTGTTTCCTAATCCTTGCATACCAAAACACACAAACAATATCATTTATAAAGTAGATTACAATTGTAATGCATTCCGACCTTTCTTATGGATACCGTATTGCAATAGACTCAATGCACGTCTACCCTGGATTTAATAGCTAATAGGGTTTTATTTTTTTTTCTCTATATCATGAACTATTTAGTATCCATGAATTAATTATGTGCATTAATGCGTCACTCAACGACACAGATACGTTCTGAGAAATGTTTCGTTTGGCGATTTCGTCACTGTGCAGACATCATGGAGTGTACTTACACAAACCCAGATGGTATAGCCTACTACACACCTAGGCTATATACACTCACCTAAAGGATTATTAGGAACACCATACTAATACGGTGTTTGACCCCCTTTCACCTTCAGACCTGCCTTAATTCTACATGGCATTGATTCAACAAGGTGCTGAAAGC
>JAABNY020000025.1:18892055-18915380 GCA_015164015.2 Brevimyrus niger | reverse complement strand
TGATTAACACATTGACGTATTGTCCCTGAATCATTGAAAATACATGGTTAACATATGATTAGTATGATTAACATGATACGATCAATTGCATAACATATTATATATTGACTACTACAGCTACTTTATTAAGCTATAACTGTTTGTGCACTGGTTGAGGCGGCTTCAAGTCTCTTCCTGCAAGTGGTTTCTCCCCCCTTTGCTTCACTGTCTGCCTCTTCAAGGTCCGAGCTTCTGCGCAGCCGACTGCAGGCAGCCATTACAAAGCGAGGTCACACAGTATCCAAAACACTCTCTTCTTGCCTAAGGCCTAAGACATAGCAGACCCAATATGCCTCCTGTCCCGGGCCTACTAATGTCCAATTTTACTTCCACAACAGCACTTTAACGGAAAACCTGGTGTAATATTACATTTGATTTCACGATGCGAGTTTGATGTCAGATGTCACTGCGCATTCCCGTCTTACGTAAGTTTTTATTTTTGACCGAACACGAGATGGCAAGCGAATTTGACCTTGAGCACGGTGTGGTGTGGTGGTGCAGTGATTATCGCTGCTCCCTAACAGCAAGACGGCCCTGGCTTCGGTCCCGGGTCCTTTCTGTGTGGAGTTTGCACGCTCTCCCCGTGTTCGCGTGGGTTTTTGCTGGGGGCTCCGGTTTCCTCCCGCGGTCCAAAAGCGTGCAGGATAGGTTAATCGGTGAGTCTAAATTGGTCCTGTAATTTTGGGAGTGTATGCGCCCTGCAGTGTGTTGGTTGGTTCCTGCCTGTGCCCGTTGTTTCCATGATAGGCTTTGGTCCCCCCCTGCGACCTCAGTTGGGATTAAGAAAATGGATGGATGGTCGCACCACCCGATCATTAATCAGCAGCGCGGCGGCATTTTACCTTTCCGGTGATCGTGAACGAAAACGGCAAGAAAAGCACAGACGGGACAAAAACTGCATGCAAACATTGTAAACCTGATAACATACAGAAATAACACAATGAACACGCTTCAGCATGTCCACCGACGCCACAGTGAGCTGAGCCAAGATTATTAAAAGGGCAAACTTAGTTTAAAAAAAAAATCGTGAGGAAAATCGTATGTTGAACTCGAACTGAATCGTATCGAATCGTGAGTTGAGTGTATCGTTACATCCCTACATACAGGTGAAGATCTTTCTGTGTGTTTTACATGTAGCACATCCTTAACTGTTAAGCGCTTTTTATTTGATTGGTTTTCTTTAACTCAGACACAGTTTACTGACTCTTTAAAAAGGGTTTCAGTAAAGTGAGCCCAGAGCCTTTTTTAGATTAGATATTTTATACTGTTTTAACTGTGACATTTTGTAGCTATTTTTAAAGTTTTTACCTGTTCCTTCTTTAATCTGTTTTAATGGCATTTTATTCTTACCATGCATATAGCCCTAGTTGCAGATATGGTGTTAAGAATGTACATAACTGACTTAGGGTAATTGATTGTGCAGTTGTTTGATTGTGTTGACTGTGTTGAAATGTGTCTGTGTGTTCCAATGGAGAGCAAGATATAGGTCAAATGGCAATATTCCCCCAGGGATTAATAAAGCATTACTGTTGTATGGCTTTGATTGGCAGCAACCAGCAAAATCAGTTGTATACTGTGACGTAACAGATCGTATTTTATTATAAAATATCACCAGTTGCCCCCCTTAATCGGCAGCTAACTCCATGCGTTGGCAACTGCTTCCCAGTCTGTAACTGTCGGCCCGTGTCTCACGCAGGAATCTGCTGCATAGACGAGTTTGACAAGATGGGCAGTCAACACCAAGCCTTGCTTGAGGCCATGGAGCAGCAGAGCATCAGCCTGGCCAAGGCCGGCATTGTGTGCTCCCTCCCGGCTCGCACCTCCATCGTCGCGGCGGCCAACCCGGTGGGGGGCCACTACAACAAGGGAAAGACCGTCTCCGAGAACCTGAAGTATGCCCCGCCCTTTAAGGGCTCGCTGCCACCCTGCGATTGGCTGCAGCAGTGCTCAGTCAGAGCACGTGCTTTCAAGACGTGTCTTACTGCTGCAGTAATGTTGGCAGGGAATCTCTCCCTGCACATTTACAGATTATACTGCTTTGGACGAAAAGCCCCTTGATGCGCACTGATGTTCTTGTGGAATGGAATCTCACTCACTTCGATGTGTTAAACCCAGCAATCGGATCTAAAATGATCTCAACTTTAAAACAATTAGCAAAATGCTTTTGTTGGTATTATACATGTTGAATTGTCACAATCATGTCTGATGTGGCATGTCCTATTTTCTGATTTTTAGATGGTAACACTGTATTTCTTTCTTTTTTTTCTTCCCCTCAGGATGGGGAGTGCCCTTCTGTCCAGGTTTGACCTGGTCTTCATCCTACTCGATACCCCCAATGAGGACCATGACCACATGATCTCGGACCACGTAATCGCCATGCGCTCAGGGAAAACCGGGGTCCGAGCTGGTGCCACAGTCAGCCGCACTGGCACACAAGAGTCCGAAATTTCCATACTGGAGGCGGTCGGGGACAAACCCCTATCAGAAAGTCTAAAGGTAGAATTTTTTCACAGGCTTTCAAGCACATGGGATTTGTATATTTATTTAGAATTTCATATGTTGAATTAGCTTTAATTTCAGTCAATTTGTGGATATTGATAACTATGATTAATCACTTTTGCATGTTTGCTTATTCATTAATTTTGCCAGATTGGTATGAATGGGATTCCTTGAAGCTAATTGTATGATTTAAATTAAAGCCGACATATTTATTGGAAGGGTAGCATGTGGAGTAGGAGGTAGCCCTGACACTTCACACCTCCTCAAGATGGGATGTTCTCCCCATGTCATGCAGGCTTTCTGCTGCACCTGGTTGCTCACACAGTCTACAGTGATTAGGAGAACCAGTGTCTCTGAATTGCTCATGATGTGTTACTGTGTGTGTCCCTGCATGTGATGGACTGGCACCCCATTCCGGGTTTCCCCTGCCTTCTACCTCGAAGGGTAGACCTTGGGCTTACAGTGACCCTCTACTGGAAAATTGGTCAAGGAAACCAGATGGATACTTATCTGATTTCCTGTAATACTTTAATCATAGGTTGGTCCCAGAGAGAGTTTGGACCTAATCCCTCATCAGCTCCTGAGGAAGTACATTGGGTATGCTAGACACTACGTTCACCCCAAGCTGTCTGCAGAAGCTGCGCAGGTACTTCAAGACTTCTACCTTGAGTTGCGCAGACAGAACCAGTCTGCAGACAGCACACCCATCACCACGAGGCAGTTGGAGTCGCTCATACGGCTGACGGAGGTAGAGTACAGGGGGTAAAGACACTGGTACTTGGATTCTTAAGTAAAGAAGTAACAAAACTAGGTAGAACAGACCAGCTTGACTATAGTTTGGTTGCTGCTGTGTCCAGATACTATAGCAGGGTTCTTCAAATCTGGACCTCAGTTCCAAATCCAGGCCTTGTTTTCAGTTCTCCCAGGTAATTGTTTAATAATTACTGATTCTGATTGGTCAGCGGCTTCACACCTGACTGACAGGTAAAGGAAGGCAGGAAAACCAGCAGTTTTCGGACCTCGAGGACCGTGATTTGAATTACCCTGTAGTATAGTGAAACTGAGAGCTGTTAGCTTTTGATATGATGTAAGATATCCTTTTTTTCAACCAGTTATCATAAATTCATGTTTCTGATCACTATTACTGTTTCTCAAAACACATATTGTGCTTTTTTTTTTTATATATATATATTGTACTTATTTGTTTAAATATACAGTGGTACCTCGGTTCTTGAACTTAATCCGTTCCGGACTCCGGATCGAATCCTAAAAAGTTTGAGTTCTGATCGAATTTTTCCCATAAGAAATAATGGAAAACCAATTAATTGGTTCCTGACCCCCCAAAATTACACACAAATATTTTTTTGCATTTAAACAGAACATGAACAGGATTAAAAAAAGAACAACATTTTTTTCTTAATGGATTCCAAAACGATAAAAATCTTATCCCAACCCCTGTCCTGCCCTGATCGTCTGCTCCTTCCGTGTGCTATGCCCCCTCATTAACCTCCATGTGATCCCCATATGATCAGCTGTTTCTGGTTGTTGTCATTAGTCCTCTGTATTAAGTCCGTGTTTCAGTTTGTTTCCCCAGTCCGTTCATTGGGTGCGTTCGACTTGCTTACAGCGCTGGCTTAAAGCAATGCATTCTGATCCTGACGCAATGCATTATGGTTAGATGCATTGCGACCTCTCATCCGGCTGCACAAACTAGAACCTCCTCCGGGACGACACACCTTTGACCTTGTTGGCTGAAGAATTTAGTTACACTCATGACGATGCGTAATCTGATGCGTAATCTGCTATTTCTCTCGAATACCACGTAAAGAAGTGAAAACTGGTTTTCAGTTCATTTACCTGGTAAAATAAAGTTTTAATAAATCACATAAATGCTCTAATAGTACACATAAATTGTGGTTTATTTATTGTTAATTATTGTAATGTTGCCCTGCTTTATTCGGTTAATCGTCCAGTCTGTGAAGAAAGCATTCAAGTAAGAATTGCATTGTAGTATGACTCATTTCCGTGCACGTAAAATTTATATTAGGTCAACATTCACAGTTCGAATTTTGATATTCAGATCGAGTTCTAGGTCAAACTAGTTTTTTCGACTTTAAGAAATTCAAGTTCTAGTGAGTTTGAGAACCAAGGTACCACTGTATATATTTTACATGTAACACATTTGTTCTGCCCATTGTGTAGGCCAGAGCAAGACTAGAACTGCGAGAGGTAGCCACTAAAAGCGATGCAGAAGATGTTGTGGAGATAATGAAGCACAGGTGGGGACTGAATCTGCGATAACCTGAATGCATACTTAATACTGAAGTTTATTTACTGTACACACAATTTAATATTACTTCTCATATAGGGATTTTGCGACCAAGGTAGGATTATTATAAACTGTCACTTTGTATAGTACAGATTTTACATGATGATTCAATGGCACTTAGTACCACTGTTGTCCTATTGTTTTAAATTCATAAGTATTTTTAAATATAGACACTTTTATGTAATGCCTATTTAAAGCCATAACTCAACTTTACACTTAAATTCACATTTATGTCACATAATGGCCTTTCTGTTTCGATAATAGCACTATTTTTCTGTCTAATCTCTCAAAGCTTACTGGACACCTATTCGGATGAATTTGGTAGAATCGATTTCGATCGTTCTCAGCTGGGATCTGGAATGAGCAACAGGTCCCAGAAGAAGAAATTTGTGGCTGCTCTGAACAGGATCGCCGAGCGCACTTACAAAACAGTGTTTGAGTACCAGCAACTGCGGCAACTAGCCCTGGAGTTAAACATACAGGTGGGATCACAGACTGGCTCTCTTGGGTTCTTATGTGTATCATATAATATCATTAATATACCAAATGACTACACTCTCAGTGCAGATGTGTCCTAACCCAGAAGAATTTCTTTGATATTTGACATGCAAGTGAATTTGACATGAAGTAAGCCAGGATGTATAGATGACTCTTGCAGTAGGTTCTGCTGTGTGCATTTAAGTTGTTTATATTTCAGGTAGCTGATTTTGAAGGTTTTATCAGTGGCCTGAACGAGCAGGGTTACCTCCTGAAAAAGGGACCGAAGACGTACCAGCTCCAGACAGTTTGAATAAGAATGATTCAAATGATTGTTCTGTTTTATGGTATTTCAACTATGAAAATGTAACATATACTATTGACATTGTAAAGGTTCTCTTGGTTGTAACTGTGGTTAAGATACAAAATTGCATGCCAGAATTTAATATATGTGTATTTTTAAAATAATTGTACTGTGAAGTTACATATGATATTGTTACTTTGACCAAAAAAAAAAAAGATTAAAGATTATAAAATAAACTGAATGCTGGGTTTGATTCAAATATGACATTTACCCTGTGCTTTCTGGGATGATCGGGTGTTTAACAAAATAATTTATGATACTGTTGATAAAGATGCTTGCGTTATTCCTTATAATGTCATTTCACACTTTTAGATTGAAATATCAGCTAATAAGCAGCATCGATTGCAAATAACACTAGTAGAAAAATGTAACCATATCAGACGTAACTTCCTGTCTGAACACCTCGTGCTACGTCACATGAACCAAAAGCAAGAACCCGCTATCGGATCGCTGCCAGATGCTGAGTGTGCTGTTTAATCAGATTCAGTATATCTTCGCTTGCTTTACAACTCCACTAAGATATTTGTCTTAAAAGGAACAAAAAACTTTAATGTTTCTATTTCATACTTAGCATCAAAATGGCAAATTCAGCTTCATGCACCACATATCGTAAAACACAACAGCATTTAGAAGGACTTCGGGGCGGAAACTGGTTAAATATTAAGGGAGATAAAAGCTACACATGGCTCGAAGCTTGGACCTTGTAACCAATAGAAACGCCTGCCTTTTATCCTGTCGTAAAGTGTCAAACCGGAATACGGCACGGTGGCACATGTAAAGTGGAGCGGTGTGTTTCGGACTTAGAAAGAAGAAATGTGATCTAAAATAAGACAAATGTTCCCGATCGCTGGACGTTTTGGGGAAGTCGAAGGGTGTATTTTTAGTTAATTCTGAATGCTGACTGAGTGATTTTTAAATCTGAGATGTTCCTGACGGTTTATAGAAATATCTTAGTAACTTGTGCGAAAGGGCAAGTGTTGAGCTTTGCAAAGAGTTGTATCGCAGTGGGTCAGACGAGGGCTGCTCCGAGCTCGTGCGTTTGGAGGAATGCATTAACATCTTGGGGACATAAAATGTCGCAGAAGTGTCTTTGGAACGAGAAGAAATTTCTCCAGAGAGTGAAAGTGACGCTTTCTTCTTTGGGGGAGTGGCCCAGCCTTGGGCATTTTCCGTCGGATAAACGACATGGTCATGCAATAACTTACAGAACTGCCTTTCCTGAACCTTGGGGTGGTCGACCAATGCCTGCTTTCTCATTGGGTGCCCAACTAACAAACCAGGGAAGCTGTCAGATACAGAAAAGGACGCATCCTTACAGTCCAGCTGTAAACAGTTCGGGAATATCCAGGTTAAACCCTAAGCCCCTTATGCACAGGATCTCCCATTTCTGCATAACCGGAAGTTCATTCTTACTTCAAGGTTACAGGGGGTACAGTAACTCGGCAAAGCCCAAACCTCAGGGCGATGAAGACCCTTTACAAAGGGATACGTCAAAGGAGCGTGACTCTACAAAGCCATCAAAAGAAGGGTTGTCAAATTTTAAAGAACTGGTAAGCGGCCTGGACAGAACTCATATTTACTTTAAAAAAATACGTTTAAGTCCCGTCTCTAAAATTAAACAGCAGTGTATGGTAACTTTGTTACTGGATATTAATATGAACTTGCTTAGCTTAACTATAGCAGTGGTGGCAGTCTTTTTTTATTTCAATAATCAATTAAGGAAAAGTGAATGGATATTTTGTAATTATATTCTGAGATTTTTGATAGTAACATGAAACTGTTCAACTGTTTTTAGTATGAAAATCCATGGACCGTACCAAATTTCCTGTGCATGGCCAGAATTGCTCTGGCCCCAGTCCTGGGTTACTTGATTGTGGAACAGTGGTTTCATCTCTCTCTTGGCCTCTTTGTTTTAGCTGGAGCAACAGATTTGGTAGGTTATTTTTTATTTATTCAATGATTAAAAATGTAAAACAATATTGGGACTTGGTTAATTTTAAGATCTGTCTTCCAGCTAATTATCCTGGATAGGGTGAGGGTTTTTACGATCCTGAACAGACTTATTTAATGGCTATTACATCAAACCACTTGCATAGCACCAATCAGTCTTCATGGTCTTAATTTTTTATGTATGTATTTAAATTGTAAATTAAAGTACTTGTATATTAAACTGATATTTTAAATGTATTCTGTTTACAGCTCGATGGGTACATTGCTCGCAACTGGGCCAATCAGAAATCAGCTTTGGGGAGTGCTCTTGACCCATTGGCTGATAAAATACTCATCAGTGTGCTATATATAAGTTTGACTTATGCCGGTCTTATCCCAGGTAAGCAAAATCAGCAGGACATAGTTGCAGTGGATTGAAGTGTTGGTATTTTGGCATCAAATTTCATATTTCTGGAATGGTGAAAGTGTTGATGTCTTTATTGGCAAATTTCCCTGTATTAGTGGCTAATTTTAACCTTACCTACAACCCCCAAACACTCAATCTCACTAGTGTGTTTTCTTTTAATAACTATTTGCAGCATTACTCACTTATACAGTCACATTTCCAGCAAATGTAATGTCATTAGATAGCGGCCCGCCAATCCTGAGTTATTTGACTGTCTTTATGTTCTTATTATTTTTAAGTAAGTTTTAAGTATGTTTTGAATACTGAGAGTTTCACTATAAGGAGAGTCTCCAAATGTTTGCCCCAGTACCTGTGCTGGATTTCTGTGACTCACTGTCTCTCTCACTAAGTTGTGTTTTTAATAGCGAGCTTTGTCTCTCTCAGTTCCTCTTACGGTGTTGGTGATCTCCAGAGATGTGGCCTTGATTGCTGCGGTTTTCTATGTTCGCTACAAAACGGTCCCCCCTCCGGCAAGTACACTGGTCACCTGAATGTGTGCAGTGACATGTCTGTCCAATTACACTTAACCTAGTGATCTGGTAGAGGTGATATCTACGTAGATACAAGCATGAACTCTGTGTCATTTTGGCTTCCAGCACAGACATTGGTGTTTCCGTACCAATGAGAAGGTTAACCCTCTCCTTTCTTCTCTGTTCACCCACAGCGGACGCTCAGCAAATTCTTTAATCCCTGCTATGCTACAGCTCAGCTTAAACCAACATCCATCAGCAAGGTACCTTGCGCATTTTTTGCACTGTGCCTTTTCTCCTCTATTATAACATTTTCCACTGATTTACTACAATAAATTGTAAAACCATTGGGTTTACAACTTGTTTCACTTTTGATATAATAGTTAATTTCAAAGTCTTCATTAGATACATTCTAATGCTGATCGTGAGATATAAATCAATCTTAATATGGGCCCCAAAATCTGTAGGAAATACATGCAGGCAAGTCAATTGTTCTACTTTTGGTATGTGATCTAGGGATGAAAGTTACCAGTTTCATGGTGAACCACGGTAAAATTTCTGACAGTTAGTATTACCATTTAAAATTTGAATTGGTGTGGTTGAATGTGGTTGAATATCAAGCCTTGGAAAAACTGAATACCATCCAGCATCAGCTAAAGTTAGCCAGAGAGTCTCCCTGATGTACATGCAACATGGGTTTGTTCAGTGAAAACGTGGCAGTGGGCAGTGACCTCCGCTCCGGGCCTTAATGTCAATGCGCATTTGAGTCTGCTTTCTTATGTTTACATAAGGTATAGATTATGTTATTATTTTAATCTTTATATGAACAAAAATTGCATAGTGCTGCTATTTTTTTTTATTTGTGGTTTTTAATGTAAAACTTGATGATTTCAATATGTGTGTCAGTACGTACCTTTTGAACATTTTCAACACATTTTATCAATACTATGATAATACAATCAGTTTTTCCTGGCTGTCACATGCTGAGTAACATTTTGGAGACCTCTTGAGGTAAATTAAATCTGAGCAGACACTTAGGTCTGAAGGAAAGTTGTCAATGAGCTTATTTCAAGTGTATTAAGTGTAAAAGTAGGACTAAATTGCGTTATTCAGAGTTGATAAGTACTTACACTGCTTTGAATATGGTTCCTGATCCTGAATTTACCTATTAAGCTCTTAAAGGGATTTTTTGTGTGTTTTTAAAGGTAAACACTGCAATCCAGCTTATACTTGTGGCGGCTTCACTGGCGGCCCCAGTTTTCCAGTACACAGACAGTGTGTTTCTTCAGACCCTCTGGTAAGCATGTCCACAATTGCACACTTGAATACTCAAGTCTTCTGATGATCCGAAATGCAGGAAATCTTGAGTCGAGTGTTTTATTTACTTGTAACTGTAGTTTCTAAATCAGTATTTTTTTAAGGAAGCTTAAAGTGGCATTTTTCTGTTTTCATAATATGAATTCCAATGGTATATTGACTCAGGTGTTGATTTTAAAAGCGTCAGGTAGTGTGTGCATTGTCCTACTGGCTTGTACTGTAACTTCACCTATACAGTGTTGTGGGTTTCATTCCCGTCTCAGCCTCTATATATGGAGTTTCTGCCCATATTTGCAAGAATTTCAGCCTGCAGTCCAGATTAGGTGAATCTGTGTCTGTAAGTTTTCCTTAGTGTGTGTTTCTATGCTAGAAGTAGTTCTTAGAACCCAGAACCCTGTACTAGGTACACAGATGGAGTTACAATGCAGGGCAGTTTTAATGTGTCAGGCCAGAAAGCAGAGAGCAGGGAATCTGGCTCAGGCAGGCGGACATCCAGAACACAGGGTTTATTCGAAAATGCGGTACAAACTTCAATGGCAGGACTGGGGAAACCTACTTGAACACAGACTTAAATACACATGACTATTTGGAAATAATGAGAAACAGCTGATGACATCAGCATTTCACACGAGGTTGATGAGGGGGGCGCGGCACACAGGAGGATCGAACGACCGGGCATGACAGCAGTAATTGCTCCGGCAATCACAGTGAGTTATATATCCAGAGGTGTTGAGATTTATTTCTCTTTGTTGTTAAATTTACAGGTTTATAACTGCACTGACAACTACGGCATCTGGATACAGTTACTACCATTATGGGAAAAAGACTGTAGAGGTCTTAAATAAGTCAAAGTGATGTTTCCATAAGGACAGAGGATTATTTGGAGGTGGTGTTTAGAAAATCGAGATGTAATGACAGCCTGGAAACTACTATGAAGAACCAGACTGGATTTCTACATCTGCTGTGTGGGAACCAATCCTACGAATTTTAGGAGGGAAGGGCTTCTTTTGTCGTATTATTTAATATGATCTTAAATTGAGGGGACATTTTTCTCATTGAATCACATGTAAATGCCTTGTATACAAATTAAAAAAAAAATCAGTGTTGTGTTTTTTAAGTTTGTCTTTAGTGATCATATAAACACACAAGATGCACCAACAGACTTCTTAAAATTAGTGAAACTCACAATGATTCATAATTTCTGTGAAAAAAAATTTAGTCAAAAGCACTGATACATATCCCACTGTAATACATTCAGCTAGTTTTTAAAATGAAAGACATAAAAATGGTTTTGCTCCTAATTTTTTAGTCTCGTTTAAAATATTTATTTAGTTGGTTTTTAGTGTTTACTGATGACAAAGAATACAACATTTTTAAGATTATACTGTAATTCTACTTAAGCAAAGATAATAGCCAAACTATTATTTTTTGTTTAGTATAATTAAGGAGTAAGTCCTGGCTCAGACATGTATGACTATGTGGGTCTGAGTTAAAATGCCCCCTTATCAAATTTCTCCTCTGATTCTGCTTTTCTTATGATAGGTCATGTGTTTTGCTCAAGTGTCAGAACTCCAAGCATGAATTGTTCACAGAGACACAATGTTTAAACCAGTTACAGTTCACATTGTTAATCCATAATGCCTAGTTTGGGTTGGGGAAACAAAAAAAAATTCAAATTACAAATAAATTGAAATTCAAGTAAAACAAATTACTGTTCTGTACTATTGACATCATGTACAATACTTCACTTTGCTGTAGGTTTACAAGGATAATCTGCTTAACAGACCTCGGTATGTATCTTAACAAAAATGGATGAGCCCATTCTATATTGTGGGTATTGATGAGTTCAGGGATGATAATCAAACCGGATACTCATCAAACTGATGAGTTCAGGGATGATAATCAAACTGGATACACTAATACATTTACATTTTAACATCATTTTTATAATGGACCCCTAACTTGAACCCTAAACTTCCTGACATAAATTTCATGCTGAGTGTGATCCTGTACTGGATAAGCAATATGGAAAACCAGATAATTATGCTTTACCTAATGCAAAAGAAATTAAAAGTCATGCATTAGTAAGGAATAGTGGATTTCAACCCATTTCGACAGGCCAATCAGGGGTTTTTAAATTAGAGTTTTGAGAAAGGTATGAATAGTTTTGGGAAATGCAAGCAATTGTGAAATCCTGTTAAAATATAGCAAACTTGTTACAATAGACAGATATATTTAATCTAGAGACAAGAGGAACTTTAGGTAGAAATACAAGCGTTAAAAAGCAGTCAAGGCAATCACAATCAATAAAGCACTTCTAAGTAAACGCGCTTCTCGAGTAACTTTTTGAACACGCGACACAACAGAAAGAATGGCCAACCGTGACAGTGAATTAAACGGTAGGAGGTTCTCCCAGTTTTTAGGCGTAACGCAGCCGGCCTGCCACATTCTCCTAAATGTCCCGCTTATCTCCGAAAAACAGCTTACATTAGGCAGTGCGATACACAGCGTCATTTATGCTTACATGTGTGAGGCCTACGCCATGCTCCCCCGTGCCTGGAAACATGCACGCGACCTTTGATTGATCCCAGCGCCGAAGGGAGTGTGTGCTTCCCGCCGTAATGATCCAAGACAGGCTACCCCCGGAAATCTCACCTTGGCAGCTATTAAGATAAGACTGCGCCTGAAACATTGAGCTTGGTGATATTCACGAATGCCTGGAAATTGGTAACAATGTTGCAATTTTGTCTGATTAGTCTCAAATCTGACTAGCACCTGAAATTATTAAATATTTACCTTGCAGAGCCATATGATACTTATGTGGTACATTTGGGATATTTAGTGAAGATTGTTATTAGAAAATCTATTGTTATATAGATTATTATTGTTAATATTGTTATAAGATTGTTAAATCGATAGGGATTCAACTGAAAGTTAAAAGTTGGAAATACAACCAGTATCCTCTGTTTGTGACAATGATAAAAAATCACAGTGTTGCAACGTGATTTTGTTGGCTGTTGATCCTAATTTGCACAGTGATGCAAGTGGGCTTTCATTCTAGAGCCCTGCCTTGTGGCTTCAATCTCCTGGGAAGGTTCACCATGACCTTGGATAAGT
The DNA here is from genome assembly GCA_015164015.2 of Brevimyrus niger. Lineage (NCBI taxonomy): Eukaryota > Metazoa > Chordata > Actinopteri > Osteoglossiformes > Mormyridae > Brevimyrus > Brevimyrus niger. The sequence goes on along the minus strand of JAABNY020000025.1, from coordinate 18,902,373 downwards.
GGATAAAGAAAATGGTTGTAGCACATTAAGAGGCAAATCCTGCTCTATGAACCAATATGCAGTTTTAGGATATTAATACTGTGGTTGAAGAATTTAGGTTCTGTGTTCCATATATTTATACAGCAGGGGTCTCCAACTCCGGTCCTGGAGAGCTACTATCCAGTAGGTTTCCTATCCCACCTGGCTTCTGATGAGCCACACCTGTTCTCAGGTAAATATCAGGAGCAGGTGTGGCTCATCAGAAGACAAGTGGGACAGAAACCCTACTGGATAGTAGCTCTCCAGGTCCGGAGTTGGAGATCCCTATTATACAGTTTATAAGAATGGTTTTATAGATACTGATATTTGGTTTTAATTACATCTTCATATTTTATTATCAATATACTATGTTGATCCATATCTCCAATGTATTGTGGAGGACATTGTACTAAAGCTGGCTCTGGTATCGATTTCCTATTAGGAACCATTATAGCTACCTGGCCTCACCATTCTGAGTTTCAAATTCTTAAGTTGTTCTTCTGATTATGTTGAAACATTCGAAAGTTTTTCTTCGCAGCCCATAACTACTTCATAGTTATTTCCTATCCTTTTCCCATCAGTGGCTGTACTAGGAAAGACAGAACTGTGCTGTTCGAAATAACAGAGGGAAACATTGCACTAACATGTTACATTTTAGTTTGCAACCCGTTGTTGTTACATTTCAGCATGTTTATGTTCATTTAACTCATAAAGAATTTACATTACTTTATTCCTGATTACATTAAACCTTCTATTAAGTAATTGTTTTTTTTTGTCAGACCCAACTATTTGAATGCAATTGCTAATTACTAAAAATAATTATTTTAAGGCTCTTTTGTTAGGTCAGAGAAAATTGTTATACAGAAGCTACTGGTTATGAAACTGCAGTCCATATTTTCACAAAGGTCTGTCAACATTCTCAGTCCAAGCTAAGTGTATGTTTTTCGAAATTAGACCCAACCGACTAATGACTAAACTAAAGGACATTCTTTCATTGTAGCTCATTTTCAACACTAGGACAGCAATGACCATTGATAAGTATCCCAAAGTGTTACTTTAAATCAAAAGACACAATGAAAAAACACGGGTCATTTCACTCCCCCCCCTCCCCATCTCTCTGAAAAAATCTGTATCTTGGGAAAAATGTTACGTTATGCGCACTTAACCCAACCCGCAGAAGAGAACGACACGCCTGAGGCGACTACTTCTATCCATAACATCTCATTGGCCTCTAGAACCTTGTTGTTTCCTGTTTGCGTTTTGAGATAAAAAAAAAGAGAAACCTGGCAGGTGTCCAAACCCCTCCCCCCTCCTCCCCAGGCACCAAACACCTGCCTCTAATACCCCAAATAAATACAGATGACAATGGAGAGACACGGGAGAGAAGAGCAGAAGCACAGCCAGCCACATCTCCAGACTTTGCATGCCAGCATCTTCCGCTTCATGCTCTTCATGAAGCTCAGATGGTGTTTTTACCCCTGTTTGATTTAAACCTCTCTTAGCAGTAGTTAAAGAATGTTTAAAACTAGAAAAAAAATCTAGAATATAAATTTTAGAATTTAATGATTTTATAAAAGACGAGCTAGGCAACACAACTCAGGCCAACACATACATGTGCAAGTACAGTGTACAGCATACACACATGAAACGTGCATGCATTTGCATCTTTAAAGAAAGAAAGTACTCAAAATTTTACACTCATATTGATGGGTTATTACAGGGTCATCAAGGTCCCGATGGAAAAAGTATGGAGTGTTACAGATTACACACTATGACATGTATCTGGTAGTTCAGAATAAAGTAAGTTTACATAGCAAAGTTGTTAATTAATTCATAATACAAATTACTTAATACTTTGAGAATAAATAATATTTTTAAGTGAACGACAAGTTCCCAGATCCCATGAAACGTCTTCCTGCATTCAGAGATGGGCACAAATATATAAAAAAATCTGTAATTTGAAAATAAAAAACACATGTAAAATGGTAACAGTACACCACGAAAATGTGTACCTTTACAGCCACAGTAATGTACAATATTTACAAAATATTCAGGTTGCCGTAACTTTAAATAGAATAATAGTTTTGTGATTTACATGCGTTATTGTCCATTATGAAATGAAAAATTACTTTTGTTACATTAGTAACATAATGAAAACTGAACAGGCTGCACATGCGGTAGTGGGTTGGGGTTGGGGGATATATCGCTGTTCCCTGTTAACGCCGCAGACGGTATAATCAGGATCAGTACCTTCTGCAGGGTGATACGATTGGAGTGTGGAGTAGAAGAACATAGTTTGTACATTAAACTGCTCATTACAAAGTTTATGGATTATTTTCAGTAACCGTGTCATGATTTCCGATAAGAGACATTGCTGTTGAATTTTTCAGATATACTTTTTTGCCGCTTTTACTGCCACGGAAAGATTCAGTCCCATTATTCAGACTTGACATTTCTACGGCCGATATCTTCAAAACTATGCAACTCGCAGCAGACCAACCTAGAAGTATAGATAGTGCTGAAGCCCCTCTAAAACGTATCTTTTTCAGTTTTTGGGTAAACTGCCCCTTTAAAAGTCTGTAAGTCTGGTGATTCTTAAAAGGACAGAAAATAAATAAACAAATAAATATGACATTGTGTTAAGTAGTTTAAATATTTCCAATACATAAAATACAATTTCGTTACAAAATACATCTGATTTTTTACATTCAGAAAAATACAAATTACATAAAAGTCGAAAGTAATTACGTATTTAAAATACATTTAATTGCGTTTATTATACTTCTGCTATATCTCAGTTTTTCAAGTGGCAACATAGTGTTTGAAGACAGGGGGACTATAGGGACTATATAGGGACTTCCACTGCAGAAGGATTGTTCCTGGACCCCGCAGAATGAAGGCCACGGCTCTGGCATGTGAGGCGGTATAATGTTTCGTTGAAGGGAGCACACCAAACACAACAACAATGGATTCAGGCTCAATTATAGCACCACATATACCGTATGAGAAAATGTAATGACAATCTGTTTCTATTTTTTTGGAATAGGCATTGGAATGACCAAAACATAGGACCAGTTGTAACTTGATTACTTTGGCTTCTAGGGCACTCAGCACTTACACCAGAGTGTATACTGATCAACCTTTCATTTCTGTGGTGTAAGTGGTTACTTCTTTCGACTGAGTTTTTGTTCAGCTACATAATATCAACTCCGCAGATTAATTAAAGATACCGATTTAGATGTGCGTGGTCTGATACAAATTTATCTGTTGTTTGCACTTAAGCACAAACACTTGGATGGTAATAACTCTACAACTTCTCTCATTGAGGAAGCTGGGTGTTTTTACTAGAGCAATTACGCTTAAGCTCCTCATGCAGGGATAGTACGGCATACCTCCCTGAGTCATGAGATGACGTATTTAACCTCAATGCCAAAGTTTACATTTAACATGCTCCATGAAACTAAACACTGAGGAAAGTACACTCTAATCAAAGAAGCCAGACACATGAAACTAACCCTTTACGGAGACAGAGACACAGTACACTTAAGCAATGACTTTTTACATACAGAAATGGTTCCTGTGTTTATAAGTATGCCTTTCAAGAATTAAACACAATAAACCACAAAATGTTCTGCTGAACACATTAAAATCAGTTTAATATTACCTCAAGCAATTCAACTTATTTATAAAGTGTATGACTATGTTGTAACGAGAAAATCCTGCATTTGCTATTATTAAGCCACAAGACAGAAGTGTGGCACAATTTATGTTAAATAACAACAAGAATAAGTAACAGGGTCTTAAAAAGTATTGATAAACACACACTAAAAGGAAAAAAATCTGAGTGGCGGGAAGATATATGGTTAGGAATATGCTAGTATGCTTGCTAGGGTATACTAAGAGACGTGTTCTCGGTATAGCATGCTAGCAGGAGTATGCTTCCTGGGGTATACTAAGAAGAGTATTCTAGCTGCAGTATGCTAGCCGGAGTATGCTCTCTAGGGTATAAAAGGAGTATTCTAGCTGCAGCATGCTAGCAGAGTATGCTTGCTGAGGTATTCTAAGTGAAGCATTCTAGCTGCAGCATGCTAGCAGAAGTATGCTTGCAGGATTAAGCTAGCAGGAATATGCTAGTAGAAGTACGCTAGCAGTGATTAAAACTGCTCTTGCTACTCTGTCAAAACAATCTACAGTTTACAACTATTTGTACTCCATGAAGAAAAGTTTAACACTTTTTAAGAACTAGCACTAGCACATACTCTTCTATAGCTTTGTTCTTTCCCATTGTGATGACAAAAATACAGCTCTGGAAAAAATTAAGAGACCTCAAGTTTTTGTATAATTTATTTCTCAATTTATGGGTGTGTGTCTGTGAATCATACACATTTTTTGCAAACTGCAGCCGGGTTCTTCCCTGCTTCTCATTAAAGAAGAGCTTCATCTTTGCTTTTTTTTCCCTGCTTCTACAGTAGGAGCCTGATATGAACTGTCCTAGCAGTGCACTTCACACCTGCGCTTAATGTTTCCCATTCCTTTTGAAGGTCACTTGACGTCATCCTCCGATTCATGAAAAACTGCAGTATAAGCTGATTGTCATCTCTGGCATTAGAATGTCGCCACTGTCCTTTACCTGGTTGGTTTCTGGTCATTCCCAGTGTCTCCTACTTCACCTTGTTTTAGTGTATTGGGCTCTTAGAAACTGTGAGACTGGAAACAACAAGCTGTTCAACGTAGCCCTTTGCCAGCAGAACCAGGATTAAACCAGGATTTTAAAATGCAGATTTTTAAAAATAAAAATATGGCGTGGTCTCTTAATTTTTTCCAGAGCACTATGACAGGAGAGTGCAATGCTTGTGAAAGCATAAGGCCCCCCCTCAAAATGCAACATAAATGGTAGCCTTGGAGTCGGCAGCTCCGATTTATGCTCATGTACTTTTCATTGCACCAATGAGCATCCAGCATGCGGCTCCCAGCCAACCACACGTGGGATACACACTCCATCATTACGACCATATGAGGGCCTCCCGCTCAGACCGTTTTGCCATAAACATCATTAAGCATTACAAAGCTTATTTTGAGCTGGTGGAAACCTCGTGCGGCAGCTGCGTTTGGCCAGCGGTTTCCGTGTCTTCTTACTGTAAGTCAGTTCCTCTCTGTGGAAGGGAGAAAGACAGCCCCAGTAAAATCCACGAGACCACGGTATTGCGGTGCTCCACTCATGTGGACTATGTTTTGCAAAAGGGGCGTAGCATTGTACATTCACCTTAAAAGTCTCGACTCATCAAAAATTTGATTTTTGAATGGGCTAATCCTAAATGTATGATTAATTTTTACACTGATGTCACATTGCCAATTTAGATGTTTAAACTGCTGCATTAGTTGAGAACTCTTGTTTTTTGTTCCAGAACTAGTCTCAACATGTAGACAAAGTAAGGTTGATAACACTTTTTGCAAATTGACTCTTTTATAAGACTCAAAACCTAGGACTGACATTCCCAACACTATTTGCACTATACACAATAAAGACACCAACATCAAATGGCAGAGGCTCAGCCAAAGCCGACCAATGAAAACACAGCACAGCCAACATTGCGTCGTTCCATTGGATGAGGAAATGATAACTAAAAACAAAAAATTAGCTAATGGTAATTATTTATTCTGCCACTCAGTAGAACAAAATTAATAACACTCTACATCTAAACAAGTTAGCTTTGTATAATGGAAATAAAATGTTGTAGCCTTAAATGGAGTTTTGAAAACGATAAGCTAAGGGTGGTGGCATGGTGGTCTGTGTTGTATCATATTTCCAAGTTTGTGGGCTTGAGTCCTGTCTCCTGTGCATGTGTGGCTTTCCTCTGTCAGTATATACAGCTAGACTAATTAGTAGCTTTAAATTGCCCGGAGAGTGTTTGTCTGCATGTCCTTCACGTGTCCGGCTTCGAAAGACTTCTGGCCGACAATGGATATGCAGATAAGCAATTACATCTTTTACATTGTTTTTTCATCTTCTCTTGATAACAGATTTACATTTAAAAACATGCATTTCATTAAATAAATTGTACAATGTATTTTTAGGAACAACTAGTGTATCTAGATATTTCATGAAAAGTTGCAATGTAAGCTGTATTTTATCTTAAAGTTGAACTTCCTTTAAATTTTTCTCTAAGAAGACAATAAATGAGGGGGCATAATAAATATTGCATAATACTAGGCAAATACCTGCCACTAGGAAAGTACCTGGCACTAGGCAAATACCTGCGATAGCTGATGTTTGCTTCCCTAGACAAATGTGATGAAGGACTGTTCTGTCAGCTCCTGCATCTACCCATTGCGGATGTCTGCCATGCTCTGCAAACTAAGAAATTAGCTGAGCATCACAGTGACAGCATCTGTTTCCAATATGTAGCAGAGCGGAAGGGTGGGTGCCCTGTTTGGTGGTAGAAAAACTACAGCCTACTGTTCCTTTAAATAGGCTGCGGGTAAGGGCAGGACGGATGTGGGGCATATTGTTTTATCCCATATTCCATGAATCTGGCCAACAGCTTCGTCCCCTAGAAGACAACAAATGTACAATTAGGAAGGAATGCATGCAATGCTGTCTGCAGCTCCCTTGCTTTCCGCAACATCACAAGGCTTTCAAATCCCCCTCTGCAGAAGCAGGTCTAGCCAAAATGACTCTCCACATTTATACATAAGACCTTTTTCCCACCTGCCAGTTACAAAGCTGTGGCATAAGCAAAACAATTAACTCAGATTATGAGGACATCAAAGATGCCAGAGAGAAGCTTTGAAGTTCGAATTGAAAAACCAAAAAAAAAAAAAAAAGGCGGCGTTTAAGAAAATGATCTTAACTACTCATATCTGTGCGAAGACATTTCACCAGCTGTCTTGTTTTTTGGTGGTTTTATGTGGCTGATGACCAAAAACAATTAAAGCTTTGAAATATTCGGCCAAAGACATAACATATACTTCTATAGGTTTATTTACAGCATAATTTGTTGCATTACTATGCTTTATAAACTCATATGTAGGGCAACATGTAATCGGCACCCATTTCTGGCACAGCATCTTCATTTTACATCATAAGTGAGCGATATTATTATTATTATTATTATTAATATTACTATTCATCATTCTATTACACAGTCACTTACTAAGTTACTGAATAGGGTGAATTCCTACAGTAAAGCAGTGAATGAATATTATCTTTCCCTTGACAGAAACAAGGGAAGTACACACAGAAATCCCTGGGATAAGATAAGCCGGACGACAAGCTGCTGTGTACCAATGACATTCCCCCCTGGCGGGCCAGCATGCTGAAATGTAGATTGCCCGTACAGCCCCTTCACTCAGCTGCAGGCATGTCCCTGGCCTCCGCCCGGCATGTCGGCCAGCTAACAATGGCCTCCTGTACCCATCCGATGGCCCCGGCTCCGCGGAAACAATGCTGGGCACAGATAGTGCGTCGAGTCAGGTAGTCGCGGATGGAACAGATTCGGGTCCAGAAGAATGCTGTCAAAACCTGCGTGACAGAGAAGTAGTTCTTATATCAAAGGCAGGGACATAGGGAACTCTCAACATTATTATGATTACCAGTTTGTACCTATCCTGCGCTCTTCCATGCTCTGTACTGGATAACAGTGCATTTATGTGAGACTGACGCATAGCTGTCACCTGTATTGGTATTTGCGATGTACATTATCGTTTATGTTCTTCTTGTATTGCATGCTGTTGGTAATAATTCACTTCTGCACTTCTGCTTATCTCTGTGGCTATTTCTGCATCTTTTTATTGCACCACCTATTTATTGCATATTTATTATCACACCTTAGCTTGCACTGTCTTTTGTCTTTTGCCCTGCGCATTGTCTTGCAATGTTGCTTGGTATACATGACAATAAAACTAGAAATGCGATTCATTACTTTCCTACAATGTATAGTCGCAGGTCTAATATACTTAGTAGAGCTATTTAAACCTGCTGGCTCTTGTTTGTTTTTAAACATTATGTCACCAAACATGATTCGGTGATTCTCACAAATTGACCTCAAGTTCAAAGCTATACTGGATTATGCCGCAACTTGAAAAACACTTTAAGGCCTAAAAAGTTTTTTGCTTGCTTCGAAAATTTTGCTAGAATGGGTGACGATAAAGGAGAACTTTCCAGTTGTTATGAGTGTTAAGAAAAAACACACTGTTATCCTGTAAGATATCTATCCAGGATAAAGCACGCTAGTTTCTGGTAGCTAACTCCGATAGGAATTTTTAGTTTTTATATATATCAAGTTACAGAATCCCAGCCAATTCCATCCATGAAAACACCGTACAGCCTACAGGCTTCCAAGAATCTCTGTTCCTGATTGCACGACATTATCTCCATCCCATATGCATGTTGTGATGAAGATCATACACAGATTACACAGCAATCATCTGACAGCTATCACAAAGTAACACGGTGAACAAAACATTTCAGGGGGCGGGAGTTTCATCACGCACAGTTGGTAAACATATCTGTGCAGCTACTTGTTGTGTTTATAAACATGTTAAACACATGATTACAAGATTAGAATGAAAGTATGCGTGTGCTATCTGGATTTAAATGATTTCAACACAGCATAAAGTTACTTAAAAAGTCTGACGTCAAGATCACACAATGTTCGTTTCATTTGCTTTCACTGATCTTAAATTATAAAACTATTTGTTTCATATAACTCAAGTAAAAAGGTATCTCATTTGAAACATCCTGTACCCTATTTCACCATAGGTTTTATTTGTTCCGATTTAATGCTCTTCATATTTTATGTATACTTGCAAAGCACAGTTCATACATTTATACAAACAAGAGTCTATGCTCTTTTGAGAAAGAAATTCATGGTTTTATTTGCGCTTTAATTATTTTGACGGTCTGCACAATTCAAACGCAGGAGCTCAATTTACTGCCATAGTTAGACCACCAGAACGAAGTACCATTTAGCGACACATAGCTTTCAGGATTATCATGGAAACTCGGTATTGCCATACCCTAATAGATTAAAGCACAGAAAGAAATGATTTAATTAGGTTTCCAATAAATCTAGACTATAGATCTAGCAAGTACCTATATTGTTCTTTCATGTGTTTGTGTGGAATGGGACACCAATCAACACTGCATTGTTTTCTCTCTTATGCTGCTACTTCTCTATAAATCTAGGAGAGGCACAAAAACGGGGTGAATAGTTTATAAATCAATTGAATCTGTTGTTTCGTACCCAGTTTATTGCTGTTTTTGTTAAGAGCCAGTCAACCAGACACGGTTCCTTTTTTTTTTGTCAGTCATCGGGTTGTAATAACTGCATCCCTCACTGGATTTGCCAGGTAAATTTTCCTCTCTGTCAACCTGTGTCTCTCTATCTGGACTGTAACCCTAGAATTCAAGGTTTGCAGGACAAGGAGAGAAAAAAAAGTTATCTGGAATGGAGCAAACGCCCTGGCACTCAGCACGAATGACTCGGAGTTCTGTATAAGATCCCATTGAAGTCCGAGACGAGTGGCTTTGGGATGGTCGGGACCTGAGAGGGGAAAAAAACCACATGTTTTATCAAATATTACTGTTTTTTTTTTATAATGCTGCTTTCATAGCATACAACCACTTTTATCTGCCCAATAGGTGCTCGGCGATCTGTGTTTGTGGGTAAACAGTATCCTTATTACCTACTTCTCTTTCAAGTACTGTATAATCAGAATCTATAATATATTTCCAAATAAATTTTGATTAAAGGGATAATTCAGAAAAGGTTTCAAAAGGTTTCATGTTAGTTATAAGTTAGACTACGAATGTTGAGGCATTTACAAATATGTTTTGAAAGAAGACACTAAAAACATGTTGGCCTACATCAAACGCGGTAGACAAAACAAGATCAGAGGAGCATATCACCATCCCCATCGCAAGTTAAAATCTGCTTTGTGCCATTCATACCTTTCCTTTTGCTCAGGTGTGGATACACATCCTGTTTCCTGTGGCAACAATCTGAGATCTGTATGATTTCAGACCTTCAAATGATGAAGATAAAGGTCAGATTTGGAGCGCTTAGTGCCATTAAATGCTTCTAGAGATAAATGGGTTTTTGCAAAAAATGTTACTGCGGATGATGGTGGAGGGTACCTTTAATCAGCAACTGGGTTTTCTAGTCAATGTACTTTCTTATTTTTAAAAATATTTTCATTTTATAATTTATTTTATTATGATAATTATGTTATTGGTCAACTAAAGAAGTTGCAGTAGACTTTTTTTACTTGCTTAAATTCATATAATAATTTTATTTTT
>JAABNY020000025.1:18881141-18891955 GCA_015164015.2 Brevimyrus niger | reverse complement strand
ATTATGTTATTGGTCAACTAAAGAAGTTGCAGTAGACTTTTTTTACTTGCTTAAATTCATATAATAATTTTATTTTTGGACATGTTTCTCATTAAATAGACCAAAAGGAGACCAAAAGTAAAAAAAAAAAAAAGGCAGGAAAAACTCAATTATTGTAAGATCTGTTCAAAAGCAGCTTGCAGATGCCAGTGACTATAGCTGAAGAGGAAGCATTAAGTATTTTGCACTGAACAGAGAATAAACATTAAAAGAGCCAAGAGTACAAAGTGACACAGCGAGCCCTTCATCAGCACAGCCGGTGCACCAACACCACGTATCTCACCTGGGCTGGGGTTTGACGGGAGGAAGAAGAAAATCAAACAGCAGAATGGTAATGAACTATGTGAAACATAAAAACCTCACTTGTACATCACGCTGTCTAAAAAAGGTCTGCTTAATAAATGCATATAAATAAATAAATGCAGTGAAATGCATGCAAGAACATCAAACTGAATTTAAACTGGAGTTTGGAAAAAGGTTGATCCAATAATCAGTAAGATTTGGTAAGGATGATTATTTAATTGACATCATTCCCACTGTTCCACTGCTGTCTTTCCCACAAAGGTTATAGTGGAATGGATAATTTATGTATTCTAATAAATAACATAATTATTTTTATTTTTAGTCCTAGTCTTTCTCAAAACATCCATCCATCCATCCATCCATCCATCCATCCATCCATCCATCCATCCATCCATCCATCCTTCCATTCAACACAAAACCAAACACACTTACTTTCAGTTCACATGCACAGTCAGGCCAAAGTATATGTTTCATGTACACATGTGAAGAAGACTACAAGTGACTGAAACATTGAACACGTGCCAGATGAGGCCGCAAGTGCAATAGGTGAGTTGAGTTTCAATATCAAGGTATGACTTGAAGTCACAACAAAGGATGCGTCTCTAGCAACGTACAACATTGTCTGAGATGCAGAAGAGGTTCAGTTTCTGTTCCAGCACTGAGACATGATGATGAGACAGAATGGATATTTCTCCTTGACTTTGACTCAGCAGTAGCACAACATATTACTTGAATGTGTCATTTATTTGGATTTTTTACTTTGTCCTTTACAGTAACTTTCTTTGGAGTGCTGAATACTGCACATATGACATATTGTCCTACATGTAGAATACATTTTTAAAAACTATGTACAATTGATTTCCATTTCAATTCAACATGTGACAGACCATATCTACAGTATACATGATTCTGTGCATACGCTTGAAGCAGTTTTGACTTGTAGTATTTTCAATTTCTCGCTGTAGTGTGTAATGACTGGTCAGTAGGGTTTATGTATTGACTGGCTTTGTGTGTGATCTGAAAGAAGTGTTTGGCTTTGAGCGAAGATGAAATCATTTTAAGTTGATCGTTTGATTTTCCAAGATGAATAAAAGGTTTTGTGAATGTAGTTTTACTGTATTGAGAAAATGATCGAAGGTTTTAGGAAATCTGCTTTATCAAGTTAAAAATAGTAAATGAGGACTACTGTGTGCTGACTCTGTTTAGTTTGCTGCAGCCTGTATTTTTCATCTTGCATCAAAGTTAAAAATGCATGTATTTTGATTTGAAGTGGGTATAGAAAATGGATAGATGTGAAGAATGTGTTTTGGAAGAACGGGTGACTCGGATTTGCAAGTTTGGTCCCCAGAATGGGGTATAGTGTTTTAACAATTCAGAAAAGCTGTAATGGTGCATGTATGTGTGTTTTTGCATGCTTCTAATTTTTGTGTGAATAACCCTTGGCAATTGCAATGCCAGCTGCATTATTAGAAAATAGACCTCTATTGAATATGAAGGTCATGCATTTTTCAAAGCCATCGACCAACCTGCATACACACCGGCCCCTTGCAGATGATTAGCCACCACTGTTTAATGTTTTACTGCTGGAGTAAATGTATCTTTCAATCTCGAAATGTCTTGCCATTTTTACACACCCATTGATTGATATTTTAGAAAATCATAAGGTCTCCGTTAAATTGACAAATTGATAAATTTATAGTAAACTATGGAGTTTGATTAAATATTTCAGTATATTTCACAAGGTAGATTTTTTATGCAAGAATCTGAGCCTGACAGTTCATCTAATTCTAATAATATACAAGTGTGCTTTGTTACCTAATTTTTAACACTCCCACAGCTCTATGAGATTACAAGGGAAAGTGTTGTGTGCATGTAACACCCATTAAGGGCCTTAGTCATTTCCCTGTGTTTGTTAGACATTTAAATCTGTGATTCAACAAGGTGTGTCTAACCCTGAAGTGAAACACGGTTTTTACTTATTTACTTCTTGATTTATTTAATATAATTTTAATTAAAATACAGGCATGCCGTACAGATACTACTGGAATTAACACAACAAATCAAACGGCATCTAAATCTTCCCCTTGGCATAACAAGGTTATTGGACCTCAAATAAAATAGAATAAAAGTTGGGTGTCGCGCTCTTAACAGAGTATAATGGTGTGGCCTGTTTGCTGTAAATGTTACAGATTTAGGGTAAACAGTATAAAACTCGGTTAAGATAGATGAGATTTTGAAACCCACACTGAGTGGGAAGAGATGAGGTAGATTCCTGCACTCGACTGTTGTTTTCTTTGCACTACAACCATCAAAAACCTTAATCCCAAGAGACTGAATTTCATTTGTTTGTCCACAGTGCCGCTGTTATGGTGAAAAAAAATGTTTTCAAGAAATAACTCAATAAAAAGGAGAAAGGTTAATGCCCATTATTCAGCATTAGGCACTCGAACAATAAACAATAAGTCATTAGTCCTAACACACTCACCTCGTTTCCTATCATCTTAGCATGCCTGGATTCCATAAACACAGCAACTCGCAGCGTTTTGAATGGTTATGCGATATGCTTTCCATTATGCAAATCAACCTTGAAGTGCCAGAGTTAAGACAATCCCTGCTAACAGTAAAAATGTAACAGTCATAGCTAAACGAGGAAAAAAAGATAGCTTTGCAGGTTACAGCTCTGGGCTGATGATATTGCATGGTGAAGAAGTTTGTAATTGTAAGGCGAGATGAAATATCTAATCAAAACGGGCAACTTTAATCAAAATGTGATTTGGGCAAATCATATTGGCTACTAAAGCCTATTATATCCATAACTACTTATTCAATAAGGGTTTAAAGCGCGCCTGCAGGTTATCACAAGATAGGAAAGGGCACAAAGTAGGGGATACACAGGATGTAATGACAGTCCATCACAAGGCACACGCTTTATGACCAATTTAGAGGCACAAGGTCACTAGGAATCTAAAAAACTCAAAACTCATGTACATAAACCCCACCTACAGGGGTAGGAACTGAACCCACAAGCCTAGCACTGTGAGGCTTTCATGTTAACCACAAAGCCACAATGTCACCCTGGGCTTTTCTGTACTATAAACTAAAAAATTATGATAGAAGAAGAGGAGTAAATGCAGTGATTTAAAGTAAATGTCTAAATAGTGACAAATATATGTGTGCATGTATATGTGTGTGTATGTGTGTGTGTGTGTGGGGGGGGGAGTCATGCGTATATGTATGTATATATGAATATACACATATGTAAACCTGTAATCTTGGCATTGTGGGACCATTTCTTTGATCCTCACAAAGGGAAACAATTTTTTATAAAATTTTGCGACTGCAATCAAAAAACTGAAAATGTCAAAAGTTACTTATGGTTAAGGTTAGGGCTGGGGAGAGGTTAAGGTTGTTATTTAGATTAGGGTTTTTCCCATAGAAATGAATGCAAAGTCCCCACAAAGATACAGTATGAATATAAACATGGTGGTGTGTGTGTGTGTGTGTGTGTGTATGTGTGTGTGTGAAAGAGAGAGAGAGAGAGAGAGAGAGAGAGAGAGAGAGAGAGAGAGAGAGATGTAATGTGCCCTTTACCTACATGTGACACAAATCTAAGACTAAGAGTACAGAAGCATATTAAAAAATGTCTTTGTCTCAAACATTACGCCATTATGCTATGCTATTGCTTAGAACATCTAATTCCACGTTTTGGCAACAAAATCCGCTCTAAAACTATATTACCAATTTAAATTAAACCAAGTGATATATTGGCAAACACAGGAGGGAGCACACACACACTGTATTATTTAGTGGTGTATGGGATTATATTTAACTGACTCTAAGTGAACTTTCGTTTCCTTTTTTTAAGAAGAAATTATAATAAAGTGAAATATAAGAACCTTGGAAAAGATTGTGGCCCGGCTGTTACTGAAACAGGATAATGTTTTCCAGACAGATGTTCATTGTATCTATAAAAACAGTTCACATAATAGCTTATGTCACATCTGCGTTTGAAACCTAAACTTTTAAGTACACTTAAGTTACATATTAGCCTAAAGAATACAATTATTTTGCAAGCTGACATATTTCTCTTTTCACATGTACTAAAAATTTCCACAACAGTGAAAAAATAACACAAACATAAAGACTGATCTTGTCGAACAGGGAACTAATGAGTCACATGCAAAATCAGAGTTTCTTTTAAATGCTTGTTTTGTATGTTTGTATGTTTTGCATGTTTTTTTTCACGCATTCTGTTCAGTGTGACACATAAAGTGACGGTAGACAGATGTCCAAATGTGTGCTGAATGAGTATTCTCAATGAAATAGAATTTTACCTGACACTTTCCTATTTGTCCTTCATAATCTTTTTTTGTCAGTGTCAACAAGTAATACCCAATTCCACCTCCCTTCTTCCCTGAGGCAAGTATATATTCTGTTGTGTTGACAAATGTGGGTTTGGCATCATTTGGAGAACTTTAGAAGTTCTAGCTCTCATTTTCCATGTGAAACCATCGTGTTCCCAGTGGCTGTACACAGTCGTACCACCGTCTCCCTATAAATCGTACACCTGTTGGCCCTCACTCTGGTTCTGCCCTTCCCCGTTAAGTAAGGCTCTCATGCATATTACTCATGCCACCCAGCCTAAGATGAAAAAGAAGGAGAATACGAGCTGCGGGTCCATTTGCAATTAACACAGATCAGTGAGACAAAAATGACAAGCTGTATGGGTGTCACTGCAGGGCTGTAACATGCATTTGTCACAGTATAAATTATAAACGTAACAAACCGTATTGCTGAGCAGGTCGGGATAATAGGGTTAGCGGTTAGCAGCCTCGTTTAAAGGCTTTTCAGTCACTTGCTCGTTGCCAATTTCCAATACTGACAGGTATGCATTTATTTATCTGCAGGGCGCCCAGCCCGCGACCTGCAGTGTGTAAAGCAAGCAGTTGTCTTGGCAAAGAATATTTCAGAGCAGTACATTCCTTACCTTTGGGGCACATCTTGATACTTACCTTCTCTTTTATCTTTTTTTTTATTTGCAATGTGAATAGTATTTACAATTCGGCACACATGCTCGGGAATATTATTGAGAACACAGTGTATCTTACGTAAAAACGGGGGTAAAACTGAAAACTAATGTTTGCTCTATATATATAATTCAGTCATTTACTATTACATTTCATGGTAAACAAAAATGGCAGTGCTACAAGTAGCAAAATACTTTATTTTGCTTAAAATGCAATCTTTGAATTAATGCGCTATATTCCCATAGTGTGCATAATTCATAAGTTTAATAAACAGGTAGTGAGTGGTCCTTAACTGTAGGCCTAATTATAAACATAATAACTCTACTCAAAATCATCACCAATATTATTCTTAGTATTCCCTGGACAGCAGCAAGTTAAATAGTTGGTTCCACATTAGGAAATGCAGTGGAATGCAGTCAGAGACCTCAGCCAATGAGCTGTTAACAGCAAGGGGAGTTAATGGAATGATCTGCTGCGTCTTGTCAGTAAATTTACTGCTGACTTCAGGAATGTGCCAGATGAAAAAGCGAGTTTCACACTGCAGTTAGAAAACATGATTAGACGCTGCTATGTTTAAGGTCTGCTGGGACGATAAAAAGCTATTTAAAGACGTTAAGTAGCTGTTACTATATTTTCTACAACTGTGATGTCAGATTTTTTTGAAAGATACCCAGGCCAAGGTGTGATATTCGTATCACATGACGTACTCGCCCATGGGCGTCATCACCGTTAAAGCTGAGGGGGATGTGTCCCCCTCACATTTCATAATCATTCGTTTGGACCCCCCCCCACATTTAACATAAAATATAAGTTTGCCAGTGTGTCCCCCCCACGTTCACAATGCTTCTGACCCCCCAGCTATTCATTATTCCATTTTGTCAGCCTTAGGCCTATTTTCATATCTGCTACTTGCTGAACTGATGGAATAGATTGGGGACGGTGTTCTCACATGAAACGAATGTTAAAATATAAATTATAAATGTAGATATTTTATCAACTTCAACAATAAACTTTATGATGGAAAAAAAATGGACAATAAGTACAAGGCATGTAGCCAAGCAGAAAAAGTGGATCTAATTTACCAAGGAGGATGCTGGGCTCCCCATGGAATTTATTTCTGGCTATGGGTCTGACTGGTTTATGTCCAAATAAGCTGGGTGTGATCTTAAAAACTTAGAATATAATGAAATTATTTGATTGTTAATATCATTTGCAATGAGAAAACAACTGGCTAATTTCACACGGTGCATAATTTTGCATTATGACCTGAATGTGCCTCAGGTAAATTTGATGGTTTCTAGAGTGAAACCAGCCTTTATTGTGCCATGAAAGAAAACATATGCACTGTAAGAGAATACTTAAATAAATGAGCAACTGTGATAGTTTACTCCTATGGGATGTCTAGGCTTAGAAAATCCTTTGGTTCATTTGAAGGTTCGGTTGCTGGTTGTTTGGTCATTTAATTTATCTGACGAGTTTATTGGAACATATCATGGATCCATCCATATATCCATCTTCCAACCACTTAACTAGTAGGGTGGCCTGGAGCCTATCCTAGACAGTGTTGCGCACAAGATCTCTTTGCAGCAGTAATTGCATTCATGCTTCATATTGCCCAAGGAACAATATGGAATTGTTTTGAAATTCTTCCAAAAAGGAACATATATCCTTACAGGATTTGGTTCAAAGAGGCATGTATCACTGATCAGAAAGATAGAAATGGGGAATTTGACAGGACCCTGTTATTAAATGAAATTGAAACGATTGCGAAATTTGATCTCCATGGGTGCATTAATGTTAAGAATTGTGCAATATTTTAAATAATTTTTGCTAAAAAAAAAAATACAAAAAGTATTACCAGTCAGCTGTGTTTTAAATATTTCTGTGGCAAACATGCAACTTTTTCAAGTGTTTGATCAAACTATTCAAACATATCCTAACACCTAGATGAATTATCTATTTAATTGCAGAATACAGAAAAGACATATGGGTTTGGGACCAGTCCACCACCACAGTCAATTTCTCAATAACTCAAAAAGTATTTGATGACGTTTTTTTCAAACTCTGCAGATGGATTGTGTAGGAGATTAACTTTTCAGATGAAGCACACCGTGGGGGAAAGGTCACTGCAGAAGATTCTTGACCATGCAGACATGATAACTATATTTGATTTTGTTACTTTGTGTAATCTATATAACCTTTGATGGATTTAATTAATAATTCACAAAATGCTTATATGGAAGAGCATCACCACTACAGGTTACAGAAATCATTTTTTGAACACAGTCATCTGAGCCATCTAAAAGTATTCCGTATTCCAAAGAATTTGTTATACTATTTCATGTCAGTGTGGCTGCCATTTTGTACTGGTCAGTGATTCTCATACTGTGTGGCGCAAGATGATTTACTGAATATTCCTATAAACATGAATGCGTTTATATATTATGAATAAGTTCTTTTTTTGTCACCAGCACCCACCCCAACTGGCACAATTTATCATCAACAGTTTGCCAAGGTAAGTAAAATTTGTTGCAGTGAACTCTGAAATTTATGGTGGGCAGTGATTGGTGGGTAGGTAATATTTTGTTCATCAAAATTCTCCATGGGCTGGTATGACTCCCCCCTCCTCCCCATTCATGTTGTGGGTGAATCCTCACTCTCCACTAGAGTCACCATCAAGCTATTTAATCTTGTCACATTGCTCTAGTAAACATATAATTGTTTTTTCAGCTACATTGCCATTTGTATCCATACTTATTTTAACTAGTCTAGTGTAGATATATATGTTTATTACCAAAGGTTTTTAATTTCTGCTGTAAAATCATTGATTTTGTTCACAAATAAACAACTTCTCAGTTAACTGAGAAAAACAAACCTGTTCAATCTCTCAATGTATTCTCTGCCTTTATTAGAACTTCTTTTGTTTGACAATCGTGCAATTAGCAATGACGTCTCTTCTTCTTGCACATGCATCACACAATTCCCTATGTAGGATTTACTTTGAATTGAATGATCTTTAGCACAATGTTTTTATCATGTGATATGAGAGAAGTTTTTTGTTATAGTTGTTATAGTTGTCAGATAGCCATTTTTTGTTTTGGAGTAATGCAATGATATCTTCCAATCTGTAGGCCACCAGGTTGTTTTTAAGGTTATTTTTCAGCAAAAATGTCAACACTTTGATTCTTCTTCCATTGCTTGTCACATTTCTGTAGTTTTTTTCTTTCAAAATGTTGTGCCTGCAAAAAATTAATTTTGTCATTGACAAATCATTCTGGGAGACTATGAGTTTGTAATAAAAATGCAGACAGATCTAATATTTACATGTATCATATATAATTCAGGCCTATCTGATCAGTTTGCTGAGGATGTCTTTGCTATGGAGAACTACTGTGTTATCATTCTATATCTGCTTGATCTTCATTCCTTACATCAGTCATTATTTGCCCATTGATGTCATTCAGCAGACCCACACAAAGTTTTTTTTTTTAACTTTCATAGAAAAACATCCATGTTTTTCCAATGTTTGTTTATTTTTCCAATACCTTTTTGTAATATTTGTCTTTCTTGGTAGTTTTTTGCTGTTCTCCACTTGTACAAGATCTTTATCTCTCCCGACGTTGGCTTCTCTTTGCAGCTTCTAATGCACCTTCTGTCATCCAGCTTGATTTCATTGGCTTTGTCTTTTTCACCACTCTTTCCTCAGATTCTCATTTTCACCAGTCTTTCTCAGAATGTTTCATTCTGTCCACACTGTCAAGTAGGTCCAGCCTCTTGAAATTGGCTTCTGATGTTTTCCTTTAACTCAATGTGTATATTCTCCAGGTAATTTCTTGGAAGGCTTTGCTGTTGCTGTACTTAGTAAGCTTGACTGGTTCATGATTCATTCCGTAATCTTATCTGGGCCATGTCTTTGCTATGAGATGGGGCTCCCCTCCCCCATTGTACATTACTAATGACACTGTCAATTAAAATTCTCCATCTGGCGATGTCCAGTTGCATGGATGGTGCTTGGATGTCTAAAGAAATATTGGCGTTTAAGAGTTAATTCCCAGAAGCTCATTAGTTGCTGTTCTGTGTGTGTCTTGTGCAGTTGGACAACCACTTAAGAGTTTGAAAGCTCAGTGACAGTAACATCACAGAGTAAAGTGACCTTTGAACTCCTGAAGTTCCTGAAATTGCACCTGGGGCAGTATGAGCCCAAAAAGCTGAGCCCACGCTAGTTGTCAAGGTGCATAGAAGTAATGATGACATGCTGGCAATACTAGTATAGTAATAGTATAGTGTTATAATGATCCTCTTGGGCTGCCTTACAGTACCTGCAGTTTTGATCCACATCCCTTGTGTGGCAGCCTGAAGTCCAGCTACATGAACAGCAGGGGATCCGCTTCCTGGACACCTGTAGAGAACTTATTTTCAAAGAGTTGGCCAAGGTCATCAGTACCACACTGTCAGTACTTTTCATAGGCAATTTGAAGGCTATACAACTTCTCTATACATTAAACTGTTAACTGCCAGATATTGTAATATCCTCTACATTAGCCATAATGATCAATTTTGACCATCAAATGATGAAATTGCTGCGTGGCTTGAAAGGGATCTTGACATGTATCTGGATGGTTATGGGTTTGAATCCCCTGGCCATAAGAGAAATAACACCGTTGGGTCACTTTGTGAGAATGTCTGGCACAGCAGTCTACTGAGGAATGTTGGTATTACAGGAACGGAGCTGAGGTAGGTAAATATATATATATACTATATAGTGGTACCTCGGTTCTCGATTTTTTTTTGTGTGAAGCTGCTTTTTTGTGTGAAGCTGCTTTGGGACAATGTCCATTGTTATAGGCACTATATAAATAAAAATGAATTGAATTGAATTGAAATGAATCTCCTTCTGAGACCCAGGAAAAAAGGTTTCCTTCAATTTTAGGTTATTCGTCTTTGGAGGAAATAAGACATCTTACAACTCTTTTTTCTAACTTTCTTTATTTTTCATTTCACAGCATGTCCTTTCTAGTGTACAACAGGAATAAATATGTGTCCTTACATTAGTGAAAAGATAGATGCAAAAACAAAATGTCAATGGGTAGAAAAAACTACTGCTGACTTCTTGGGTTGCAGTAAATGTAGAATTTTAAAGGACCACTCATGCCGGTGACTGATACTGTAAACTAGCACACCATGTTAATTTGACATCAATGGCATGGACCATCAAAAAGTCATTTAAATGTACTCTGCAAGAAGTGTTTAACGTGGGGGTTTTCTTTCACTTTTGTGGTCAGTGGTGGCTTGATGGTTAGGGAAGCACACTTGTAATTGAAAGATTGCAGGTTCGAATCCCCCACTAACAACTCACCAGTGAGGTACTCTGAGCAAGGTACCGTCCCCAAGCACTGCTCCCTGGGTGCTGAATTAGCTGCCCCCTGCTATGTCACGAAAGTCACA
>JAABNY020000025.1:18863483-18878637 GCA_015164015.2 Brevimyrus niger | reverse complement strand
GGGTGCTGAATTAGCTGCCCCCTGCTATGTCACGAAAGTCACATTTGGGTTAAATGCAGAGGACACATCTTGTTGTTGCGCACTGTGTGCTTTGCTGTGGTGTGATAGCGATGATCACTAAATTTGAAATTTTTGGTATTTTTCTTGCGCTAGAATTCCCATTACTACAATTTTAACACAGGCACAGTTAGTTTGATCATGAAACATTACTTCTTGGAGTCTGGGTAATGTATTTTTATGCCAAACAATGTAATTATTTTGGACAATGTGCCCAAGCCCAGGCGCTTGTACATCGACTTCAAGGATGTCGGGTGGCAAGATTGGATCAACGGGTCTCAGGGCTACATGGCTAACTATTGTCACGGCGAGTGTCCCTTTCCTCTAAACGAAAGCTTAAATGGGACCAATCATGCCATATTGCAGACCTTGGTTCATTCCTTCAATCCTAAGGGGGCACCACAGCCGTGCTGTGTCCCGATCAGATTGTCCCTGACTTGTGTTCTTTATTTGCACGGAAAACTTGAGGACCTGGTGGTGGATGAGTGTGATTGCAGGTGAATGTATGTATTTTAAAAGGAGGATATCCATATTTGGCTCGTCATCGATCATTCAATCAATCCATTCATCCATCTACCAGCCTGTTACCCAGCAGGGCGGCCTGGAGCCAATCCCTCCTGAATGTGGGATTATTCACAAGTACCTGTGCCTCAGCTAAATGCGACGGCTTCTAGAGTGAAATCAGCCTTTATTGTGCTGTAAAAGAAAACATATGCACTGTAAGAGAATACTTAAATTAGCGAGCAACTGTGATAGTTTACTCCTATGGGATGTCTAGGCCTAGAAAATCCTTTGGTTCATTTGAAGGTTCGGTTGCTGGTTGCTTGGTCGTTTCATTTATCTGATGAGTTTATTGGAACATATCATGGATCCATCCATCCATCTATCCTATCCATCCATCTTCCAACCACTTAACTAGTAGGGTGGCCTGGAGCCTATCCCAGACAGTGTTGCGCACAAGATCTCTTTGTTGCAATAATTGCATTTATGCTTCCTATTGCCCAAAGAACAATATGGAACTGTTTTGAAATTCTTCCAAAAAGGAACATATATCCTCACAGGATTTGGTTCAAAGAGACATGCATCACTGATCACAAAGATGGAAATTGGGGATTCGACGGGATGACACCTGGACCTTGTTATTAAATGAAACAATTGTAATATTTGATCTCCATGAGTACATTACTGGTAACAACTGTGCAAAATTCTAAATGATTTTTACTTGGAAGAAAGCGATTACCAGTCAACCGTGTCAAATATTTCCGTTACAAGCAGGCAACTGTGTGAAGTGTTTGATCAAAGTATTCCAGCAAAGGCTATCTTAACACATACATTAATTCTACATTTATTTTTTGCTGAATTTTATTTGTCAATAAAAAAATAAAACTGCAAGATGTCCGATAGTAGCCTAACCGGTTTAATTAACATATTTTTAAACCTGGAAATTGCTCTCTACGAAGCAATTGGTAACAAATAAGTTCAGAAATATACACCTCGTTACATTATCTAATCCTGTTAACGTTGAAATGACCCGCTGATTCCGCCTCTTTTATACGATTTGAAATTGTCAACGCTGCTGAGCCCTTATTAATTACATACACGTGGGGAAACAGAAGCAAACTATTCGCACCTGCTAATAAATCAGCTGCGACCGCTGGTTGGTTCAGTTTAAAGAAATGTTACACGACATATAACGGGAAAATGGTTTGAAAATGCGACGTGCTTGGGTGCACGCCTTTTTTACTATGAGTAATCTGAAAATTGGCGTTTTTGTTGTTTTATTTTTGGGGGCAGCTTGTTCTGAAAGCACGGACAGCGTGCAGGAGCGATTGCTTTTAAAAGCGCTTGGTCTTTCAAGCCGACCAAAGCCAGTGCATCATGCCCCGGTACCTTCAGTCCTGTGGAAGATCTTCAGAAAAAACAAAGCCCAGGAGTCCGCGCTGCATCAAAACGATCCCTGTACGGTACCAGAATTTGGTGTCCAAGGAAATATTGTGCGAATCCTTCAAGATCAAGGTCGGATACTTTGTTGCATGCTTACCTCGATAATTGTGATTTTAATGCCATTGGAGTTGATTAATTCGGCTAAGATGCATTGTAACATCTAAAATCCTAACTGGCGCTGTTTTATTTTTAGGAGGGTTATATTCTGGACCGAATAGCCAGTGCCCAACTTGTTTGGAGAAACACATGTTCTTCAACATATCTGTGCTTGAGATGGTGGAACAGCTGACTCTGGCGCAATTGGAAATAAAACTCAAACATCCCTTCTATTATTTTCCACAAGCAGGCGTAGAGGTATTTAACATGTACCTCTATAAGGTGTTAAAGACTGCGTTAAAAGGGGTACATGACGAATCCAGTCGGAAGCTCCTGCTCTCTCGATCGATTCAACTAGTCCCTGGTTCCGTCACCCTGAACATGACTGAGATCGCAGAGACCTGGAGGAAACCGGGCAGAAACTTCGGGTTTATTATTGCGCTCCATCCCAACTCCGTAAACCCCATGTCGCATGGCTTGGAGATGGTGCCGGAGCTGCACACGTCCTTGGTGACAGTGTCTTTAAATCCCCTGCAGTGCAGGTCGCGAAGGAGGAGGAGTGCGCAGCATCTGCCTGTGACGCCCAGCAGCGTGTGCAAGCCCAGGCGCTTGTACATCGACTTCAAGGATGTCGGGTGGCAAGATTGGATCATCGCGCCTCAGGGCTACATGGCTAACTATTGTCACGGCGAGTGTCCCTTTCCTCTGAGCGAAAGCTTAAATGGGACCAATCATGCCATATTGCAGACCTTGGTTCATTCCTTCAATCCTAAGGGGACACCGCAGCCGTGCTGTGTCCCGATCAAATTGTCCCCGATTTCTATGCTTTATTACGACAACAATGACAATGTGGTCTTGAGGCATTATGAGGACATGGTGGTGGACGAGTGTGGGTGTAGATGAACCTATGTTTTATAAGGGGGGTGGGGTGGCGTTACTTTTAACAATAAAGTTGTTTTAAACTTATTTCGTCTTTTCTCTCTCCCCCCCCCCCTCCGTTTAACGATGTTTGCTCTAATACAAGCCCCAACTCAGTGTTTTGTACATAGATTATAAATAACGGTTACCTATGGCTGCCCTTACTTTTGGGCGATTAGCATATAAAATTCTTTATTCGGTGCCATAAATTCCAATTTACGCGCCCTCAGGATTATCAGTGCAACCGCTGAAATTTAAGGCGTAGGATGTCAAATATTCTGGCTTTTGGAATAGCTGGATTTGGTGCCAGCTTGTGAACGCTGCAGGAAATTCACAGGCAGTGGAATCGACCGTGGTTGTTTCCAAGAAAATGCATACAGGAGAACGAAGTTTGACTAGAGACGTAAACACTCTGAGAACGGGAATAAACGTCACCTCAAATTGAGTAACAATGTCCTTAGGGAATGTATCTAATGTGACTCTTGACTTTAAATTATTTCTTGATACCCTAATTGTTGAGAGAACGCGGCTACTTAATCTGCTGAACCTTATATTAGTGCCGCTACATGCCTGTTTAATACAATAAGCTGTTTAATTTCTGTATTTTGTGGGTTGTCTTGTGGTAGACTCGTATATTATCAGCGCAATAGCTATTTGTGTTTTATTGAAACTGGTCTACTATCAGTCACAAATTACATTAATCACAAATTGTAGATTTACGCAAGTTCTCTGTGATTTCAGAAGTGTATTCTGATATCAAAACGGTTTTAGGGCAAAGAAAAGCACTCTAGGAACCGATGCTGTGATTTTAAACGTTTATAATCTGCCGCTGTGATGTGAAGGCCTATTTCGAAAAACAGATGCAACGATTTAACAATTTGACAACTTCGCACGTTTAAGTCTTTTGCATCTCAGGAAAAAAGGAGCTTGGGTTCAGCCTTGCGTCAATGACATCACTGGCCAAGTAAAACGCGTCAGTGAAAACCAGAAGCCTCTTTTCACTTCCACCAAAGCAACCTGCGCCAAGTCGAGGAAACGGTAAAAGTTCGCCTTGTCTAATAAAAACGCGTATAGTGATGTAACCTACTGGGATACTTCCAAATTAGTATGTAACTGTGCCGGCGTGTTTTAACGGAGCCAAATAAGCCAAGGGATATTTTTACACCAATTTGGCTCAACATTTACATCCCGGACCAACTTATTATCCGATGAGATTGTACAAAAAGGAGCGTACTGTGTTGTGGAGGCTTTACGGAAATAAGCGAAAAGCCTAGGAATTAACAGTGGTGCCGCTTGAACCAGCTCCGAGTTCTCATTTTGACTTTATGTGGACAACTTGTCTTTGTATGGGAATAATGAGGGCATTTTAAGAAGACCGACACGGCTTATGATCGCACAATACACCGAGAGACGGAAAGCTTCTCCTCATTCATGATCACAGTCACTTTTCTTCCGTGTGAAAAGCTTCCATGGACCATTCGGAGAATATTTCTGAAGAATCACAATGTAAGGTGCAGCTGTTCTTCAATGGACAGAGACGCGACTGGAAACCCGCCGGGCTCTTAGTAATTCTGTGATTTTTTAAAAAATCTGTATGGAACTACTAAACATAAAACTTTTTCATAGAATATTTCATAATAGCCTAAATAATTCACTGTGCTCTGCTATCCGCTGTGTTTTGAGATTTTGGGAGTCGAATACTTGTCTGTAAACGCAAACATATAGACTATATAATGTCATACGAATAGTGTTATCTTTCTCAGATTCATCCTGTCACGTATACTTAGGCAGTAGGTTGTGTTTCTTCGCTCTAAACTTTTTTTTCCCTTAGAAAAAATGCTTGCTTTGGCACTTGTTGCTTAATTTACGACAATTTAACCATAATACTCCATGTTCAATTCCATTTTTTTCCCAGTATCTGAAGTAATATGTTAGTTATGCTTTATAAGTAGTTACTGTACTATTACAGTCTGTGTACTTGTACATATAGTGGTGACTAGGTTAACTGCAGACCTATTTATACCAATTGAGACCAACTGATAAGGTCTGCTGGTTTAAAGTGATTTTTCAAAGGATGGATTCTTCCAAGAGAACATCGTAAATATAACTTGCAGATGTGTATGTTGTAGCAGCATCCAAGCACTGACGACTCGCCCGCCATTCCTTAAGTACAGACTGATCATGGTCTCCGGGGTTCGTGCCCTTACAGTTCTGCTGCTTGCTCAGGTGCTGCTTGGCGGGTCAATAGGACTTATCCCCGAGGTGGGCCGTCGGAGGTATAGCGAATCGGGCCGCCAGAGTCCACCACTCCCGGAGGATATCCTTAACGAGTTTGAGCTTCGTTTGCT
Source organism: Brevimyrus niger (assembly GCA_015164015.2). Taxonomy (NCBI): domain Eukaryota; kingdom Metazoa; phylum Chordata; class Actinopteri; order Osteoglossiformes; family Mormyridae; genus Brevimyrus; species Brevimyrus niger. The sequence continues at coordinate 18,873,274 of JAABNY020000025.1, read as the reverse complement.
GAACATGTTCGGACTGAAGCGGAGACCAAACCCAAGCCGGTCCGCCGTAGTACCGCAGTACATGATGGACCTCTATCGAATGCATTCGGGGAATGGAGAAGAGAAACTGAACAGGGCGAGATCGTCCTCTGCAAAAACTGCGGAGCGCTCAGCCAGCAGGGCCAATACGATTAGGAGTTTTTATCACGAAGGTAAGATTTTAAGGATAAAAACTCAGTACTACGTACTACGCGAGTTATGTGTTGATGTGCGTGTCTGTCTTTATTTGTCCTTAAAACGACGTCCGTTACAATGTATTAAAAACTGCTTGCCGGAGATCTGTACCGTTCTAACAATGAGAGATTGGTTAGTGTATGTTTAACTAATGTTATATAAACTTTACAGAAATAGCTATCATCACGCAACCGCAAAAGCAAACCTTTAAATATTTAATAAATGCAGATAATAACAGACAAAAAGTCTTGTATAGCTACATCAGGCTACTGCATAGTTAGCAGAACAGAGTTGAATAGAAGTTAAGGAATACAGAACACTAGAACAGCCACTGGTAATTTATGTGCTTCCTTTGATTCAATATGAAGCGGAAAAAAATATTAGTACTAAGAATTAATATTTTAATGTGTTTGAACTAATTTGGAGTAACGCGCGTATCGAGAGCATTGTTATGTTAGTAATAAAAACAGCGTACACCGCGTGAGCGCAGCTTAACTATACTGGATAAGTAATTGGCAAGTAAACTGGGTTACTGGTATTTCGGGGGTACTCCAGAAAAACCACAGGTGTCAATGATCTGATATGTTAGTGTCGGTAACACTGTTCAAGAAGTACGAGTAGATCTGAAGTTTGACAATTTATCGTTTTTTTACCTTTGGAAAAAAATCGAAATAAGTCAAACAATAGCGACTTATATGCGCTTGTGGTTAGCTGCGTATTTGTATAAGTATGCTTATTTTCTGCTTTACTTAATGACTCCTGGAAATGCTCAAATCAGCTCACCATGCAAAGGATGTTGTGTGCAGTTGCTTTGACGCCAGCTGTTGTGTGTAACGCGTACTCATTTTGCGCATTTATCGGGCGTTTTACTTTCTATTAATCGATGTATCCATTTTAATACGTACATACATTCTTTAGCCATATTCACTCACCAGCCGTGCCAATTCACTGTGAACAGTTTAGTTTACTTTTTTCTTCTTTTTTTTTTTTTTTGAATAGGGGTAAATGTCTGGTCACAGAGCAGTGATGTTAAGTGTTGCAGTTTAACTGCCCAGCTCACAGGGAACTTACCCAGAACGTCAGCCAACGTTATCTGAGGGTCTTCTCAAAGTTAGCCGAGAATGGGACGTTATTTCCAAGTTTTAAATTTTAAGGTCCTGTCAATGTCAGTACAATAACAGTATCACCTAAACATAATTTTATCGCAATTAATGTTGAAAAATTATTTTATATTGAAGTATTATTATGATCTTTGATGTGTAAAACATCTTCTGCCCTGCCACGCCCTTTATTTCATTTTATGTTATTAATCTTAGTTGCAATAGTAGTTGCAACAGTGGGATAATGTTCTGGGAACGTCAGGAACACTGGACACTTTGAGCATTTAATACCTTAATCTTAATATTCGGTAACGTTTCTATCAAAAAAAAATAACCGTAGCTGCATCTCTCATATTTAAGAAACGTTAACAGGAGAAAATATGTTTTATAGAGGAGTTTGCTTTGTCTGTGTCATGCAGGCATAATTTACAAACTCTAATAATAATGCAACTCATTGTGAAGGGTTTTTTGGGTTCATATAGCGTTCACAGGTAAATAAATAGGCCCAGCTCAGTTATTTTCCAAGGAATAATGTTAATAAACCGTTGCTTAATGATTTAATAGATTAAGATTAAATTTCTACTAAAATCATCTTTATATATGTGTCTCATATCAACCCAAAACAGGTTGGGACACTTTCATCCTTTTATCTAGAAGATCAGGGCTTTACGTTTGGACCATCTGGAAATCTAGCAGTCAATTAAGGGTGGTTGTGCCTGTCTGTGTGATTGTTTCCATAAAAACAATAGTTTTCCATGAAATGAAATTTATGAAAGTAGTATTTGGCAAACAATATCTTAACCTTCCATTCATCATGTGATTGTAGAGAATCACACACACAGATATCGCGATACTTGATTTGACGTTTGTTATGCGTGTTTATCACTTGTTAACCTTTAAACGTTTTACTCTTATCTTTCAACTCCGAGATATGGGAAGTTGAATAGGGTTCAAGGCAATTATTGGACTGCGAGTCCATTGTAGTGACCTTTCTTGGTGTCTAGGATGATGCTTTCACACAAATATTCACTGCTAAGGCTTTTTTCATTCCTAACCCTACAAGCAGGTTGGCACGAGGAATTCATCATAATTTAAAAACCGCGTACAGAATTTGACCTGACAGAGATTTCTTAATGTCACCACAGCACATTAACAGCTCTTGAGAAAAACTTTGGGCTATATCAGTCACTTATATGTAGAATCACTCAATAGGAAATCTGTTTATTGTCTAGAGCTCTTCGGGGTAGTGGTGGAGTTTTGAAGGGAAATCACCAAGTGCAAACACCTAAAGGACAGTGATTGTAAATCACAATGGATAATAACGTATAACCCAAATATTGAGTAATACACTAAATAGCCACATGTAGTTTGAACAGTGTTAAGTAGATGTGTTTTTGGCAGAATATAACAAACCTGTATGGAGACAGGTCAGTTTACAAGTCTGTGTCCGCTTCCAGAAGCAGGCTTGAGGGGTGGGTGGGGTGCCTTATTCTTCAAGGGTGGCTAATAACCCTTTACTATTAAACCTAATCTGAAAATAGCAGCAGTATGTTCACGGTGAGGCCTTTAGGTGTTTGCGTTTAGTGATTCATTGAGAAGCTGCATGAGTTCACACAGAATTTATAGCGAAATAAATTATGCCATTAAACAGTGAGGTAAAATGTTTTGGATCCTATGACTGAATCAGAATCAGATCATTAATGTTTAAGGTTTAATCAGATCATGAAGTTTTTAAAATTTTAAATAGATGTCACTTCATACAGAATTTCTCTTATGGAAGGTAACAATTACTTAAACCATGTAAGGCATGTTTTTTTTCTATTTTTGAGTTGTGGGGGGTTTGAAACCTATGAGCACATGGCAGGGAACAACCCAGGATGGGGTGCCAACCCATTGCAGAGCACACTCACACACCATTCACACTTATAGGTCATTTGGAAGCTCCACTTATCCTCCACATGTTTTTGGACTGTGGGGAGAAACCAGAGTACCCTGAGGAAACCCCACAACAACACAGGGAGAACATGTAAACTCCAGACATATGAAGCCATGGCGGGGACTCAAACCCTGCTCCAATAGGGGTGAGGCAACAGTGCTAACCTCCATGCCTCCCCCTAGATTAAAACCAATTTCAGATTTCCCAGTTTTCTAATTGAAAATATATAACATATAAGCACTGTTGTGTATATTGTATTTGGTTCATGACTCACATTGCAACAGATTTGCTTTTGATATCCTGTAATTTTTTTAGGCCGTTACTAGAAGGTCAACAGGTGTGGAGCATTGCATGGATACTTGATAACAATTTTCTTTTCTTTTTCCCATCAGAGTCTTTGGAAGCTCTGTCCAGCTTGCGTGGCAAAACGGCGCAGAAGTTCTTCTTCAATCTCACCACCATCCCCGAAGAGGAACTCATCACGTCAGCGGAGCTGAGGATTTTCCGAGATCTGACGAAGGGAGGAGAGAACTCTAGCGCCACCTTTCACCGCATCAACGTCTATGAGGTCCTCAGGACAGACTCGTGCTCTAAGGAGCTCATCACGAGACTTTTAGACACGAGGTTGCTGCGGCCCGACTCGAGCAAGTGGGAGAGCTTCGACGTCAGCCCGGCCGTCGTGAGGTGGACGAAGGAAGGGCACGCGAACCATGGCTTCCTCCTGGAGGTGGTCCACCTTAACGGCACCGGCGGAGATGCTAGGAGTCATGTAAGGATCAGTAGGTCCTTACATGAGGATGAGAATTCCTGGCCTCACATAAGGCCCCTGTTGGTGACCTTCAGCCATGACGGCCGCGGTGATGTCCTCCATAACAGGGAGAAGCGGCAAACTAGAACTAAGCAAAGGAGAAGGCATAAGAGCAGTTGTAGACGGCACTCGCTCTATGTGGACTTTATCAACGTGGGCTGGAATGATTGGATAGTTGCCCCCCCTGGATACCATGCTTTCTACTGCCATGGGGAGTGTCCGTTCCCTCTGGCAGATCACCTTAACTCAACAAATCATGCTATTGTTCAGACTCTAGTGAACTCGGTGAACACAAACATTCCCAGAGCCTGCTGCGTACCAACGGAACTCAGTCCCATATCCCTGCTGTACCTGGATGAGTACGAGAAGGTCGTCCTGAAAAACTATCAGGACATGGTGGTTGAAGGCTGTGGTTGTCGTTGAAAAGATTATGATCACGTGTCTTTTTTTTTTTTTCCTGAGGAGACTGTCCATCACATAGTTACAGTTGGGAAAGTAAATATTTATAAGAAATATTTCAAGTTAATCATTGTGTTTTTCTGATGTACATTTTTTGTGGCAAAATCCCACTCACGAAGTTTAATTATCAGATATGTATGTATTTATTTCTATTAAACTTTCTTTATCTAGTAAATAATTCATATCTATTTATATGTTATCATGAGGAAAAATATGGATTTTATAATAGTCTTTGAGAATGTGTGTAAGCTTTTTATGTATTTTAAGATGGTAGATTTTATAAAAGAGTGATTGGTTTTTACAGATTAACATAAGACTTTAATATAATTCTAAAAACCATATAGCTAAGGGAAGTACACTTATAAAATGGAAAGAAATAATATGACAGTTCTTAACACGGTATTCCAATAATCTTTGCAGTGATGTTGAATGAAACGGTCCGTTCCTCCACAAGGATGTGGCTGAGACGTGCGGAGCGTGGATTCCGGTTATGAGAGTCATTGCAGGCACAGAAAACAGTGAAAGCATCGTTAAATGTGAATGCACTTATCTGGAAGCAATGTGAGTCGACGACACTGAACGCCCGGGATCGTAGCTCATGGAGCGAGAGGTGTGTGCTTTGTCTCAAACCCATGTATTCTGCCTAATGTCTTTATGGCTCTGATGAATAAGGATTGTATTTATAAAGCGCCTCTTAAAGGCTCATACATTTAATTGTTAATTTCAGGACGTTCTACACTTTTATCTAAACGCCCCTCCATTCCACCGAGTCTTTGTTGAAAATCCCCCCTCTTTAATTAAAATTTCCTCATCTTCATCTACTAACCTCAGTTCTTTAATTGTCGACATCACTTGCAATTATGACTTGCATAAACAATAAAACTGGGCTATTCATTATTATCAGGTAAACCCTTTTAACGTCTCCATCATGTAATTGTATGTAATCATTGGACTTTATATAGTTGTTGCGTTACCCTGACTAGGTTCCCAAGTAAAAGCTCGCTAGATAATCGCAGAATTCTCCATAGCTGCATATGTGGCAGGTAAACACAGGTTCCTATACCTAAATACATATTTGTTTAATGAAAACAGATGCTCTTTGATGGAGCAAAATTGCCTCTAAACGCTCATCTTCACATGTTTAGCTTACTCATGTGCAACCTGAGTAGTGAAAAGATGCAGAAAAATGTAAACTTTGGGCAAGCCACCCTGCTGCAAGGTGAAGGATGAGAAATGGTGTAAATATGAACAAGAATCCACAACATTGAGGATGTTTCAAGTCAGAATGAAGGTGTCTGAATTGTGGAGATGATAAAATGTGCTGAATTGACCATTGTTGACACGATATGCATCTCTCTGTACAAGCCTTTGATGTATTTTTTCTTTTGTCTTTTTGTAAACTGATTTGACACAAAATCGAAGGGCTTGCTGTCTTTTTTTTTTCCAGAGAAATCGGCAAACTCTAAAGTGAGATTAATAAAAATAACGCATCTGCTGCTCATTCTGTGTGAACTACAGTAATATGTGAACAAAATATGTGTCGCTCTGGTGAAACTGTTGACCCTTCTTACAGTCAGTGTGCTGTATTCACTTCTTGCCATGTCACTCGATGCGACCAAATATAAGCACGTTATGTGTACGAGATATGTACTGTAGCTGCGTCTTATATCATCGCAAAGCCTGCACTGTTCAGTTTGTTATTTTCCTTAAGCTCTGTTATCGTAAAGCTTTGGTATGACTCTAATGACTTTGAAATAACTGCTATACGTACATGAATGCAGAGTTAAAAAAAAAGCTAAACTTGTGTCAATACTTCTTTAGTTTGCTGGTTGTTTTTTATTCAATGCTACGACACTATCTTAGGCAGAGGCACATAACATGTTTAGACGTTTATCACTGAAAACAAAGCAAGAACAAAGATCACTTTCTGGTGTATGGTCATATGGAGTATAGTTCGTAGTTTTTATACTGAGGATAATAATATTTATTATTTTGAATAATACAAAAAAGAAAAATCAGCATGCCCTCAGGTCTGTGATGGCCTAGAGTTTTCTTCCACTGCACTGCAATGATCGCCATGATCACTTGCTTTAGTTTGTATAGAAACTATGCAGGTTACCTGAGAAATAGGCAGGATTTTTGTTGTTTGAAATATCTCAATATTTCACACATCGTACATGAATATAATGCAGTATGATTTGCAAAACCCTTTTTGCTATTGATGGATAGCTGATCACCATTGCTGACTAATTTGTATGCCATTGTGAGATAGCTCGGATTATTAAATTGCTTTAGATACTTTTAATATTGTTCATTTTGAAGGTCGTCCACATAGTTTCCATTGAATTTCTCGTTATTCATAACGGATAACCTCATTAAAAATGGTAATGTTATTTCCTTTCTGTCAGCTGATACTGACTCTACTTCTATCATGTGACCAAGCCATGCCTGTCTATTGGTCCTCAGTGTGAAATCTGAAAATTTGAAAGGACCATGGAGAGAATTTGTCCCCAAGCTTTCCATTTTGCTAATCATCGCTACCCGGGATCTCATCTGGTCTGAATTTGCACTATAGGGGCGCAACCACATGGTGTGATGAAAAATACACTTTAAAAACTGCTCTGCTGCGCTGCCAGCAGCCAATGTCTGAGTCGTCCACTTTGGAAGGCAGCAAATTGCTTAATTCTGACTCCAACCTGTAAGTTTTAATCAAAATCAGAAAGGAAGTGGCAGTAAAGCGCACACTGCTGCTTCCAGGGCTACCAGGAAGGGGGGTATGAGATGCTTGCAAGTTAGATGGTTTGATTTTACTGCTTAAATGTGTAAACTTTACCTTAAGAGGAGGGTGAGTGGAAAATATACTCTCATCCAGGCTTACACATTGCCCTCTCTTGGGAATTTTCCCCTTGGCTTCGGAGGAATCAAGTAATTTCTGTTTCAATGAGTCACCAAGGGCTCCATCTCACCACTGAGTAAGACCATAGAACAGCCCTCCATGATTCAGCTGCCACCGCTGGTCTTTCTCTTCATTGAACTATAGGGGTGGATTTCTTGCCACTTATTTCCCGCTATTATGCTTTTTATGGTTCACTGTTAGCTTTGTATGGTTTCTGTGATGGATTGGTGCTGTTGGAAGAAAAACGTTAAAAATGATCTCAACCACAATGATCCTCTATGTTTTGTAAAGTCTGGGTGCATGTGGGAATTTTGAAGTTATGCGGAGAAGTTAAAAAAATACTAATACTATTACATTACAAAAGTTGGTTATTCGGATTTGAGAGAAAGTCCATGCTAATTATTCATTTAATTTGCAGTTGGGTTTCACTCTTTTCATGACTCACACTTTTACAGCATCCATCTTATATAGCTGGATATACACTATATGGACAAAAGTATTGGGACACACCTCTTAGTCACTGAATTCAGGTGTTTCATTCAGATCCATTGTCACAGGTGTATAAAATTCAAGCACCAAACTATGTAGTCAGGTTCACAATCATTTGTGAAAGAATGGGTCGTTCTGAAGAGCTCAGTGAATTTAAGCATGGTGCTGTCATAACATTGCACCTATCTTTGTTCATCAGCATTATAAATTATGCTAAATGTATACTGTATACTCGCTCAAGGCAAACGTGACCGTTTTCCTTTTCATTAATTTCATGAGGGCAGTGATTTATTCTGAGAAATGTGGCTGCATACTTTCCAACTTTGAGTGTCATGTAACTTTCAGTTCATTATCTCTCCTATTTTCCTCCCTGATGGATGTTTTGTGTTCCCGGGGACTTCCAGAGAAGTATTCAGTGGGTGCGTGTTTACATTCCAGGCGATGTAATGCAGTAGCCTGTTTTGGTAGCGTAGTTCCCAGGTGCAGACAGAGAGAGAGACACTCGGGTAATTACAAAGGAACTCGCAGAACAGAGTGACACAACTGACCATGATAACCTGTTACTTTGCCATTTATTTGTTTTGATATGCAGCCTCCGAAATAACGTCCTTAAAGGACACACTATTCTTTCACCAAGAAAGACAATGATACATTTTCACAGGCTTTTTTCACCATAGACTTTCTTTAAGTTCCGTAATTAAGAAGACAATGCCATCACCCTCATGCACCTTCATTCTTTTTTGCATTTCCGGACATGCTAACCGGATACATGCTTTTCAACCCTTATAAATAGTTTTATAATTATCATTGTATTGTAAGCATATAGCTAGTGTATTTGTTGTACTAGTGTAAAGTTTAGTACGAGCAAAAAGCACGTTGACTCCTTTTAGAAAGAAGAAGAGAAGATGGAACAGAAGAATACAACCTCAGAAGCCTGGGGAAAAAAAAAGTTAAAGTTAAACTGTATTTCCATGCGCAAAGCTCTAGTAACTCCCTCTTGGCACCATGCTGGATTGAACATTACAGGGATCATAGGCAATAGACTCCGGAGCATAAAATGTTCTGATGAGTTGCCAAGCTTTTCATGAATATATACACTATACATAAGCAAACACAGAAAGAATTAGTCCTGAATGGTAGATTCCAGCAGAATATGGTTTAGCTGGTTTCCAGAATGCAAGTCACTGTACACTAATATATTACAATCAATCATACAGCATGTTTTTCCTTATGGAGGGGTCTTTGAAGATAAATAAAATAATAATAATAATAATTATAATAATAATAATAATAATAACCTGATTTGTAAGTATAACTTTGGACATCCATGACAGTGTCTTCTTAAATCACAAACCTGTGTAACATCTATAGGAATTTGTTCACAATTAGCGCAATATTCAAAACTATACTGGGCAACCATTATGAAAAAAAGTTTCTTTTTTCCCCATTTTTAAATTGTAGATTATTATGTCACAGAAAACGTCATTAGATGTGACATTAAGGTATCTTTATGGTGCCTACAGTCACATTCCACATCCCAACAAGTGAGGATTCTGAAATATCTCAGTGCTCTCCATCGTTCCTCAGTTACATCAAATAATTTTTAATGTTATTCATATATTCATAGACATATCACTTTCATTTTCTTTTTTGCTGTTTATTTAATAGCAATTTTGGAAGAGTCAATGAGTATCCAATAAAAACATGAGTAAAATTATTTTTTTGGTAATGTGAAAAATGATGGCTGATGATATGCATTTAGGGGGAGATAATGTTAAATGATTAATTATAGTTAGTACATCTTATATTATGAATTATGCTTTTATAAATTCAGGTAGGCAGGTTCGTATATTGGGCTTGTGTCTAAATACAATACGGCAGTATAGATAT
>JAABNY020000025.1:18837230-18859816 GCA_015164015.2 Brevimyrus niger | reverse complement strand
CTATCTATCTATCTATCTATCTATCTATCTATCTATCTATCTATCTATCTATCTATCTATCTATCTATCTATCTAAAGAAATCAGTTTGTTTTCTAAAACCATGTAAGTGTCCAACTCGTCTATTATGTTGGTGGATAGGTCTCAGCTGTGCAGTGTCCAGTGGCCATTCCCATCTTGATGATAAGAAGATGGAATCCCGATGTTTCCATTCAGTGACTCCTGAAGACTACATATAAGCAAGGTGCCCATAAATGAAGTATCATTACGAGTCTCTCTACCTTGCACCTCATGTTGGGAGACATTCTGCCTTGTAATATTCATTTTCCTCTTTGAAGTTCCACCATGAAAGTAGATATTTGGAGAGAGATAGGTATTTATTTAAAACACATAGATGCTGTTGCCAAAGGAAAACTGAAGACATTTTCCAAGAGGTGAAATTAAGCTAGGCCACCTCAAATGGATTTGAACGGTGTGCAGTGTGCACTGGAGAGCACTGATGTATATGAACAAACTTGCAAAATCACAAGGCAATGAGCTTGATGGAATTACCAAGGATCTTAAGGTTGTTAGATGTTTCTTTGTGAAGTTTTTTTTTTCAGTGATACGTTCAAACTCCTTACAGGTATCATTCTATCGTCGTTTTCAATTTCAATTTCGCTCATTTTCAAGTTCTGTACTACTAAGCAGTTCCATAAATTTCTTGCTTTTGTGCATTTTACGGTACTCTGTAATGAGTAATAGAAACTCCATCTGGACATACTGTTTTATTACCTTTTGCTTGGCTTATTTAATTATATCGATTTCATGAGAACACCTACATACAGCAATAAGAGAATCCTATTAAGTATTTAGTGTTTGTTACAGTTAGTATGGGATAATTGATGGCAGACTTTAGTAAGTTGCTTGTTCATACTACACATCACTTCCTTTGCTGTTTATTAGCACAGCATGCAGGGATAGTTAGTAGTAAAGCTTGGGTAGACTAAACTGAGTTTCTTTCAATGTAGACATGTATTTTGCATGCACCTTTAGACATCGCGAGAAAAATGTGACCCACTGTTGCTCATTTTTAAAGGTGATTAATCACCAAAAAATGTTTTATCGATTGCGCTAAAATAATTTTCTCTTAGGGATTTGAACATGCAATCAAATGAGGATCACCCAAAAAAAAAATGCAGATTAAGCCTCTTATAATCGAAATCCCTGTCTGAATCTGTTCCGATCTCTGGGCGAAGATGATTGGGATATTTACTATGGCCTTCTCGACAGATAACCACTGCAGAATTTTCTGGTACCCTGAACCGAAACAATGGCGCAATCAGGCTTACGTTGATTGGATTTGTTCTGCTGCACTAAAGCCCTTTCCATTTTAATCAATGCACTTTACTTCCAAAGCTGCTCAATGCAACACGTTCTTGCAGAATTACTAATAAGGCACTCATGTACACCTGGCAGAGCAACAGGTCAAACTTGGATCACAATCTTCTCAGAGAGACTATTCATTTTACAGTTTCAGAATCCTTATAAACTATACGTTACAAACAATAATATGCAAATACATCATCCCATATCCTCCTGTCTTGTATCTATGGAACAAGATCCATGTTTTCTGCGATGGTGATAGATGGATTGATGGGTGAATTTGAGTTAGCGTGTTCTCCCCTTGTCGTCATAAGGATTCCTCTGGGTTCTCTGGCTTCCACACACAATCAAAAAACATGCTAAGGTAAACTGCCAAATTGTTTCTAACTGTGAATGGTGTGTGTAGGCCCCGGGCTATGGGCCGGTTACTCCTTGCCATGCACCCTTAGATTCCGGGATAGGCTATGGAGCCCTGCGACTGAACACAGGACAAGTGGTATAGAAAATGAATGCATGGATGCATAGATAAATGGATGCAAGTATCACCGTATATATTAAGCATAATCTACATAGGCTGCCATGTGTGAGAAATGTATAATAATATACTGTTCATGTCTATATATATTACAGCATATAACATTTGCAATCCTGGGCTAGATAAGCAGTTTAGGAAGACGGATGGTATAATGTAATATACTATGAGACCTGAAAGAGAAAATGGTATCGATCTTTACTCTAATGAATGGCATCTTACCACAAAACACGTCAAATCGATGTTCTTTTCATGTCTCATGACAAAGGAGATTGAATGAGTGAAATCATGTCACTGGATGCTTTCTGTAATATATAGCTGAAAGTTGTGAAATGTCCTTAATTTGATCACAGGGAAACTGAGCAGATGCTTCTTGGACAAGAAGAGTGTTGCCCATATGTTTACGGTGCTGCTCAGCTGTGGGGATGTGGTTTCATCCACTCAGAGAAGTACAAAGGAGAAGATTATATGTCTTAGAAGCTGATGCCTGACATAACCTTTTTAATTTAGACTATACCAAGGTCAAAGGCATCTTATAATAGTTCAGGACCAGCCAAAGACAAACTGAAACCTTTAATCCAGTTTCTAAAAAGAGCACTGATCAGAGACACAGCCAAGTGTGGCCGAGAGACTCTGGTCATATAAAGTTATAACGTAAAAGAACTTAGAAACAACCGAACAAGACGTAGACTGATGACGACTCCTGAGTGTTAGGGACCTACACCTATAAAAATGGCGCCATATTCAAATGAACAAGATGGAAATAGGGAATAAAAGCAGCTGTCATTCTTTGGCGAGAAGGTAGCATAGTTGTTAGCGACCTGGACATGCAATCATGAGGCTCTGGAATCAGGAGGGGTCCTGCGTTTCTGTCCTAGTCACTCAACCTGACAAAAGTTGCATAACTTGATACGGAATACAATTGGCACAATAGATGGTTTCTGTGGTTAAGGTATACTTAAGGCTGACATTAGACAGTGGCAAGAATGAGTTTATGGAGCATTTCGAATGATCCTGTATCATGTTGACCTAATTGCTTCTGCTATTCTGCTATTTTGATACAGTTGTGTGTTTAAAATCGTTGCCATGCATTTTCACTTAAGCTTCAGGCATGTGTCCTAGAATTCCCCAGAAAATTTCCTGGTAAAATCCAGAAGTGTTTGTTCCCAAAGTGATGCTGGGTCTTGTAGCTACATCGCAGCTCCAACCTGTGGTGCTGATTACGATGCTTTATGGCAATATTTCATTAAAACCAGTGCTTCTAATTGACACCCAATTATGTCAGTCTCATTTGTTGACGCACAGTTCCTCAAATATACCTCTGCTTCAACCAGATGGCCCTTTAACAAACTCTTAAAGCTAAAAGATAATAAATAGATTTTATTAGAAAATACAGAAAACACTAGACGCAATGTTTTTAGTAATTTATAAATACACTGATCATTGTTAACACACCACAGCAAAGCACACAACAACGAAATGTGCATTTAACCCATAAATGACTTTTGTGACATAGCAGGGGACAGCTAATTCAGCACCTGGGGAGTAGTGCTTGGGGACGGTACCTTGCTCAGGGTACCTCAGTGGTGACTTGTTGGTGGGGGATTCAAACCCGCAATCTTTCGATTACAAGTGAGCGTCCCTAACCATCAAGCCACCACTGACCACAATTCATAACAAATAATGTGATCATAAAGCATTATAAGCTTGACTATGAATTTATTAATATAAACTGAAGACTATAATCTTATGAAAAGGCATAACACATTATAGTCATGTTTATTATGCATAATGACTGCTTTATGAAGCTCTCATCTATAGTACACTATTGATACCTTTATGATATATTATAATTTTCAGTATAAGCGTTAAGGCTGCTTTGTACTGCATTAGATAAATGAGAGTGTCATAAAGTAGTCATTATGCATCATAAACGTGGCTATAATTTGATAAATTTTATTAAATGCATTATAATGCATTATGAATGTATTTATAAAGTACTCAAAACATGGTAGGGAGCTGGGAGGGAGAAAAAACATGTACTTTCTGTGGGTCCCCTGGACCAGACTGGGAAACATTGCTTTATTGTTTTTCTGGATAAATACACATTATATACACATGGAATATGTATGTCACTAAAACATTACCTTAAGTCTCAAATTTACCACACAGGTAGGATATGTGAAATATGACCAAGCCAAATAGATCAGCATTCACAGGGGCTGGGTATACGGTTATGAAACGGCACTTTATACCTGTTTGGGCATCCTGCTTAGTGAACTGTACAGGAATAAAAGAATTACATTTTCCTCAGCCTCAAATCAAGGGTGACATCTGGACACCATTCTCTTCATTTAGCTAGTAGGGAGTTTGCGTTGGGAGGAAAAAACGGGTTCATTCGTTTCCTTTCCTCTACATTTGGCCACCGGTAGTTTTGCAGTGAGCTTTCTAATTTATGGCTGCTCACGGTTATAATTTCTCATACCTTTAAAGCCATATCTGACCATTTTCTGCTGCGGAGGCAGTGATTCATGGCGATTTAATGCGGCCAGCTCCCACTGCTTTGAAAATCCTCAACAAGCTTTCTTGCGTTTAAGTTCTTTTTCATGCGCAGTTACATTGTTTATAGTAACTGTAGCTATAGTGTATGACAAATGGACTGGAACCAAAGGGATTCTGGTATGGGGAGGACTTATACCGCCATCTTATTTAGGATAGTGCAAAATACACACACACACACATATGAGACACACACATGTTATGAGAACTTTCCTTTATGGTCATATTTTACAAAATTGAGCAACAGAACTTCCAATCATAGCCATTTACTGTGCTGACTAATTAAAAACAACATACACCTCTACCTGCTTATCTAATATGTGATCACAGCTAATCCTAAAGGGCTCCACGCTTACTCTTAAACTTACAAACTGTGTTATTGCTTTTCAGTTTATTTGCTAGCTATTGAAACGTAAGCATCTAAAATTCTAAGTAACGCCTAAATATGTCGCAACATTAACGGGCGTGAGACACAAACAGGCCTGGGAAAACATATATAATACAAACCGAGCTGGAATGAGGGCTAGCATTACCTCCTGTCTGAGAATACATTGGGCGACCGTCGCATGCTTTCGTGCATGACAACAGGCCGTAGTGGTTTGCGACGGCGCATGACAACGTCTCTGAAGGGCCGGTATTTAATCAGTCCCATGCCGGGGCACCTTTTCAATAACTGATGGTGATTTTCTTTGATGATTACCTTCCCATTACAGTACGTGGTCTCATGTCGGGGGTCAGGTTGGACCCCATTGTCCTCGGCTCTTGGAGGCTGACGTCCTCTAACACTGGCCTCCTTTTGTGGGTCTGCCGTCTTGCTGTTGTTTTCCCCGCACCCCATTGTCCTCGTCTCCCAGCCCTCTGACTTTATCGCACCCCTTCAGCTATCCAAGGGGTAAACGCGGGTGGCAATAAAGTCTCTGGGCAGGGAAAAGCCTACCCAGCCCCTGCTGCCCCCAGCCCCCCCCCGAATGCTGAATGTGCACCCATTCCCACTCTCTCCTGATCCTAGATTTTAATTTACAGCTTTCTCCCGGGGACAAAGGATTGTGAGATGCGGCTCTGCTTTAGTGTTCCCAAATTAAACCTGTCAAATGCTGAAGTCTTTCTTACAAATTATAATAGAGCAGAGGGTCAAACTCTGTTTAGAAAATGTCAGTTTTAATCTCTTTCTGAATTCTGCGGATTCAATATTAATAAATATATGTGAATACATAAATATAAATATTGTGCTTTTGTTGGTGAAATATAGCAAACATTCTCCTATCATACTTTTATATAGTTTTTTTTTACCATTTCATCTAATGATCAAATCTGATAATCCACTTTGTCTTTTTTTGTTATAAAACTGAAGCTTCAGTTTCAGTCTAGAATGACAGTTTTAGTCAGTTTGACATGATTATTACAAATTATGAATACCAAAAGATAAAGCACCGGTGATTATGCAACAGTTTTCCACAATTGATATGGTCATGGTTGCCTTATTTACTTTTGAAAAAATTCAAACTGTCAGAAAAAACATAAAATAAAAAAGGCATCATTAACATGTTACATTCGGTTGACCGAAGTTATTTTGGAAGAAGACAATTTTTTTTAAACTCTCCATTTACTTTTTCTTGCTGTTATTTGTGAAAGAAATGACTTTATATAAAAATTTGCTAAAAAGGAACTTGATTATGAAATAATTTGAGAGATGGCTGTAGTATTTGGTGTATAGGTACATCACTGACTACAGTAATGTTACAATGTTGACTAATGAGGGTTTTATCATAGAGTCACACCATTATTTGCTTAGCATGATTTTGCTAAGCAGCTATACTATGCATGCTTTTACATTGAAATGAACATTTCATATATAGGAATATATGTGGGGACAAAAGAATAAGCTTATGGATTTGGTTCAGCTGAGGAAGGAAAAAAGCTACATGTGTTCATAGGGCTATATGCATTTTGAGAGGATTTCCAGTAAAATATCTTGTATTAGAGCAGAGCACCTTGGGGGACGTTACCCAGCATCCTTTGTTTTTTTTTTTTGGTCCATAAAAACTGCATTTATTCTTCCAGGTAACTATGGCAAAGCTGGTAGCACAGCAGTTAAAGGCGCTTTGCAACTGGAACATTTGCTGTTTTAACTATTAAGAGAGACCCTGATGTAATACCCATGAGCAATGGTACTTAACCTTAAGCGCTTCAGTAGAAATACCCATCTGTGTGAATGTGCAAGAACTGTATGTGACTTTAGATAAAAAGAGTTCTTTGTATTCTACACAATAAGACAGCCACCCACTTGATACTTCAGTGTACTTTGCCACACCAGCCACTAGAGGGCGGGGTGTTCTGACATTTAGGAAATTGATTATGCCTTTCTCTATTTGGACAGTAAAGCGCACATTTGCAGGGATCATTCAACTGCCTGCTTTGGTTTTCAGAATAAAATCACAATCCTGTGCTCCTGCCTACTGTTAAGGAGAATGAGACTGAATGTGACTGCGATCCACAGGCAGGGGATGCAGAGTTTTACATCTGACAAGGGTCTGTGTGCCTCATGTTTGACCCAGTAGATCTGGAAAGGCTTGCAGTGCGATTCTCTGGCTATTTTAAGCTTTAAAGCTGCAATATGAGAAAGGAGCCATATGGCATTTTCCCCCCAAAGTTTTTCAGTGTTATTCTTACATTTTGTAAATGAGAAAATTAGAAAGTCACCTTGCTGCTTTATATGTGGCGTTTTCATTATTAGAAAGTGCCAGAAACCAGTAAAAGATATAAACATTTAGGGACATTTAAAATGTGCTGAGCATTGTCGGACTTTACCATAATTGTATCTAATTGTTAAATTAAAAATTTGATCATGAAAATGATGCTATATTGCACCCATTGTAAGGATTACAATAGAGCTAAATTAAAATAATAATTGAACGATCATTGTATTACAAGATTATATTATAAGATGATTCTATATATTATTGTGTATGTTAATGTCTACTGAGTTTAGTTAACATTTTATGTATTTAATGTACCTAATGTGCATTTTTCCCTATGTATCCAACATATTTGAACAAAATTTTTGTTATATATTTAATAAATAGCTAATTATTAAGTGGACAAAAATCTTTATTGTAAAAGTTAATAAATGTATGTACATTTTCCTGTATAACCAATGGAAACACTGAAAAAAAATGCTGAACAAAGATGAACTGGATTCCTTTTTAACTGAAGCATACTGTTTTCTAACCAAACAGCATAAAAAGGCTAAAATATCATATTTGTGAGATATGTGTGACTAATTGAGGTCAGTGAAAAGGCACAGTGCAATTTGGTCTTAAGCTAAGCTGACCTACACAGAAAAGGTTCACTGAAACCACTAAGGTCCCAGGAGAACTATCTTTAGACCCGACATAGAAATAACAACAAATAACCCAGAAATACTACAAGTGTCCTTTTCTGTGGGCTAGGATGTTTGAAGAATTTAATTATTTTATGAATTGTTTCCATGTCTATCCATGGTCTGAGGGTTGTAACATATTTTCCATAAGCATTGCAGAGTGAGCGGGTGGCATGGCAGTGCAGTGCTTAGCATTGCAGAGTGAGCGGGTGGCATGGCAGTGCAGGGCGTAGCATTGAGGAGTGAGCGGGTGGCATGGCAGTGCAGGGCGTAGCATTGAGGAGTGAGCGGGTGGCATGGCAGTGCAGTGCTTAGCTTTGAGGAGTGAGCGGGTGGCATGGCAGTGCAGGGCGTAGCATTGGAACATGCCTCTGGGACTGGAGTTTAAGTCTCCGCCAGGGTTCCATGTGTGTGGGGTTCACATGTCTCCTGGCGTCATGGGATTTTCCTCACAGTCAAAAAACACTGCGGTTATCTAGAGTTACCAAATTGCCCATAGGTGTGAATGGTGTGTGAGTGTGTCCTGTGTTGGGTTGGCGCCCCGTCCTGGGTTTTTCCCTACCTTGCACCTAATAGCCACCAGGATAGACTCCACACCCCACACAACTCTGAATATGATACATGGTTATATTTTGATTATGATTCCAATTGTAAATCCCTAAATGTTTAGGGTCCTTATAACAAACCAAGACAACAAAACAAAACAAAACAAAACAAAAACACAAGCAAACAAGTAAAATCAAAGGTAAAAAAGCCAACTGCCTGTGCAACTCCCTATGAATTACCATTGTATGTGAGTAGGAAATATGCATATTACTGTTTTGTAAACAAAAATAGCTGCAGTGTCAGGTCTTCTGGTTGGCACACATTTAGTTTGACAGTCATGATCATTCAATGTGTGGACCTTGTTTGCAGGCCTCACTGTACAGTAGGTGTTCGCATGGGAATGTAAACTGATTGCTTATTGGTGTCTACTATACATACAGTGATCCCCAGCTATATCGCGGTTCAGCTATCGCACCCCCACTATATCGCAGATTGTTCCCCGATGTATCACAGCGTATTGCAAACCTTGCTTGAGGTCTGATTGTTGTGAACAAACTTTTTGTGAACTTTTCGTTTTGTTAAGCTCTACGACGGCTCCCAAGCGCCCTGCATCTTCGAAGCCTTCTGGGTGTACTGAGCCTAGGAGCCAGAGAAAGACCTTGACCATTTTTACATATTCCATTACGTATACAGAGAGAGATGTGCATTTATATAGATATACTGATGCTCTTCTGCTTACGAACTTTCAACTTATGACCTTTCAGACATACGAACGAGAGCCCAATTAACGTATAAACTATACAAAAAAATCTTTATTTATATGGTCTTTCTATATTGTGGATTTTCACCTATGACTCTGGAATGTAACTTCCGCGATAGGCAGGTATATCAATAAAATCAAAAGGCCTCAAAATTATAGAGTCAAAGGCAAAATATTATTCATGTTATCCTGGCTCACAGGAATTATTGAGGGTCTAGAGGCAAATCAATTATTGTGTCCATTTTACTTCAGTGTCGGCTTGCTGAGGTGGTCTTTCTTCTGACCAGGAATTTCGGCACCTGTTGTCAGACAGGGGTCTCATTTGGTTGAATGTGTTTTATGATGTTGAACCATAGGCCATTTCCCTGTGATTTTTTCTACATTTGGTTAAATCTGTCAGTTTGTAATTTTACCTGATCATTCAACTGTCTCGCTAATTTCACATCATCCACCGACCTTGTCTTGACCCTTAACTTTTTCACTTTCCCCATTCTGGGAAAAGTTGTGGAAATCTCATCCTCTGCCTCTGAGAAAACTAACCTTTGGCTTGTCTCTGGTGCAAGGGTGCTGGTTAGCTTCACATGCACACAAGCGCTGGCCCATTAGCACGCTGACATAAAACAAAAACTGTTTTGATTGGCTGAAATTGCTGCTAAGTGACACTGAACAATGTCCCCCTTATACAGCAGGCCTGCCCTTGCAGTAAAGCCACACTTGTATGGTTCACAGCTGATGTTTTCCAACCAAATATCAGCTCCGGTTTATGTGCCTCTGTGCATTTTATCAGTTTTTTTTTATGAAGCGATGATGCAAAGAGAGGGCAGAACAAGATCTGCACGAGAGCGCATTTCAAATCAGCAATGACTCTTTACCTATTTATGCTCTCGTGGCCAAAACTGTGGAATCGCTAGCAATTTGGCATTGCTTTTTAAAAAATTACTAAAGGAATGTTGGCGGTAATGTTCACAATCAAAGAACGTTAGAGATATTATACACTGGACTGTTAAATAAGCAACTGGAGTAACTGTAAAGTTCTGCAATCTCAAAAAAAATTGAAATATCTCCCCAATTTTGGCTACAGGTGCAGCTGCCACAGTTGTCTTCCTGTTCAAAACGTGTTATTTACATGAACTTGAAAAGTCGAATAACTTGTGTGTTTTTAGGGAAATGTAATCATTTATTAAAGCAGGATTCATGTGTCGCTCTGAGCTGCAGGTGTTGCATTTGCCTCATTTGGACGCAGCAGCCAGTACTGAAAAATGGCTCCGCCGTCGCAGTTCAGAGTAGGGCTGACAAGGCCTGTTTGTTCAACGCCGCATTCCTGATCGACCATCCATCTCCTTTTGTCACTGATACACTACCCGCCCCGCGCTGTTCATGCATTTCAGCCGGATCGACCAATAAAAGTGCCAGTATGTATGTGGGCTTCAGCGAGGCTGAGCTTCTGGCTTCCCTCACGCACAGTCTGAAGGGGGAAACACTGAGGTAGATCTCTGCAGAAAAAAAAGCAGATAGCTTGATTGATTTATTTTCTGCGTCTGTGATTTTATGATCCCAATTCACTTCCTTTGTGTTTTATAGATGCAGAATTATAAACACAGAACATCACGAAAAAAGGGACTCTTTAGATGGTTAAAATATGGAAAAGAGCTGTATTTCTTCACAATATCTTAATCCTTTACAATGATGTTACACAACATTTAAATAATTATCAGATACTATCCAGTCATCCTCCAGCTGGTTACTGAGCACAGGATTTCGGTACAACAGGGCATAAAGTAGAGGAATATTATGTATGTGACACACACACAAACACACACACACACACACACACACACACACACACACACACACACACACACACACACACACATGTTTGTACTCATATCTGTCCATACACTTCAATGGGAAAAACTAAAATCCAACTGTGATGACCGTAACCCCTACCCAGCCCTAACTTTAACCTTAAGTAACCAGAAAAATACAAGACTTTTGACATTTTTAGTTTTGTGATTGCAGTTTGTTATTTGATTGCAGTTTCATTGCAGATTGTTATTTAATGGTCCCCACAATGTCAAAATAAAAGTTTTTTTAGCACATTGTGGGGATCAATCTGCATAATGCAATATTTAGCTGGGCCACACACATTTTGGGCAATGTCACTTTAAACTCATAATTCTGAACTGCAGGATGATGTCGAAATCAAAATGTGGAGAAATTTGGGTCTTGAAAGGGTAGCAGTTTCAATTCAGTGCAGGTTCTTCACATACATGTTGGTGGGTTAATCTAGCATTTTATCTCTTTTTCCCAGTTTCACACCCAGTACTAACCAGCTAATTTCCACTTTGTTCTTCTGCCTTGTAATTTTATTTATTATTTTCTATTATTCTACAGTTTTTACCAACCCTGGAGGTGTGAGCCATTGTACTCTGCACTCACTTCATATTGGTCAATCGATTAATTACAAAAATCTTGTTCTCTTTGTTGCTTTGCTATTGTTCTTTTGTGGCGTCTTGTTTGTGCCCATAGGCGGTGTCAAACTGATAATTGTTCTGTTTTTGTATTACTTCTGTTCATTGGATCATATATTACACATCTGTGTCTATATGTGAATCTATGGTTTTCTTTCTTGTGAATCACTTATGTTATTGACTTGTTTGCTAAGGCTGAACTCTATCTATAGCTCTGCAGTCTTTCTTAGGTGCATATGTGCTGCCTTGTGTCTCCCCCTGTTGATATATCTTGGAAATGCGAGTACATCCTGCCTGACCTATGGACGTCTTTTAATCTATATCCAGGGCTGCTGCTGGAGATATTGGCCCCATGAAAGCATAACATATTGGGTCCTTAGCCCAGACAAAGCTAAAAATGTACCAAAGTGTTTGGAGCCCTTGACAGGAGTCATCTTAACTTTCCTCCATTTACAGCCCCCTGACTATGTCTCTTTTTCTGATTTAATGTATGTTTTTAAAGTGTGTGAATGTATTATGGTATCCATGAATGATTTCTAAGTAGAAGAGATGATTTTGCGTTTAAAAAATTCCCTACGCTTTTAAAACGGAAAGATAAACTTCTGACAGACGTAATGCTGTCGAGTATCAAACTCTGTGGTTGTCTTGACTTTCCAAAACCTCTCCATGAAATCTGCCTTCGGAAATGGTGCAAATTTCCCGAAAAACAGGAAACAAAAGTTTCCTTGTGTTAAAAACATTGCCAGGCAGTGCTAGTCTAATAATCTTTCCTTTCATCGGCGTTTCAGCTTTGACAAAGCAGTGTGGTAGGATGTTTTGTTGGAAATGAGCAGCAGCGCAGTGTGTTTTTGACTACTGAGGTACCGTTGCTTGCATGGTCTGACTCATTAGTCTCTAAACTCATTAATCTCTATACTGTGTATGCTCTGTATGCTCATTATTCTGTATACTCTGTATACTCATTACTCTCTATACACTGTATACTCATTATTCTGTATACTGTAACAATCTAACATTGTTTGTAAATTTCTTATGTTCTTATTGTGCTTTCTTTGGGAAGAATAAAGAATGTATCTTTATAGTATAAAGGATGTAACGTTAATGAGTAGTACTATTGTATACTCAAAAGTAAAAGGTCAGTCTATTTTTGATCTAATAAAATATACCAAAACTTTTACATAAATGCCATACTTACCATCTCTGTATTATATACTAAATATGTCCTACAAATGTTTTGGAAATTTGCAGCCTTTTCTGTTTAGGACAATGGTAGTGCGTTTCTGCTTGGGTGACAAAATGCACCGCAGTTTCCCAAATTGACCGTCGAGTGACACTCGCACATAGACTGACACTGAAACACATGCATAGACAGACCGATCTACGAAACACTATAAAATGTAAATGAGCTGCGCTATAATGAGTGTCAGATGTTTCTTACGTTTAAGGAGCATGAACTGTGAATAAACCGCACAAAGCGTTCCATTAAAGCCAGCTGCCTGGACACAAAAGCCATTTTTTGAGCACAATTATTAGTACAGATGGGATTCATTAGTATGGAATGTGTTAAACAGAAATTAAACCCAGTAGCAGTTAATTCTTCAAATCCAACTGGATACCACTCTAGTTTACATCATTGGCTTAAATATTTCTTTTTTCTTTCTCCTTTTCTCAGTTTTCCTTGTGGATTACATTTCTCCACTTCTCACTTTAATGTTATACTTAGGAAGAGAGAGCAAGATGGTTTGACTATTAACACTGTTATTAAGAGTTTTGATGGTTCAAATGTTGCCACGAATAAAGTAACATGAATGAATTTTATGAACTTTGTAGCCTTAGTAATGGAAATATTTCTGTTACTCATTTTAAGGCAAACAAGATCTATCACCATTACTTTTTCATTAAGATTGAACTATGGTCACCCTGTTTAAAAAATGTACGCTGAAAGATTTTTGGTTATGATCTCTGGTCCTTAATGTGACCTTCCTGAATATATAACTGTCCCTTTAATTTATAAAGAAAATATTTCACTGTGAGTCATTTTATTAGGGGCTACCATAAATTTATGTTCGGGAAATGAAAGGCTTCCGTGGTTTGAGGAATAACAGTTACAGATTGTCTCACTATTTCTAAACTCTAAAGTCAACAATTTATCTTTCCCTTATAGAAAATATTATTGGTTCATTGATACATGCATCAGAATGGGATTTCGTGATTTGTAAATGTTTTGTGTTTGTCTTTATTTACATAACACAAGGCAGGAGCTGGGGCCTGTATCATGAAGCTGGATTTTTGGTTTTGCAAGATAACTCATTTGTATTTAAGACAGTCTGGGCTAAATGTAAGTGAATGAAGATAAAGTTAATTCGATCTGGGGTACCTTAAATCTAAATTAAAGTTATTTATCTAACCAATAAATTTCACTTTGTGATACAGGCCCCTGGATTGTTGATTCAAGGGACCAAAAAAACTTCTGAGCAGTCAGACCGGTCTATTATTAGTATAAATGACTGACAAAGCACATGTATTGTGGACTAGCAATGCATGCTAAGAGGACAATTAAGTGACTCAATGCTGTTTGACTTATATTAAAAAGGAAACTCATTCATTGGTTACATTCTTTACATTTGTTTGTGCACACTTTTCCTTGTCATGCATCTTATAGCATTTATTCGTGTTTGCATTCTCATTAGATAATGTTTTCATATTCTGCTGATGCCCATCTGTCCATCTGTCTCACAAAACCTGATTTAGTAAAACAAGTAATTAGTACGGTCTTCCCGTATGCTCTACTTTGTGTCTAAGTGGCCACAGACACAACTTTCCCTGTGGTGGCTTTGGGGAAGGAAAATTACAAAGGATAGCTACCGCAAGCTGTTTATTTATTTGTTTGTTTACTTTTTATTTGTGAAGTGGAATCTATTTCCACTCAATTTCTTGATTATGAGTAACATATGAACAGAGTTACAAATTTGCGCTAAGGAGATGAAAATAGACATTTATGGGATATTGGTCTCTGAAAGGCTTTGCGGAGCAGATTTTTTTATATGGCTTAATTGATTTTCCACTATGCACGAATTCAAACATACACCCCACACATGTAGGTTCTTATAATAGTTTGAAACATCTGCTGGTAAATGAGGAGCAAGAAAAATCCATTTTGTTGCCATACATCTGCTAGCCACAAACCACATTTTGGGTTGAATAGGAAAAACAGTGGTTGCTCTAATCATTCACAAATATTGGTTTTAAATCCATATTGGTTAAAGTCCATTTTTTGTCAAAGAGGCCACAAAAATGTGTTCTTTTATGATCTGAGTAATTTTTGGGTTTCATCTAATGTCAATAAATAGACAATACGAGCAAACAAAATATTTCATACAACAACGGCTCCAGATGTTGGACTGGGGTATACAGGATAAAATACCACAATGAAAAAAGTCCTTGAGGTTACGAGATCTTTCAAGCAAACAGATGTGCTCCCTCCCATCAACAATCCATTCTCTGATTTTCCAGATTTACTCTCCCCATTATTACTTAATGTCTGTCACTTAAATGTGTTAAACATAAACCATAGCTTTGACGTGGCCTAAACAATTATACTCTTGTTTACATATATACAAAGTCAAAAGGGAGGGATACTCATTTACAGGTTTTTATGAAAAATATTATCATAGATGCACGCTGTCATCTCATTCCAGAAACCAAGGGCATTGACATGATGTTGGCCCATCTTTTGCTGCTCTTTCCACATTGCTGGTAGGATTCAGGTTGGGTATTGATCTGGGAGATCAGGTCCCAAGCTTGTATGGGAGACCACTGCACAGTTAAACTTGCTACCAAATGTTTAACACGACAAAATATCTTGCTGTTGACCTGGGCAGCTCTAGCAGTGCACAAATTAGTGAAGTGAAAGTGGTGATGTCATCCTGTAATGGTGCAAATTATAAACTCTGATGCAATTATTTGTTGCTAGATAATGCATGGCTGTGTGCTTAACTGTACTCCTGTCTCAGCAATGGGTATGGCCTGATTAGCTAATTCTTCCAATTAATAGAAGTCTCCAAATACTTTTGGCCATACAGTGTCTCCGGTTTGATCAGTACTTTACACATATTAAATGATTCTTAGAAGACAGATGTACCAGCTAAACCTGTAACAACTTCATATTTTGTAGCAAAATATACCTTACAGTATGTATCAAGACAGACCTGTGTGTCTCATATTTCTTATGACACGTTAAAGTCAAGACATTTTTATACAAAGGTTGTTTCCATAGCAACAGTAACCATGGTGAAAGGAGCACATTTGATTTCTTGGAGTCTTTAAGTCTCCATCAAAATAAGCATTGAAATGAAAACAATCCCATGCACATTAATTGATCAGAAAAATTAGCCGTTTCTAAATATATTTATAGTTGTTACTCTTTCATAAGTATCCTTCAGTGATATACAGACAAAATCTGTAAATCATAATATACCAATAATATGAAAGATTTATTACAAACACAAAGAAAATATTTTAACTGTCATTTATATTCAGAAGCAACTCAGAATCAACTCACTGTAGTTTTGCATGTCAGTTTAGAAATATAATCATCAGAAATTTAGTGCTTTCAGTAATCCAGATGAAATCTGGAATGTTTGTTTCTTAGCTAAACTAATTCCAAATCAGACCAAGCTGAAAAATGACATATTAATGTGAAAATCTTTGATTAGTTTACACCATTTTCTAATAAATCTGAATGTTTTTTTTTATATATATACTAATACTCTGAATTTAGGTTAAACTACAACTTACTGCATATTGTATAACTCATATTGATTTATGTTTTCTAATGGTGTACTTTGTGTGAGTGCGTATATATATATATATATATATATACAGAGTACAAGTACTTTTTATATTCTGGATGTTGGATCCATGAAAAAAATTGGTATGTCTGAGGAAATATCAGTGGTGGTCTAGCAACATTGTCTTGGAGATTTTTCATTGGTGTGTAAGTGCTGTGGTTAACGTCTCCTTTGGGGCATAGAACAAATAAAGTTTTAAGGCAACACTGCCCTCTACAGAAAATGTAGTGCAAATTCTTGCCTGGCCTGTCCAGAAACGAACCTTCATGATATAGTACTTGGGTAAGATCATTCCTAAAACTACTAAAACATAGTTATCTGAATTATGCAAAATAAGTGCATCTTTAATGGATAGTCACAGATGTTATGACAACTTTTAATATATATTAAAAATTCAATCGACATTTAATATTTCTAGTCTCATCGCATTTGATTTTGTCCTGGAAGAATAAAAGTTACAGTGGAAATCATCCATGTGTTGTCTTTCAAACATATATGAAAATGACTCTTGTCGATGTTTTTACTCTTTGGTCTAGCATGCCGAGCCAGCTGCAGACAGACAGATACCTACCCACCACAAGTGCAGAACGCATACATGGTTTAGTGAGAAATAACAAACGTGCTTAAAGCAGAAAACCACAGCAGAATTACTTCTGAAACTGCTTCACTGCTCGCAGGGCTTTCAGAAAACCATACATTCCTAATTACTTCTGACCGCAGTTTGCAGATAAGCTTTAAAAAAAATAATAGTAAGACCCTAAAGCATGACAATCAAATCAAAATCCTTCTTTCATTGTTAGTAGCCTGTGCTAAAAGGATTTTAGGCCGTTGCTGGTGACTGTGAAGAGCTTATGTAGCGCTCCGAATGAGGGCACCAGCCAGACTTCCCGGTGTTTATATGCTTCAGTTATTCATAAAACGCAGTACAATCTCATTCATCGCATACAATGTTTTTTATTAAGACGCGAGTGTCGTAATTGTGGAAGTTAAAGAGGAACAGGCGGGGTTGTTTTCAACAGGACCCTAACATACCGTCACACGTGCTGTGCGTTTATTTGGTTTTCCTTTAGGCGAATTTCTACCGTCGAGCGCACAGCTCTTTTATCCCGGAGTGTCTCCGTGGAAGTCGTTCTGCCTCCTCGACTTAAACAAAAGCACCCTGTTAAGTAAGACCCCAGCTAGTCATTATGCTTAGCATGGCTTAGGTCCCATTCACACAAGCTCAGATGGATTTGAACAACAGCTGTAGGATGCCAACAGAAAATACGTGATGGGAAAAAAAGGAATGTGCTTCTGTATTTAAGACCTCACAACATTCACTACACACGTTTCAGCATTAAAACTGACACAGCACAAAAAAAATGCAAGTTCCTGCTTAACTTTCGGTAGCTCTTAGAAAAGAAACATATCTGGAAACTTCTCTTCTTTTTCAAAGCAATCACTAAGTGCAAGTTTTTCCATTATACTAGAACAAGTTGTGGTCTGGATGGAACATAATGTGAATGAATTATTATAATCTGTAAGATGCATCATTTTCAAGGTGACTTTTTTGGTTATTTTCAACACATTTAAACCCTTCAATTTCAGCATTTCAGTGGCTGAAGGTAGATTTTATGGAACTTTATATTGTGTGACACACATTGAATAAATAGTGAAACTTTACACAATTAACAGGAATTTATTTGCTTATTTATTTTACTCTGGCCAGAACTCATAAACTTTTGATTAGGAGTCTTTAGTCTAAGCCCTAACGGGCAAAGTTCAAACATAGCACAAATGTACCAACTACTAATGAACAGGGTGATGAAGAAGTTTGTTCACCTGTGCCAAGTCCAGGGGCATAATGGGTGCTTTCAGTAGCTGCAACTTAAAATGGAAATTACTGGTTTAGAAATCCCCCAGAATGTGCATGACCCGACTGACCCCTTTCGCTGATGTCGACATTTGATGTCACAGAGATAATGTAGTTGTTTATTATTCAGCTGATCCTACAAAAACCACAAACGTAACGTAGCCTGAACGAGCGTGATATGAAATAATCTAAATGGAAGTGCACTTTTATCTATCTTCATTTACTGTTACACTGTTTACATTTTTATTCTTTACACTCCTTTTATATATATTTTTTATATATTCAATTTACTTATTCATATTCTTTTCCGTTTATTCTCTTTGTTCATTGTAACGTGCTGTCACCACGTCTCTCCATGGTTAGGAGTTTGGAATCCAACGTATGGATTGTCCCCCTCCCCCCATCTCCTGGGCATGACCTAGTACCCCATTTAGGGTGTTCCCTGCCTCGGCCTGTATGTCCAGCTCCACCCATGACCTTGTGTTGGGCGTGTGGTTTAAAGATGGGATACATACGGTATCTGATGCTTGTGTTCTTTCACTGGGGTGCAGACATGGTGCAGAAACCTTCAGACCAGGCTCTCCAGCTCCAACACTGCATCAGATTCCAGGTCTTAAAACTGACATGTTTACAATAATATTCACAAAAAAGCTTAACCCTTTGTTATGCAGGAATACATTTATTGATTCTAAATATCTTTTTGCATTGCAAACAGTATGAGGAGTATCATTTTCAAAGAATAAAGCTAGATTGCACATACTCCACATAAATTTGTTAATATTATATTCACATAAGTAATTATAACAATTACAAAAATATTTCCGTATTGATTACAGTACCTATAAATCAAGAGTGTCAGACTTTTCATTATAAAGGACAAATTAATTTGAATGTTTTTCATAATTGCTTAAATTCTAGAAGAAATCCCAGATTTTCTCAAGATAGAACGGCTGACTTCCTTCAGTGAACGGCAACCTAAAAAAAGAGAAAGAACACCGTAAAGTATCATTAAATCATTATCAATTCAGCCACGTTTATAATCAATCTAAATATACAGGACATATACGGTATTTTTCTTCTTTAACTGGACCTTTATAGGGCCAGACAGCGGCTGAGTTGGTGTCGCTGCTGCCACAGGCGTCACTGGGGGCAGTGTGAGGTCACAGTGGGGGTCAGAGTCCGGTCTGTTCTCTGTGAGTTTGTACGTTCTCTCCGCGGTGGGAGGCTTTCCTCTGGGTGCGCTAGTTTCCCCCACAGATACGCAGTTTTGGCTAATCGGCATCTCTAAATTACCCATAGCATATGATTGTGAGTGTATGTACAGTATATGAGCTGTGATGTACCCTCTCCCCACCCCTCCGGGGGCCCCTGAAAAGGTAAAGCTGGCCCTGCGCATAGCCATATGCTGATGACCCCCCCCCCCCTTCCTGCATGACCCAGGCCAGAATAAACAGTTAAAAGATGGCCGGTTGAACCTTTATACTTTTTAGAACATGAGGTATGACTTGTACCTGTCAGTGCTACAGCAAGACGAAGTTCTTCTCGCACCAACCGTAAAATCTCTCTGGCGCCTTTTTCACCCTGCCAGAGATACAGTCCCGTATTTCATTATGCCGCTGTTTCCTTCTCGAGTTACATTCTAGACCCACACTTCAATGGTAAACAGAGATACATATGAGTATTGAAAAATACTGTCTATTTATCATGTTGAATCACATTGTATCTGATACTGTATGCAGAAATGGCAGAAAAGGTCTAGCCTTTGAAATAAACTAGTGAAAATACAGACCCATTTTTAAATATTTCAAGACTAATTATATATTGTATCCCAAGTTTTCCCAAAACAAATTAGCATCTATTTCTTTGACCAGTAACCTGACAGTAGACTAACAATTATGGACATAGGTTTGGTTTCAGCACTGAAGGGACCAGTTAAATCACTGCTCTGTTTAATGTCATTCCTTTCTGACCTAATCTATTCTAGCATAACAAAAGAATTAACTGTGTCTCAGGACATCTTTGTAATTATTATACGATTAGAGGCAATCTGGGTGTTAATCACATGCATTGCATTTATTTGATGCTTTTGTCCACAGCAACGAGAAACAGACAACTGGTTTAGGCCCTCAAGCAATCGGGGTTAAGGGCCAAGCTCAGGGGCCCAATGGCAGTGGTATTTGGCCAGCCATGGGATTTGAACCAGTGACCTTCTGATACACGCACATAGCAAACCAACTGCTGTGTAATGTTGGAAACGAGCGGTCTCATACATCACAGCTGAGTCCCCAGAGGATGGGCCGTCCCAGGAACACAGCCCTCGCACCCAAGGCTAGAGCCTTCAGCACATCTGTCCCCCTCCGTACTCCCCCATCCAGGAAAACCTCTACTCTTCCACCCACTGCTTCCACAATCTCCGGGAGGGCGTCAATCTGCGTGGGGATATTGATTAAAGACCCTGAAATATGTTAGCGGTTTAAGTCCAAATACCAGCACGCCGTCCGGGTTCATGATTTCGGAGTACCCACTGAACGTCGCGTGAACAAACCGGAGGCAGGAAATGACATAATCAATCCCTTGTACTCCATGTAGACCTACATTCAGTGGTAAAATTCAGATGTTCTCTAAATGGCAGCTGCTCCATTTGTGTGCTAATACTCACAGTAGCCAAAACACCGTCCAGCTGTCGGGCCCCATGGTTGGAGACAAGTATTCCATCAATGCCATATTTGAGAGCCTCCTTGGCATCTTCAGCTGGAAAGAACACTTTCAATTTCAAATATCAAAAACTATCAAAAATTTATAGAAATTACGTCAATGCCTGATACCTGGCATCCTATCTGTGACACACCTATGTCCCAGCCACCCTGACCTTCTAACCAGGAAAGAACATAGAAGATGGATGGATGGATGGATGGATGGATGGATGGAAGGATAAAACTCTGACAATTGGGGTATTACCTCCAGTAATATTTCAAAGTAACTTTGCAGGTATGGGATTTTGCAGTAATATTTTGCCGCATAGTGTGCTTTTAATTAGTACAACCTACTTGGCAGAAAGAAAAAAACGATTTGAAAAATGTCATCAATATACCGTATAATGAAAGGCAATGGGGGAGAAAATTTGAACGCTCTATTTAATACTCCTGGATCACTCACCGGTCAGAATCCCTTTTAACACCACTGGGAGGGTCGTCATGCTTTTCAGCCAAGCAATATCTTCCCATTTCAGACTTGGATCTATGCTCTGGGCGACATACAGGGCCAGGCCGTTATCCTCTCCGAAATTTTCTTTTGAGGAGAAAGCCAGATCGGGGGACTCGAAATTCACCATGCTGAAATAAAACCAACAGACCTTGATTACGAAATTAAATTAGCCAGAAACTGTTATTGTTTTCATTGGAAGCTGGAAGTCGGGGCTGTCTCCGGAACCCCCCCGCTCCAAATATTGATTTCCCAGCTCAATGGCACCTTGTTGACTCTTCTCAAGTCTGACTCGCCGTGCCAAGAAAAAGAGCCCCGAGAGGTTGAGAAGTTCACACTGTGACATTGTGGTGGAGGGTGTGTGCCATTACCCAGAATACGGGCCCACATTTGAACCTCCGTCTCTGAAATGGTAATAATTCATCTGCTTGCATGAAAGAGGAAGTGAATAATTATACAAGGATGCTTAAAGTACAGGTCTTTTCCTTGAACTCGTAGGGGGAAAGCCCCTTTACATGAATGACACACTGTATTAAATGCAAGCTATGCAAAGCTTTATAAATCTCACCAGTTTCTCATGGGTGAAAGGTACCCCAAGACAGAAGAAAATATGTGGTGCAAGAATATAGAAAAGAAACAAGTTGGTACCTGATTTGATAACTCAAAATGTGAAAAATATATTATCATATGTGGATTTTTGTTTGATTAACATACGGTCTTAGGTAGCCTTGTACATGTGACTCAGGTGAATAGGATAGAATAGAGACACCTTTTAATCCCTGTGGAGTAAATCTTGCACACACATGCTGCTGAGAGTCAGCTTGAGGGGGTCACAGTAAAGGGCCAACATGTGGCCCCCAGGGAGCTGGGGGGGGGGATGCGGGTGGGGTTAAAGGCCTCGCTCAAGGGCCCATAGACGTACGACTGTTCTGCCACGGCCAAGCTCGAACCAGCGACCTTCCCATCAGTACGACAGAGATTTGGTCAGCTGAGACACCCCCCCCCCCCCCCCCCCCCCCCCCCCCCCCCCCCCCCCCCCCCCCCACCCCCCCCCCCACCCCCCCCCCCCCCCC
>JAABNY020000025.1:18742909-18774178 GCA_015164015.2 Brevimyrus niger | reverse complement strand
TACACATTTATATATTTTTTCTGTATTGCATTTAGGTTTCTGAGATGCAACTTATGGTTCAGTTTCATGAGTAAAATAGATTTCTTTCTAGCTTGGTTAATTCAAAGAGGATGTAATGGAATTATATAGCAGTGCAGAAATAAAAAAATACAAATATGTGAATCATTCTGTTAAATTGTGTTTATTTAGTGCCTTTCATTGTGTTATTGCTTCAAGTTTTATTCTCATTTATTGAACTTTCCTTGAGTTCTCTGTTCTTCCAGGTGTCATATGTTAACTCAGTGCATAAGTACGTAGTGTTTTACTATATACAGCTGAGTAGGGAGAATGGGGCAGCTTCAAAAGCGTCGCTTCTTTGCTTTCAGGAAGCTAAGCTTCGCGAGCTGCTGGATGTGGGCAACCTGGTGGGACGGATAGAGAACAAGATGCTGACCGTGGTGACGGGCCCAGATATGGTCAACATTAGCTACCTGAACTTCCTGGCCTTTCAGGAGGAAGTCGCAAAGGTATTTAAAACAGCCGACTAAACAGACAGATGGATATGAAGCTCAATGGTGCATAATTTTAGAGATGAACAGTTTAGAAATGATGTTTTCTCATGCTGAACTGCAGGATTCTGTAACTGATGCGTATTACTGACTTAAAGTTGCTGAGATGATTTGCCTTTTTTAAAAAAATCTGCAAAGAGGTTACCGGATATCGTCAGTAAAAATTGACTGAATTGGAAATCACCATTGAAGACTTTTTAAAATAATCGTGCGATTTCTGAGATTTATGTCAATTACGTGGCACTCGGCTTTCTCTCTGTTCAGGAGTGGGCAGATCAGTTGTTTAGCCTGGCGACCAACCTGCTGGCACAGAACATGCCCAGGGAATCCTCTCTGGAGAAAGCGTGAGTAGACAGCCAGCGACACCTCTGTAGACATGCAGAGTAACAGCTAATGGATCCCTGCCGGCCAACTTTTGCAAATTTCCTGACAACATTTTCACACCAGTTCCATTATTTTCATTTTCTACACTTCAGAACATTTTCATTCAATACGGAGTTCAACTATGATTTTTAAATGAAATGCTTGCCTGTAAATTCCATGACATGCTCTCATTAATTTGATGAAAACAGGTTCACGAGACTCAAACTGCAACTCAACCCAGAAGGTCGCATCCCTGTGAAGCAGTAAGTCACATGTTTCTTTAATGCTTTTTCTCTTGTTTTAATACCAGAACCATTCATTTCTGAAAAATTAATTTAGTTAAAAAGTTGAATTAATCAAAAGGTTTCATTTAATTTAAGATTACACATATCAGTAATTCATCCAAACAATGATCTGAAGATTGTTCCAGTATCTTTATTGTAACTGCATTTTGTGTTCTGTCTCTTTGTAGCATCCATCGAATGTTTTCTGCGGACAGAAAGCGTGTAGAAACAGCCCTGGAGAGCTGCAGTCTCCCGTCTGGCAGAGTAAGCAATAAGTTCATTCCACATGTGATTTGTTTTTGTATTAGTATTTTAAATATGCTGGGTGGCTCAATGGGTTTCATTGTTTCATTGTTTCCTTACAGCTCTAAGGGTCGGGTGTTTGGTTCGTGGCCCCTTCTGTGTGGATGGAGTTTGAATGTCTTCCTCAAGTCTGATGTTTCCACCTGACAGTCTCAAAGACTCAAATATTGTGTCTGTAAATCACCCATAGTGTGTGATTGTGCGTGTGCCCTAGGATGAATAGGCGTTTCTGAGGCGGGTATCCCCTGCCTGCCTAGTGCCCTGTTTTTCTACAGTAGGCTTTAGACTCACACCAGTGTGTGTGCATGGGGAGGGGGTGTCACAAGATGATTTGCAGGAAATGTATGAAATTCAAAAATGTGGTGCAAAATTCCAATTTTAACTACTGAATTCTAATGAGGGACCACACCCCTCCTTCAAAAAATATGCTGGGGGATGATCACTGGTATAATTGTAGTGGGGAAAGTCTCTGGAACTGCTATTTTGGGGGTCGTACCCATGTATTAGATTATGAATAAGTATTTTCCCTCATAATTCTTATGATTCAAGTGAACCTCATTTAATTAGCATTTCTTTCAGTCACCACAATGCGTCCATGTTTAATGCGTTACTCGATCATGAAAATTAATGCCACTGCTTCTTTTCTGGTAGTGGTCCCATCCATCAGATTAACTGCAAGAAGTCAGTAAAATGCAAATCAGCAGCATTAAAACAAGCAGACATTTGTGTCGGAACTTTCAAAGATTATTTAAGAGTTTGCAATCCGCTGCTCTGCGCCTAGAATGATTCCATTCCTCAAGAGGACTTCATCCCTGATGCATATAAAACGTTCCTGAACAACATCTGTCCGCGGCCAGAGATCAACCAGATCTTTTCAGATCAGTAAGTCTTGCTAAATCAAAAGAAATATGTATAAGCAAAAGAAATAAAAGCTACTGGAAATTAAATCTGCGTTTATATTTCATGAAAGGTCCAATAGGAATAATCTATTTCTGACTGGGAAGTAATATCGCAGTAACTATAATCAGTAAATCAATGTTGACATAATGCCATAGGGGTTTCACTGGATTAACTATTTTTAATGTAGACTGGAATTGAAAAGAGAGCCTCAGCACATTCCATGAAAGGCTCTTTCTGCATGAAACAAATACATAAAAATTCCTGTCGGTTCTTGCATACAAGACATTGCCGTGTCTTTCATAATCTCTCTCAAGGGGAGCCAAAAGCCGGCCATACCTGACTGTGGAGGAGATGACGGATTTCGTAAACAACAAACAGCGCGATCCGAGGCTCAACGAGATCCTCTATCCACCACTGAAACCTGATCAAGTACAGCTGCTCATTGAGAAGTACGAAATGAACAGCAGCCTTGTCAAGAAAGGTCAGTGCCTGCATTACAATATTCTGTATTTACCTTTTTTTAATTGGTTTTCACTATTGGAGAGAAATACAGTAAGCTTCCTGTATTTGCCATTTCCCCATGCGCAAATTTATCCAACCGTGGATCAAAAAAAACATTTACAAAGTTCCAAAAAAGCAAACTTTGCTACGTGCCAACATTTTCGGTCCGAGATTGGATTGTCTGAAAAGTAACGTGGCCTCAGTAATTTTTTCCCGCTCTAGCATTCTGTTGGACCGTATTGGTGGGGCTGAAAGTCAGAGATACTCTCCTTTATCATTTACCCACACTGATTTTTTGTGTGATGTATGCTGGTTAAAATCTGTATACAACCCCGAGTCTTTAGAGTGAAGGCAGAAAAGCAGATTATATTTTACATTATAAGATCATTTATTTGGCTGCTGTATTCTTTCTTGTTAATTACTTTGTATTAGGTAACATATGTAATCTAGATATGATTTAAAGTGAACAGGAGGATGTGCATGGGTTATATGCAACTACTACCATGTCTAGATTACTTGAGCATCTGTGGATTTTGGTGTCTGTGGGGGCACTTGAACTAATCCCCCTGGATACAGGGATTCAAATGTCCTTTGTTATGTTTTGAAACATTCCAAAGTCCATGGACTCCAGTGTTTATGCACCTGAATATGTAGATTAAGAACACAAAAGTCATACTCAAGTGTCTTGCTTTTGTTATTTAAAAAATTAATTTTCAAGATTCAAGATTCTTTAATTGTCACATACAATACATAGTTATACAAAGTAAAACACGTAGTGCCATTATTGTTGTCATTAAAGGATCACAAATCAAGGAATTAATGCGTTTTATTTATTTTTCATTATAAAATTCCATGGTTCTCTAGTTTTACTTGTCATGCATTTTTTACTGTATTTATACATATTCATTTAAAATAACATACATATAACAAAAACACAACAAACTGAACACAAAATGGCGGCAGAGTATTTCAGAATCTGTGTGAGTACAGAGCAGAAAACAAAGAGCCTTTACAATTTTAATCGTTTTTAGTCTTACCACATCTCCAGAGACTAGGGGCTGTATTCACGTCAGAAGCAGGAACTCATTCTTCTGCTGAAAGCAGCAACCTTTTTGAAGTGTACTGGAAAGACATTTTATTTTTTCCCTTGTACAGTTTTATCTGAATTGCAGGTAGCATGGAAAAGCAGAATGAGCTCGGAAGTGCTCAGTTTTGTTTTGAAAGCTAGAAGGCTATTTACCACGAGGGCTGAGTCACAATCAGGCCGACTTGCTAGTAGAAAGAAGAAAAAGAAATTCACCAGATATTTCAGAGGATAAAAGATCAGGTTCTACTAATTACTATGTTGTTCTTTAGTCAAAAAAATATTTTGTTGCAAAGATATTTATACAGCTTATGGTTGAATTAATTAAGTCTCAGTATGCGTCTTTTCCATATTATCCACAGAAAACTCCACTGTAAAAAAAAAGCCAATTGGTTTCTCAGAGTTCCTAAGAGGAAAAGGCAGCTATAATTACTATCAATTGGACAATGGGATTTTTCACCAGGGAATTTCCACTGGGCGCTCAGCACCATTAGTCTAGTTCCTGTGAGCAACGTATTGATCTTCCAATAAAAAGTACATTTGTGCCATGTCTGTGGGATTTTTTTCAGTATGAAATATTCAGCGAGTGAAAGAAAATTAGAATTTGAATTTAATGGAAAAAATATTTGTGTTTGTTTTGCCATTAATATTATCGTGCGCAGATATGTTGTTGCATATTTTGATTCGTTAAGTCAATGGATTGGAAAGTCTACTCTTTTGAACCTTTACCAGTACAGTTCCAAGACAAGAACTTGATTTATATTCATGACTTTTTTT
Source organism: Brevimyrus niger (assembly GCA_015164015.2). Taxonomy (NCBI): domain Eukaryota; kingdom Metazoa; phylum Chordata; class Actinopteri; order Osteoglossiformes; family Mormyridae; genus Brevimyrus; species Brevimyrus niger. Next base: position 18,769,418 of record JAABNY020000025.1, on the reverse strand, counting down.
AAAGCCTGTTGTTGATTGTTATTGTTATTATAGGACAGATTTCTGTGGAGGGGTTTGCTGCATATCTTGTGGGTGAAGAAAATGGTGTCATCCCTCCCGAGAAGCTGGACCAGAGTGAAGACATGACCTTTCCTCTCTCACACTACTTCATCAACTCCTCACACAACACTTATCTGTCTGGTCAGTCCACCGCCGACGGATGCAAAGAAGTTAAATGCAATTGTGGCAGTTAAGAGATAGGATGCCTCATTGCCATCTGTGTGTTTATCTGAAGCATTTGCGATACAATATCAAAAATCTGATGGAAAGAAAACATTCAGTCAACAGATCCATTTGACAAATTGAACAGAAATCACGTAGATGGAAGGATGCATTTAGATTGCAGTATATAAATGATAGATATGTTACACCATATTTATAAGAGCTGGACCATGCGGGACATTGTTATGAAAACGTTTCCGATAAATGCTGCTGTTGATGTATTGCAGTACTTGGTATGCGAATCGTGTGATCAGTGCCACTATAATTGATTTCCACTTGAAACAAATTTTGTAGCAACAAATATAAACACAGAAGATAGAAATCATATGAATGATTCAAACCTATGAATGCAGCATTCATAGAGAACAAATTCTTAGATTATCTGATCCACAGTGATTTTAATATCTTGTGGTTTCGTGGTTTTTATTAAAAATAATTTACCGGACAACTTTCACAAAAGTTTTCCTTCTGGGGAGTTGAGGCAGCCTTATTCTGCCTCTCGTTGAGGTTGTCTTGCTGTTAGGCTGTACTGCTTCCGTAGCAAATCCATGTGATTTACACACTTACAGCATTGTTTCTCAACTGATGAGCCAGTTTTCCATGGATGCATGGTTAAAATTTTTTTTACTTTGGATACTGTTTCTATTGTCAGACTTCTTTGAAGTATATGTGTGTCTGTTATCAGTTACAACTCGGGGTCATTCATATAATTTAAATTAGCAAATAAAAAAAAATATGGGTTTGAAGCCTAAAACAGTTGAGAACCACTGACTTAGAGGTAAAGTTTGGAGGTGCCGGCGAACGGTGTGTGATGAGGCAGGACTGCATGCCTCCACAGCTGGCCAGCTGGCTGGGAATTCCTCTGTGGAGATGTACAGGCAGGTCCTTCTCTCCGGCTGCCGCTGCGTAGAGCTGGACTGCTGGAAGGGCCGGACAGCTGAAGAGGAGCCCGTCATCACACATGGCTTCACCATGACCTCGGAAATCTCCTTTAAGGTGAATCGGAGGCTCAGGTCGCGACCCCATGCCCTCTGGGGAAGGTCAAGCATGGACAGGCTCCTAAGAGTAAATGCAAAGTCAATGCAAAGACAAGGCATGTCCTTCTGGTTTAATGAGGTCCTTGTTATGGCAGTAATTGTGATTTTGGCTGACAGACCTCTGCCTTTCCCAAATGAAAGTTTCGGCTCAGATGCCGTTCACGGTTACGTGCTCATTATATTCAACCCGTCATTGCATTCTGGTCCGTTTCATTATATTCTGCCCGAATACCGTTTGTCGCCGTCCTTTTTATTTCAGCAATTTGCTGTCTGTTGAAATGTAGCGTGAATTTTGTTTGAGGTCCTCGGCTTAATTTATTTTGGTTTTCAAATGTGAATACAAATAGATTTTTAATTACCGATAGGCAAAGAGCAGCCTGGAGTGGTAGGTGTCTAATTAGTCAGTTTCCCATTAGAGAAAAAGAAGCGATGATTTGATATAATGAATTGCATGAGACATCAGCCGCATCAGAAAATGTACAAGGGGCAAGAAATCTGTGTCAGCCATTTATTTATCTCCGTATTGCTATGAATGATAATGTCATCGTTTATTTTAAGGCTGTTGAGTCATAATATCACAGTTTTTTGTTTGATGTAACAGGCCTAATAAATATGAAGAACAATGTAGTTGTTCTATTAAGGATTCAAAGTAAATGAAATTACATTACTCAAGTAATTTTTTTATTATTTTTTTTTATAGGAAGTCATTGAGGCCATCGCTGAATGTGCATTCAAAACCTCCCCGTTTCCTGTAATATTGTCTTTCGAAAACCATGTGGATTCGTAAGTCTCCAACCAACACTCTTCCACAGTAACTTAGAGTATTAGCTGGAAGCTAACTTGAATATGGACGGAATGGGAGTATTAGCTGGAAGCTAACTTAAACAGGGTCGGAATGGGAGTATTAGCTGGAAGCTAACTTAAACATGGACCTTATGGGGCAGAGAGGTCACACTTGGATAATGATTCAGTAATTATTTATTCATTCTTGACATAATGGCATCGCTGTGAGTTGCTCACTGGTTAGCACTACAATCACAAACTGGAGAGTTCAATCTCTGCTCTGCGTGTGGAGTGTACAAGTTCTCTCTGTGACATGTGGATTTCTCCCGGGTAGTCCAATTTCCTCCCACAGTCCAAAGACATGCAGTTAACTTAATTTTCACTTCTAAATTACCCGTAGTGTGTGTACCACCTCCGGGGTGTACCCTTGCTTTGTCCCCAGTGCTGCTGTTCTCCGAACCCTCTACACCATTGTCCAGGTTAAGTGGTTGGAGGATGGATAGGCTTGGAAGGAGGGTAGTACCGCATAATGAAGCATTGTTTCTCTATTGGATACTTCTTTAGCCCATGCTCTACTGACTTCCATGCTCAACCACTGGGTGGCGCATAAATAAATACATTACATTGACAAATGCCATTTATCGTGTTATATGTTCAATCATTGTATTCTTTGACCATCAAATAAATAAGGGAGACATCGAGAGTAAAGCCAAAGGAGAGGTTGACGTATTCTGTCTCATTTTACTGAATCGCTGAATGAATTTACTGTATCTTTTAGCTCTCTTTTTTATTCCAAAGCACTGAAACTCTAAACATAATTATTTTGAAGTGGCATTTTTCATGTTAGAAAGTATTCTTAAGGAAAATGCTGCTGTTCGCTGAAATATTCAGTTCACACATGGTACTATTTTGTAGAACCGGCCATCAGCAGTGCCAGACTGAGCCCAGGACATGAGGATGAATGGATGGGTGGATGAATTTCCAGTACATTCCTTGTTTTGTCCTTTAGCCACTGCAACTGCCCTTGTTTTTGGATTTCTGCTGCTCAAAAACTCGACAAACCATGCTTTACTAAACATTTATTTAGCCTACATTTCCATATCACCAAATTTAGCTCTCTGTTATGTTTACACAATACTTTTTACTTAGCTCCAATAAATATTCTTCAACTAAAAAATTAGTATACATATTTATTGCATATTTAATAAGCAGTTACAGATTAACAAAAAAAAAGACTATTTACAACTTTAAATTCCTTTGTCAGAGCTATTAACCATCTTTGTTCTACTGAGTCACTTAGTATATGAACATCTTGTGCTATTTAAAAAATAAATTTTACGAGGAGAAAAGACAGGGGTGGAAGGGGTGTGACACTAATAAGGCCATTGTTGTATTTTTTGCAGTTTTCCATGAGAATAGTGATCTTATTCTGTGTAATCTGTAGGCATTCATTTATTTTACCATACTGGTGTTTCTCCTCAAACCTGAATTAGGTAGACCAAACGTTTTGCGTTCCACAGTTTTATAAGCTGGCTACTCTCCACTTTCCCTGAGAAAGTATACAATTGTTCCTGTTATGGTATCTTCCATGCATCAGTCTACAGAAATGTACCACAGAGATTCAGGTTACATGCGCTGGGTATTATATTAATAGCATGTTTCTTTTCTGCCAATCTTTGTTGCTGGTGTGATCAATGCATTGTTGGGGTGTGTAGTCTTTTGTTCCTTGGGAAACCTTCATGAAGTTTCTGATTATATAAATCATTTATTTGAAACATCCTTGGCAATTACTTTACTTGTCTATAAAAAATAATTTTGGTGCATTCAGCAAACATTCTTTTCAGCAAAATATTACTGGCCAGCCAGTTTTGAATCATGCCAGCATCCCACTTAATTCTTTGATATTTTTATTTGTATGCTTTCATGGCTATATAAGGTGAATAATGTTAACTTTTTTTTTTTCATCCACTGAAAACAAGAACCAAATTCACTTAATAACGAAAGAAATGAACGTAGATGCCCATTCCTCCTAAAGAAAGTTAGGACACTCTATGCCCTAATAGATAGTATGTCCCCCCCCTGAAATAAGCTCAATAATACGTTTCAGTCTCTGAAATCGCTGGCAGAAAGACCTTGACATCAACTGTGGCAAGAGCTTCCTGTACAACCTGTGATGACATTCTAGGATTTTTGGAGATTTCTTTCAGTATCTTGAAGTCTGCTCTTGGGCTATACTTGCTAGGAAAGCCTGCCCTGGCCATGTTGGCAAATGTTGTAAATGTTCTCTGCTTGTAAATGTCTTTTCCAGACAGTGGAATGGCTGATTCTAAACTCTCCTGAGATCTTTTTATATCCCTTCCTTGACACATATACATCTACAGTCTTCTTTCTGAAGGCCTCAGAGAGCTCTTTGGATCTCACCATAGTTATACCACTCACTTCAACAATCAAGAACACACCAAACTGAATGTCTTTAAATAAGACAGGCTCCACCAAAAAACTCTTCAACAATGTTCCAATCATTTGATTTAGTGACCAGAGTCTAATTCTAGGCATTTTAAATAGTAATGTATTTGAGGGTATTTTAACACTTAACTCAACTCAGTAGGGATAGGCATCATAGTTAATTTCTTCAGTTAAATAAACTAATTTGTTTCTTGTTTTTGCATATATGATATAATTCCATTGCTTTTATCTACAGATATAATTTGAAAGAAGATTTAATATTGATATGTTGAGATTTGAAGACCTGAATATTAAATGAGGTGTCCTCATTTTTATTCATGACTGTACATGTGCAGTTAACAGCTGTTTGTCGTCACTTTTCCGGAGAGCATCGGGCATAAAGTTGATGTGTAATGTAGGGCACTCATTTAGCTGTGGTAATTTCTCCGTTGCTGGATTATAACGTGTAGAATCTTAAAAGAAGACCTCATTTCATCTTTAATTTCACCTCGCCCTGGCATTCTGGGGCTTTTCATTGCAGTTTTTAATACAGGTTACAGACAGCTCAACATTCTGTACTGTCACTCTGAAATATGCACCCATGTCCCCATCTCCAATTTTGACTCCAGTTTAGAATTTCCAGTGCAGTGCACCATTTATAGTAGCTGTCCCAGTGCCACAGAGACCTTCCCAGAATACCTTGCAAGCGGTGTTGGTGCTTATTTGATCAGATCTTATTCTTTGATTACATGAACAAACAAGCAAAGAAACCTTATTTCTCTGAAGAAAAAGAAAATGCACTACTATTGAAACCATATTGAATATACCCTAGTAGTGCCTTTTGTATAGTGTGTCATTTGTCTCAGGCAGTCGTGCATAAGAATTTTAGCCGTTGGTGAATAACATATTGCATCCTAGAAGTGATATCTTCAAAAAGCCCCAGATCTTCAGGAATGCTAATAGCAAGGGACGGTGATGGACTGGCATCCCATCCATAGTACCCCCTGTCTTGTGCATGCTTACGATAATAATTTTAACTTTTAATTACCATTTTCTCTCTTCTATGAAAAATTTGCATAATTTTCTACTTAACATAAAAACTCTCTTTTTAGCACAATGGGCCGGAAATGAACATTCTAAAAGTTCCATTTTCTTCCATCATATTTCCATTCATCCATCCATCCTTAATAAATGCTTTTTCGGCTTTTCTGGAAAATTCAGAGACACTTAAATGCATGCTTTGGACTGTGGGAGGAAAATAAGTACCCAGATAAGTCATCTTTAAGTTCCTACTTTGCCCCCAAACAAGCCCTTGCGTTGCTGCAAAAATTAATCAAATCATTTTGCATAGAAATAGAATTATTTTTTTGCTTCCTGGTGGCTTCTGAAGTTAATTCATGCCGCTTCAGCAGTTCTGAAGCCTAATCCTTACTAGAATAAATCACACAGTGCAATTTCATGTTAAACTGAACTTGGGGGGTTTATTAGAATGACAGAATGTTCTGTGAAGGAAAATGACCTGTGCACACTCCACACATACAAAATGAACTTGTAATCCTTTGTCGTTTTTTTTGTCAATTTGGTTAAGGTCGCAAAATATGCTGATTCTTAACATATCTGTGTGTGGATGTGTCCTCCACAACAGCCCGAAGCAGCAAGCCAAGATGGCAGAATACTGCAGATCGATATTCGGCGATGCACTGCTGATCGAGCCTCTGGACAAATACCCAGTAAGTCGAATCTGTCATTGCTCCATTTCAGATTACAAGTGCATATGAGATCACAGCTGAAACTGTGCAAGTCACTAACGTTTCTTAAGGATGAAATCAGAACCTGCCCTGATTTTTTTGACCATGTTTGATGTATATGAGCCATATCTTATTTGCTCCTTTAGTAATATGCTCCTTCAGTGTCATCCTGCTTTCGATAAACATACGCTTGAGTTCATAAAAATCTGTGTTACTCATCCTACTCATATTTTACTAAAGTTGTTTGTTAACCTGTGGTGCAAGAGAAGAGTGCAATTGCACACAACAGTTTTGAGTGTGTGCCTTTCTATCACTAGGTGTGGCACGGGGGCCCCATGGATGGCACTATTAAATCCATTCTCTAGTCTGAATCCCACTTGCAGTGTCCCAGGAGCTCTCGGGCTGTGACACAGTAGTTACACTAAGGGCAGCTCAGATCATGGCTGCAATAAGCCACAATATGTTCCCCAGTCTCTCCATTTTGGAACAACAGATATTTTCTGTTGCTAGTCTGTTTCCAAGATGAGCAGCCTCTGAGCATCAGGGCATTTCAGGGCAAGATCCTTAGTGTAAGTGCAACCTGGAGTCGGGAAAATGAGGTGGTTCATTTGTCTTTTCACTTGTCACCACTTATCAGTCAGTGTGCCAGGTTAGCAATAGTGGTAGAATGAGGAATCTGTATAACTCTGTGACATCATAGGGGACCAGCCATTCCTTGACTGCACTCCCCTTTGCTAGAATGGTTGCCATGCCAATGATGTTCACCACAGAGCCCAGAAACAATGTTTCACAGTGTAGCAAACTACAGTCCCTGTAGCTGAGGCGGATGCTAGTTGGTGGATAGTGCCAAGGACTTCCTGATGGTTGAGCAAAGTCCCCACTTAATTCATGCACCAGCAGGTCATCAAGGTCTGCCACACAGCAGCTCTGAATAGTGCTGATCAGCACACTCCCTCCGAAGAAGTAGGAGGATTTTGCAAAGTCCAAAAAGCATCACCCAGAACAGCCAAATGCCTTGCGAATTGGTGAAGGCAGTTTCGGGCCGGCACCACCTACCAAAACCTGCTATGTCAGACCCGGGGTGACCAACCTAGATATAGTGCAGGCTCTCCCCTTCTCTGCAAGACTAACTGGCCAGCTGATCCTTCATACTGTCCACTGTTGCTTGCTGCCCAACGTATCACTCCAGCACCATAGTAAGGGCTGAGTATCCCACTTCTTTGCTGGGTCAGATCTCAGAGAGTCTAATCTGCTATATTTCAGATGCTTGATAGCAGTATTCTGGGGGCCATTGTGGAGCTGCACATAGACTTAGGTGGTCAACCATCTGCATATGTGACAGGAAGCGATGGCAACACATTCAACAGTAATGTGTCGTACCACAGTGCAGTGTACCGACTTCTATCGTCACTGTACAGTGTACCGACTTGTCACTACTGACTACTGAATTCAGTTCCCACAAAATTGGTGTGACCCATTTTGGCCTGCCAATCCAGGCAGTCCCGGTGTTGCCATACTTCACATACTCCAACTTTCCTGGGTAGCAGAGGGACTGGAGATGTTGTCCCTTGAGGTGCCTCTCAGAACCCATGCAAGCTAGACCCATTGGGATATTCCAGGGAAACACAATGCATCCATTCTTAAGTTAGTCAGCTCAGGGAAGTGGAGGATTCATCATTTCTCCAGTGCTTTATACCCCAAATCTTACAAGGTCAGTTTTCCTACAGCTGCCTGCGGATCTCATCCACTTGATGACAACCAACCTACAATCCTTCTTTTGACACTTCTGTAGAGGGTTGCAGGTCTATATCAAGATCCTCAAAGACATAGAAAGCTTTTTTTTAACTTGATTCCCTCACACAGTGAACAACAGGAAAGATCACCAGCGACTGCATGGTGATAGTCACCAACAAACACAACATGAAAGGTAATCAAATACTGTAATGTAACGTCACACATAAAAGCCAACAAAAAATGAAGAAAAACAAAAGCTTCCGTACACAGAACATTACATCATGTTAACTTCAAATCTCAACAGCACAAGATTAATAATTTTTTTTAGGTTAGAAAGGACATGTACTGTAGAAGTAAATGAAAAGGTAAGTTTACCGTTGGGACTTGCAACAATCAGAGCAAATAAATGTGTGTCTGGGATTTAGGATTACTGCATGAGTTACTGCCATGGCCTTGCACTGTATAAGAACTGGAATTTCTATAACTGAAAAAGAGAATATTGTTTGTTGTGCTGTGGTCTGTCATTGACATTTTGAAGAACCTCTAAGATACAGGTTTTGAATGACCTTTTTGTTGTGACATATAACAATTTTTAATAAAAAAAACTGAAAAAAAAACTTCAGACAAGTTGGGCAACAGGGTAGCTCAGTGGTTGAGGATTTAACTTTCTACCTCGATGGTTAGTTGGGTGAATTTCATACACTTTTTGTATGTTTGAAGCTTGTTTGCTTTTCCCATGTTGGGCAAGTTTGCACCCAGTACTTGTGTTTCCTCCTGCAGTTTACAGACATGCAGTTGGATGAACCAATGCTTGTTTATAGTGTGTGATATTGATTTTGTGTGTGTCCACCTTGTGCTGGATTATCATCCTGTCTATGGTATGCCCCTTACTCTAGCCTGGGATAAGCTCCAAGTCCCCCAATGACCCTGACAAGGTCACGTGGTTGCGAGATGTATGGATTATCACTAAGAGAGTCATTTACAGTATGTAAATTTAAAGACACACTGATTAGCTTCTTGGTGTGTTGTTCCCAGCTGGAGTCTGGTGTTCCCTTGCCGAGTCCGCAGGAGCTGATGGGGAAGATTCTCATCAAGAATAAGAAGTCGCACAAGCCCTCTGATGCTAGCGCAAAGAAGAAGCTGGCCGAGCAGGCCTCCAACGCATGCAGTGACAGCTCTGGGGTTTTTGAGCCCTCGTCTCCAAGCGCGGGTGGGAATCTCCTGTGCATCGTGATGCAGACATTGAATATTGACTGCAGAAATACAATGTTTAAATACAAACTTGTGTGGGTTTGGAAGAAGTTATGCAGAACTCTTTTAGTAGTACTGGAAGGAAGTTTGTATAGTATTAGTAGGAGTAGCAGATACCCTAATTCCTACCCTATACTAGTAATTGCAATGATTGTACGAATGGTTGAAACAGTGTAGAGCAGTGGAAGCTCTTACATTGGTAGTTAATAATTATAAAATATTGTGCAGTGCACAGTGGCTCAGTGGGTAGCACTTTGGCTGCACAGCTCCAGGGATAGGGTCAAGGTTAGGGTTAGAAAGGTTTTGCCATATTCATCCATAAAAAGGTGCTTTTATGACAGTTTTTAGACCCGGTATAACAGGGAACAGCAGTTTATGTTGATTTAATAGCATATTTGATACTTTCCAAAAGATTGTTGTGTTACCATATGTCCCCAAATTAGTATTAGCCAGCTGAAGCTAGGGTTAGGGCTAGGAAGGTTGTAGCTTTTACAAGCATCTTAAGGTGTTTATAATGTTGGTTTTGTGCTGTTGTATTGTATCATGAGAAACTGCAATTTAACTGGATTTGATAACATTTCTCATAGTTTCCAGGAGCTTGTTGTGTAACCCCAAGTCCCAAAATTAGGGTTATCCAAACAACAGCTAGGGGTTGGGCTAGGAAGGTTATAGTTTTATCAGGCATCCCGAGGTGTTTTACTAAAGGTGCGTTCGTTTTCCTCAAGGAACTCGGAAATTCTGAGTAGAGTGACATCACGTTCGACAATCTCCCGTTCGAGCTACCCACATCTTGTAACAAACATGGCTGCCTCTGTGAACATGCTGTTGTGTGTTGTTGCTTTATATTTTATCAGATTTGGAGTTTTCCAAATGGAGAAAATGGAGAAATTAAGATTTTTCCGAGAGACAAACAAGAAACACGAACTAGTCAAACCACATTAAAAGCTTTATAAAATATTTTAGTACATTTACTGTATAGCCATATTCTTTTTTCGAATGGCAAACAAACTACAAACAAACCAAGTCGCCATGTTGAAATTACGTCACATTGGCAACTCGGCCAAGAAAATTCTGTCCGAGTTCAACGTCATAAAAGAGGCGTGTGTCTGACAGGAAGTGATATTTTTCATGACGTTGTCATCCGAGTTTCAAGTTGGAAAGTCATAATCGAACGCACCACAATAGTTCTGCACCCCATATACAGGAAAACTGGCTTAGCTGGGTTTGGTAACATTTTTACTTTGTAGTGGCCTGTTGTGTCACCCTAAGTCACCAAATTAAGGTTAACCAAGAGAAGCTAGGCTTAGAGTTAGAAGTGTTATGGGTTTTCTGCATATGCGTGGTAGTTCTAGGGCCCTGTATCCAGAAAAACCACAATTTAGCTTGGTTTGATAACGTTTCTCATACCTCATTTCCCTATTGTGTAATATTGAAGTCCATTGCACATTAAGTACCCATTTTTACATCTGAAATTGTGACACATTTAGAAACAAAAATTATGTCCCGTGTGTCAATCGTGCTTGCACGTTGACTCTGGAACTTTCGTTCGTTATTAAAGTTTTTCAGAACAGATTCAATTTTTTTACTCTGTTAAAAGCTGTTGACCATGATCTTGTATGTATGTTGCACCGTTTTGAGGCTGTGCTGTGGTTATCTGCTGATCACCTATAGAGTGCCCTTTTCTGATGGCACTATTTGGATGGCCCATTATACTCCTGTGTGTGTTTGTGTTTGTGTCTGTGTGTGTGTGTGTGTGTGTGTGTGTGTGTGTGTGTGTGTGTGTGTGTGTTTGTTTACCTACGTTCTACATACTGCCAGCCACTAACTGGATCGAGGATGGTGGTCTTTATAACGTGGTTGCAGTATTGTTAGTGCTTTCACACCAAAGTTCTGCAACGTGGTCCCTGGTTTCAAGTCCCTGGGCTGTCTCGACCTGGGACTTTTGAAGTTCCTGGCCACTTTAATGTGTCGCTTTCACATTATACAGCAGGAACTGGAACCATATTGCTAAATATACATGGGAGATGCAAAAAACTTATACATACTTCAATACTACACCAACATCCCAAAACAATGAAGGATGAAAAAAATTATGTTGTTAGTCATTTGTTAGTTATGGTGGGTGATTGTGATCAAAATGGGACACAGCCTCTTATTTAAATTTTATTCATACAACCAAAAACATGTTTATATTTCGTTATTAGGTCTGGCCAGCTGCCCAATCTTTTGGTTTCACAGAATAAAAAAAAGCAATTCTGTACTTCCATGTAACTTCCAAATTAGGGGTGGTGCTTGTGATCAACTGATCAGCCAGTACTTTGTGTTTGAATGAGAAGTACCTTAGTCTGGAGTAGGTACTAAAAAAGAGAGTTCCAGAACTGCCTCCAAGGAACAATAGTTGGGCCGAGTTCCTGCGGTGTAAACACACCAAAAGTTCCGGGTTCTAGAAAAAAGCTCTGGATCCTGAAGAAAGTTCTTGTGGTGTGAAAGCACCTCAGATTGGACCACTAACATTCAGAAACATGTCTTAAAATGATTGGGATAATTCCGTTGTTTTCGTATCAGCAGGTGAAATTCTCCCTGTTCTTGAGGATTGGATGGACCCAGTATTTTCTATTTTTTTTCTCTTCTTAGAAGAAGTGAAAGGGTCACAAAATCATCCTCACTGCTTGATGTCTTTATTTTGCTTCATATTGCGAATTTTTGCTATTTTTGAATAATAAAACATTAGATTCAGTGTACAAGGTTTTTTGCATATAACGATTTTTATCAGATGACAGATAAAAAAAAAAAAACCCATATAAAAAACTCGACTTGGTGTGCAAAGGCCTTTAGTCCCCAAATTATAGTTAGGTGAATGGGTTATTATAAATTGCCCTTTATGTGTGACTGTATGTGCCTTGTGATAGATCAGTGATAGAAAGGGATGGATAGTATCAGTAGCAGTAATTTCTGTATCAGTAATTTCTCTATATGAAAGTATATATGGAGCAGAATGGAATGTACTCTATCGATGAATTTGGAGTTTTTTTGGAGCATTTTTTCATGGTTTCTGTTCAGCTCTGTAAAATTTTGTTGTTTTACAGTATAATGTGATGAGAAAATCACAAGAAATCATACAATAATAAAGGGAAGCTAAAGGAAAGAATAAGGGAAGGGAACCTTTTTTAAAATTCTTTATGTTGAGGTTTTGAGGTATAATAAATATATGTATGTTTTTTAAAATAGTTTTTACAATGATGTCATTTTCAGACAACAAATGGTACTGTGGTTGCACAGAGAATTGATTTATAGTATGTGAACAGCTAAAGATTAAATTTCAAATTTAATTTTGCATCTATCATTATTACAATCATTTGCCATTTGAGATTTCAAGTACTTCTCAGACATCATTGAACTTTATACCACAGTGCCATCTGGTGGTGGAATCTTCCATTTGTGCAATACAATGTGCTTTCATTAACTTAAATAATTACAAAAATAACGTGTTTTCGTACTTTTTGCATTCACTGTACAAAATATGTATCCAAAGTGAATGAATATACAACGATTCCTTTGTTTCCACAGTCAAACAGGTGATATTGTATACCCCCCCTCAAATAGAGCCATTTCATAGATTATGAATGAGATCAGTCTCTCAAGAGAATAAGGAGACGGACTTTATTGAGCTGAATAGATAGGGTGCAGTAGCTCAGATGTCGCGTGGCAGATATCACAGGAGGATAACATTTTTAAAACCTAATTAAAAGAATATTATGACTGAAGAATATCCTCTTTAGATTCCATATTAGTAGCCATTATCTTTGGAAGTAGTATGTTATGTTATAATAACTCTTTAATTATCAAAGAAGTAAATGCAATTCTGCGTGTTTTAATAATTAAATTTAAAGCTTAGAAAGACTTTGTCTGATTTTTATTTTTAGTAGTTGTGAAGTCTAAAAAATAATATTTATATATTGACCTTTCATTCCAGGTGACGTAGAGGCAGAAAGTGATGAGGATGATGATGATGATGAGGATTGTAAGAAATCAATGGATGAGGTATGGAATATTTATACGATATATAAAAAATAGACAAGTACAACTACAACAACATTAGCCGATTTTTCAAAATTTGGATTTTTATTTGCGCAACTGTTAACAATATGTTTGTCATGTCATTAACTAGGTGTAATAAATGTACTATTGCTGTAATGGGTTATTTAGCTGAGATGCTTTACTGCTGACTGACTTTTGCTCTGTGAAACCAACCATCAGCCTAAATGTTTGCCTGTGATGTGCAGGGAACGGCGGGAAGGGAGGCCGTGGCCACAGAGGAAATGTCCACCCTGGTGAATTACATCCAGCCCACCAAGTTTCACTCCTTCGAGGTTTCCAAAAGTGAGCCACACCCAGATCCAAGCATCTCCAAGCACCAGCCTAACTTACTTTTGGTCTTTTATGGAAGAACTAATATTGCACCATTGCATAAACATTTTTTTCTTTTCAGAAAGCAACCGTAGTTACCAAATGTCTTCGTTTGTGGAAACGAAAGCCCTAGAACAGCTCACAAAGACCCCAGTGGAATTTGTTGAGTATCCTTCTGTATGGAGTTTGACTTCATTTCACTTTAGTTCAGTAACTATTAAAAAAGACAAAGTGTTCTCACACAACACTTATTTCATAATTACAGTAATATAGTGTTTTATTGTGATAATCATCATGCACAGTAAAAGACCTTTGCTTTTCCGTGTCTTTTTCATTGTTCTCTTGCATCAGTATTTTTCACAATATCCAGCGTTTTACCACTGATCAATGTTTTTTATTGTTCATTAAAATCTCTTTGTTTCAGGTTATAAATATAAGTCCTAAAATGCCAATCCTTTGGTCATTGCTGCTTGCAAAAAAAGGCAGGATATTTTGTGGAATTTTCTGCTAGATGAATTATCCCGTTAATTTAGGTTTCAAAACTGTTCACTTGCATGCACTATAAATACAATGGAAAAGACACAATTTTGACTCACTGAAAAAGGGGCGTTACAATACTGGCGTCAAGCACAGTTCATTCATACTCTGCCTTAATTGCTGATTGACATTCAATTGTATGTGCTCTTTTTCCCCATAATCACATGCAACAATATGCTTTTTTATTATTTTGATGTGAAAGACTGGCATTTATTAGCTGTAATTAAACATAAATTTGAAGAGTATTTGAGACAGAAATCATCACACATATCATTGCAACTGAAGAAACTGTAGCACAGTCCTATTGTTCTTTGATATGTTTTTAAATCTTTTTTAAGAGCATTGCTGTCAACACTAATCATTCTATTAATAATAATAAACGTGTCCCACATTCTCCTTGACTTGAATTCAGATATAACAAACTCCAGCTTAGCCGAATCTATCCTAAGGGCACACGTGTGGATTCTTCCAACTACATGCCTCAAGTATTCTGGAATGCAGGCTGTCAGTTAGTGGCTTTGAACTTCCAGACAATAGGTAAGACAGTACTACATGTCTTTCTAGGGGTGCTCCGTTGCTGTCATCTTGAAAATAGATTTGGGGTTGACAGTTGTCACAGTACAGGATGAACTTCGAGAAGGTTAGACTGAATTGCCAGTTCTGTGGCAGCAGATGGTGTAGTGGGAAGCCAATGAGGTCGCAAATTGAAAATAAAATGCTTGAGAGAACAGTGTGGATTTAAAATAAACTTCCTTGGAGTGTACAGGCTGCTTCTGGCATCCGGGTTGGACAATGCTGTACCCAATGCTGTACCCAATGCTGTACCCAATGCTGTTCCCAATGCTGTTCCCAATGCTGTACCCAATGCTGTACCCAATGCTGAACCCACCGTTCTTACATATTCCAATGAGCAGGACTGAAATTAAACATAGTCTTATGTCCCTCTGCAGGGGCAAAGCTAGATATTCTGTCCCCTCTGACAAAAACATCACACACCCCCTTGCCTCCAGACCACCCCCCCCATTATGATGTCGCTCTCCTTCTGACTTCCTGTTTTTGGCATGCAGACCTCCCCATGCAGCTAAACCTGGGCATGTACGAGTATAACGGAAAGAGTGGCTACCGACTAAAGCCAGAGTTTATGAGGCGGCACGACAAGCACTTTGACCCCTTCACCGAGACCACCGTGGATGGAATAGTAGCAAACACCCTGTCAGTCAAGGTGAATCAGAATATGTTCAGACTCAGGAAGTTCTCAGGCTATAATATATCAGAGTATTGTTCAGTCAGAACCTAGTTTTTATTTTATGCTGCCGATTATCATTATTTAGAACATCTAACATGCATATATAACATTGCAAAGATGTCTCATACTGCCAGGGTTCAGGGTTTGAAGCATGGAGTTTGCATGTTCTCCTTACTGTACCCTGTACTTGTGGAAGGTGGATGGATGGATGGATTAAATACTGCAATCTGTATATTTAAAGTATGTTTGAGGACTTTAATTATTAGATATTTTAGAATACACATTCATTTTCTATAGTTATTTATTGACACAAACAGCAACTTCTACTACTGTTTATTACATATATCATGTCATAATTTTTTCACAGTAAAAGTCTTCTGTATATCCACAGATTATATCTGGGCAGTTTTTGACTGATAAGAAAGTTGGCACATATGCAGAAATCGACATGTTTGGTCTGCCGGTGGACACCAGGAGAAAAGCGTTCAAAACCAAGACCTCGCAAGGGAACGCAATCAACCCCGTGTGGGACGAAGAACCTATAGTGTTTAAGAAAGTGAGACTGCTTCATATTGCTCGCCATTTTCCCTAAAGATTACGGTAGTGGAATAATGCTGAATGTCATGCGTACATGTGACCTACATGTGACATTCTGTAGGTTGTCCTGCCCACTTTGGCTTCTCTGAGGATAGCGGTGTTTGAGGAAGGTGGAAAGTTCATTGGCCATCGCATCATTCCTGTGTCTGCGATCCGACCAGGTAGCAAACCATATGGCTTTTGAGATACAATTATTACCTGCACAGATATTGCTGCACTACTAGACTGTATCTCTCTATTTCAGGTTATCGCTACATTGGCCTCAGGAATGAGAAGAACCAGAATTTGGTGCTGCCGGCTGTGTTTGTCTACATTGAAGTCAAGGATTATGTACCAGACACGTTTGCCGGTAAGTTTCGGTATCTGAAACATTCCCTGTTTGGTTTCGTGATTGTGTTCATCCACCTTCCAAACACCGCAGGCAGTTCTACCTGTTAAATGTCCAGAGTATCATTAATATTGCAGCATTACCTCAAATTGTCATTTGAACGTTTTTCTGTGCTCATCAAAGGGAATTAAAAAAATTCCTCGTTTTCATTGTCCTGGCTGCCGTCACTCAGGGCTGAGCCCTGTGCTGATATTGGTGTCTTTATCTAGATGTCATCGAGGCATTGTCAAACCCAATCAGATATGTCAATTTGATGGAGCAGAGAGCCAAACAGCTGGCGGCCTTGACTTTAGAGGAAGAGGAGGAGGATGACAGCAAGGAGGTTTGATTGCTTGAACTTAAACGTAATGCTGAAGATGTTTTCAATTTATTGCCTTACATATTTTGTGTGTACCTTTATTTTATTCACTGGTGCTCTTTAGCATTTTTGTAATGGTATCAATTGTTCATGGGGTCAAAGCTGAGTGCCGTCAACACAGAGGAGTTTGTTTCTGTGTGATGTTTTTCTTTAGGCTGAGCCAGGGGCTGAGCAGCCCCCCGAGCCAAATAATGACCCCAAGCCGGTCACCTCGGAAAACGGTGTCACCCATGTAGCCAATGTCACCCCCAAAGCCGTTTCGCATGTGACTCAGCCGGCACCGCAGACAGGTACACCCCAACTATGAGTATACACCCTACAAGTATGAGTATCAGACTGAAAATGATGTTGTCTCTCTCCCTAAGAAATCAAACCAGGATTGTGTAAATATGAACTGTAAAATAAACAGAGCAAATGCCATATAAAGGCATGTGTGTGTGTGTGTGTGTGTGTGTGTGTGTGTGTGTGTGTTATATATATATAAAAAATGTTAAAATAAATGTGCCGGTATAATCATGTGTTTTAGTGTCAGCTAAGCCTGCAGTGAAAACTGAAGACCTCATACAGAGTGTCCTCACAGGTAAGAGGATCTTCTGATACAGGTCAGTTAACAGCGTGGATAAACGTAACTTTGCCTCGACAGGTGGAATTTTACTATTAGCTTGCCTTTAAAAAATAAGCAAGCAAGAGGCTTAAAATCAAATGAACTGGGCTTAATCAAATTTTGACGTGATATATCAAATGTACATAAATATATGTGTGTTTGTATTCCTAGTTACGTTCAGCATCAACATAAGTTTTCGTCATAAAACAAAAATATAACAAATTTTGAAACTGTACAGTATGTCAAAGTCATGCATAACCCTGCTTTGCAAAAGGATGAGCAAGAAAACCTCAAACATCATGGAACCTATTGCTGTATTGAATTTTAGCGTTCTTATGACAGACTATTAAGAGGAAGTCAACCGCGGAACAGGACGACAGCAGTTTCGTTATTATTATTATTATTATTATTATTGTGACCATTAATAATGCCATTATTATCATTATTTATAATAACGATAATGATAATTCATTCATTCATTAACTTCTGTTTTACCAGGCAAAGCATTAAGAACAGTTTCTTATTTACAATGACAATCAATCATCATCATAATATGCTTAACATTCCAGAAGTGGAGCCCAAGACTCTGGAGGAACTTAAGCAACAAAAAACGTATATTAGAGAGCAAAGAAAACACTATAAGGAGATGAAGGAGCTGGTGAAGAGGCATCATAAGAAGACCAGCGAGATGATCAAAGACCACACCGTTAAATACAACGAGTTCCAGAATGACTGCTCCCGGAGACGGGGCGCCCTCCAAAAATCTGCAAAAAAAGATGGTAAGAAAAGGTAGGTAGGTTTCTTCACAAAGTGTTGTTTTTCTGTTGTTTACCTGTGGTGGCACAGTGGGTTTGGCCTCTGTGCTTGTGATCAGAAGGTTTCCGCTTCACGTCTCCTGATCTGTGACGTCATCATCGTGCCCTTGAGCAAGGCCCCTATTAACCATTTAACTGCTCCAGAGACTAGCTGACCCAGCTTTGTACACCACTTTCAATAAAAGTGTTAAACAAATTAAGGTTATATGACTGGATTGTCACTGAAGCTTGTGAGATTTATTTATTTTCCTCTGGTGTTGCTTTTTCTAAATCGCATTGATTGGTTAGATTTGTACGGCTGTGTGACTTTCACAGATTTGTCAGAGGGGTTTATGGCACTTAAGTTTGTTTGGTACACTCACTACATTTTTATATCCAGATAAGTTTCATTCATATTTATGTAGTAACAACCCCAAGCAGAGAAATCAGAAGTACTGTTTTGCTTTATGTTCCGTAACAGTGCAGTATCGCAAGCTTTGAAACTATAGTGTTAGCCTCCATGATGTCTGTCAGTAATAGTGCCCTCCCCCCCCCACGCGGCGTCCTCTCTCTCTGTTGCAGGTGCACATCACCGGGATCTGACCCGGAGCCGTCCTCCGTCGAGTGCCAGCTGTCAGCGCTGGATCAGGAGAGCGGTGAGAAGCTGGCCCAGCTGAAGGAGCAGCAGCAGCAGCAGCTGCTGAGTCTCCGCCAGGAGCAGTACTACAGCGAGAAGTACCAGAAGAAGGAGCACATTAAGCAGGTAGCCGTTACTCCAAGAACCATCTTCACGTGCCAGGCGGCAAAATGTATAAAAGCAAACGTCAAAGGCAGCCTGATCTTCAGGTTAACACTCAGGAATTATTTGAGTCGTCTGCTTGATTTGACATCTTTCATGGTGCCTACATATCATTTATTATGTTTTACAGCTCATGGAGAAACTAACCATAGTGACAGAGGAGTGTCAAAGTAACCAACTAAAAAAACTGAAAGAGATGTGTGATAAGTAAGTGAGGGTTATGTTTTTGTTTTGACGCTGCTAAAAGAGGCAAACTCCTATGACTTTAACGTCACAAATGCAATTTAATTATATACAGCATATACACATGAAAACCACTTATTTATGTATATTATTGCTATAATTATTTTCTAATATATATATTTAAAGGGAGAAAAAAGATTTGAAAAAAAGAATGGACAAAAAAAGACAGGAGAAGCTGAATGAAGCCAAATCAAAGGATAAACACCTGACTGAGGAGTAAGTGAGATGCTCAGTGAGAAGATCTGAAGGGTTTGACTTTTTCCAGAAACCCATCCATCCATCTATGTTCTGTAACTGCTTGACCTGTTTTGGAAGCTACAGGCACAAGGCAGGGAGCAGCCCAGGGTGGGGAGCCAGCCCATCTTAAGGCGCTCTCACACACCAATATAAAAGTGGATCTATACCAGTTTGTAGCTATATCTGATGCAAATATCATTAAGATCAAAATGGCTCCCCTTCTCAGAGCCATGCTGTGTTCAGAGCCTAACTGCTTTCACATGCTTTCACTTTTGCAGTGATGGCTGAAGCTTTAGGCTGCTAAAGAAAATTCATTCTAACGTTATGATGGATGGTTGGAAGAATGCGGCTTTGGTTGCCAAATTGTCATATTCCATACATTTGTTCAGTTTCACTACCAGCTCACGTAATTAGCATTGTGTGCTCAGGTATATTTTCCCAATTAAGCAGTTTGGTTTCTGTCTTTAACGGTCTTTTTTGTGTCTTTAACTCTCTTTCATGTGTTTGACAGAGAAAAACTGGAGATTAATAGATCCTACGTTAATGAGGTGGTACAGCACATCAAACGGGTAAGTGGTTAAACAACAGGTAAGTAATTACACAAAATTCGAATTCAAAGAAGGCAGGAGCTAGGATATAGCATCTGGATGCTAGATCTATAAGTATTGAATTGAATATGAGAGTTTCATTACAGTTCAGATGATGCAGATGCAGTGTAAATAAAATAGGACACAAGATCAGTAATACTTTGCATGAAAGTGTAGACTAAGCACAAAATAGGGGGCAGAGTAAAGTGCACAAAAATGCTGGAAAAGGCAAAGTGCATGACACAAATCACAGGACAGAGCAGTATTGGGCAATGGGTACTGGGCAATTCAAGTACTATGAACAAAGTATAGTTGTGAACAAGAGTACTTAACTGGTTTTGATATTTCATGGAACTATATTGTTATACAGTAACTTTTGAGTGCACTACAGTGCATGGTGGATGAATAGTAACTTGTCATCTTTAACCTTTACCAGTGGACACTAGAGTAAATGACTATTGCTGGTGTCTATTAAGCATCGTCATTAGATGTCTGCCATTTGCAGGCCAATGAGTCACTGCAGGGCTGTCTGTTTAGCAGCCTTAGCTTGTGACCTATGCTGTAGCCTGTAGTGCAGGATACTCTCAGCAGGAACATACTGTACCAGCGGGACAGGTGGGCTTTCTTTAAACTCCTTAGGTAATGCAAGCACCTATCCGTTGCACCTTTTTGACCAGGGAGGAGGATCTGATAGACCATGTTCAGAACACAATTACACTGGAATACAGTTACAAACTTACCCAGTTTGGCTCAGAATGTGAAGTTTGCAAACAACCTTTTTTGAAATGTTGGCATTGTTTATACTAGCAAACTAGAATATTGATGCATGCTAAATAGTAGGATACTAGTATATTAGCATATTGAAGCATGCGAACCAGGAGGAGTGTAGCATACTAGCATATTGAAGCATGCTTAATAGGAGACACTAGCACCGAAAAGAAAGACAAGGAGCAGTAGACATGATGGAGACCTGAGAATCAGTAGAACAAAATAGTAACTAACATTCAAATGTACTATTTAAATAAAATTTGCAAAGAAAAATTTGCCATGCAAGATAAACAGCAGAAAATTGATTTATAGTCAATTTGATTTGGAGATTAAGAAGGTTAAGAAAGAAAAATAATGAAAAATTAATATCTATGAGTATCTAGATCCTGTTTTAGGGCATATATCTAGGTCGCTGTTGAACTTATGGCTTGGGGCCATATGACTGTGAGCAGAAAACAGAATGAAAGGCATAAGAATCTTTAAATAATTAACTTAAAGACAATTTTGGGAAGCTTTAGTATAGCCAGATATTGAAGTAGCCTAAATTCTAGGTTTAATGAATATATGACACATACTATCACATTGTACATAGAACACATTTTAATTGTCTGATTGGTTATATTCTGCAGATGAACAACTGATATACCTACAATGTAAGAAAGAACACTTTGAATTAATTGTAACAGGAAGGCTTTTTCTATTGAAAAGCCATACCAATTTAAGGCACAAAATGTATATCTGATTAATAACCCTTTGGGGCCTACCACCTTTATTTTTAACTTATAGTTTAGCAGGTCTATAGTATAATGGATGTATTACTTGGTTTGGGAGATTATGTGTCAGCAGAATAGTGACTGTATTTAATACATACGGTTGTGAATAATCCCTCTTTGTGGGTGAGCAGGAAGAAAGCCAGGCTATTTCAAACTCCAGACCTGGACTATGACGATTTATCATTTACTCACACTGATTTCAGTCAGTCAGATAAGACCTAAAACGAGAACAACAAGCTTGTTTATTGTGTCGTGGATAGTGAAGTGATCTATGGTTTTAAAAGGGTCACTTACTGTAAGTCCACAAGCACAAGAACAGAGACATTGGCACAGTCAGAGGAGTGAAGTGGACCATTCATTACTCTGACAAGTTTTGTTTCACTGCTCTGGACGGTCGGTTCCCAAGCTGAATCATAGACATTGCTGAGGTTTAAAGACAAACTGCTGTGACACGATAAGGAACACATGGACTTTGGCAAAAACAGACAGAACCTTCACATTTGTAGCAACGAGATTGAATGTAATTAAAAACTCCCCAGAACAAGGCTGTGGTTTAGGACTTGTCACTGCTATCGCTAATTAGCTTGGTGCATCAAGAGCTTGTGTAGAAGCAGGGGCGTCACTAAAGGTATTCGGCCCATGAAAGCATATCATCTGGGGCCCTCAGCTCAGAGCAATCCAGTCATTTTCCAATTTTTCTAGGGCCCTGTCACCCCCGAACCCCTTGGAATCATCCTAACCCCCCCCACCACCACCACGGTGACCCTGTGTAGAAGTAACATAGCTCTACAAAGTTCTTGGGTGTCCTTCTAGGCAAAGTAAAATAAATATTGGGTAAAGAGCATTATGATCATTAGCAAACCTGGTCTAATGCCTACTACAGTCATTAGAAGTGGGAGACGCTTTCAGTGTGTATAAGGCTTCTTTCGCTAACTGAGTGTTGCAGAAAATTCTTTGGCTTCATTGCTTATTTACAAGTGGTGCTGTTCTCCGAATGGAGATCTGTATATCTGAAAGAAATTGCACAGTGGTACAATTAAATGTGTTTTGCACCCAAAATAACATGTTTCTTTAGAACAGTCTATTTAATGTTACAGTATATATAAATCTCAAGTCAGGAATCGTAACTCTTGAATGACAAAAATATATATCTATTCTGGCTTAGAAGCATTGTAGGTGATTTTTTAGTTGTCTTTTACATTGATTGGCATGACGTGTGTCTTTCTTTTTTATTGTATGGCAGAACAAGTAGCATAGTATATTCTGAGTCAGATTTAATGGGCAAGCATGTTAAGTCACACAAGGAATTCCGCACAAGCCAATGGTGTCTCTCAGGTTAGACAATGTACAAACAATGAACATGTAATTTACAGATAATGCATAATATACAAGCCGTGTACAGATGAAATACAAGACAACAGCAAAATAAATATAATATTATTACTATAGTGTTTTTCATTTCCTCCTTAGTTAGAAGATGCTCAGAGCAAAAGACAGGAACGACTACTAGAGAAGTACAAGGACATTCAGCAGCAAATCATGGATGAAAAACCAAAGGTAGGTCTGAGAAAGACAAGGCGTCTGTGAAATAGCGCAAAAGGGTATTTGAATTAGGCTTGTGCCAGTGTTTCGTTTTGCCGCAATATTCATCCAAGTTCGTTCAACTCGCTATTCTGCTACAGGAGCTGAGCCCTCATATTCAACAATGAATCTCGTAAAAGTCCAATATTAAGCTGAAACATCTGACAGTGCAAATGTGGTATTCCTGCTTCTGGGCTACTGCATAAAAGTCCTTTTTTTTTGACCCGGACAACAAACTATGAGGTGCATTTTGAGTGCGAACACCAGAGAGCCACACAAGTCTTTTAACGGCAGCCTAAAGTTCGGTGGCACATTTAAATTTAATATAAACTTGTAATTGTTTGGCAATGCGTCATTGTATTTACCATCCATCTGCTCGTATTTCCATTTTTCATATTCACATGTGCATAGAAAACATAAATTATATTTTACTGTGTTGCTCTTTTTTAAAATACTGCCATGCAATACATTTTCAAGAACTATGTTATATTAGTTATTTTTGCCATGCCTAATAATATTCAGCAATATTTATATTGTTTAACTTTACAGGCACTGTGAATATTTGATGTCGGCACAAGCCTAATTTAAATGAAAAAAGCAAAAAAAAAAAAAAGTTGTTGGGGTGATTTTAGAAAGAGTGCTAACACTTTAGATTACGTCCATTCACGGTATAAAAGAAGCTATATAAATCTGAGCATCAAAGCTATTTAGCATTTTCATGGCTCTATTGACATTTGGCCATAGGCAAGATTATTTTACAGTTGGTGCTTTTCAACAGCTTATTATTATTATTATTATCATTATTTCATATATGGTGCATGTGCCATTCAAAATTTACAAAGAGCACAGTTTGTATTATTGTTATTATTGTCATTATCATTATAGGACGGGTCTTCATCTGATGAGGAAGGTAAGCTGTGCTGCATCCAAGCTTGGCTTGATCATTTCATCAATATTAGAGTGATGACGATTAAACTCTGCCTTTGATTAGTGAACGATGAAGACTGGTTGTGTTCTTCGCTGCATACCCTGTTCCAAAATAACCCTAACAGACTTGCAGAGTCAAAGCTTCTGTCTGAAATCCGTTGTGTTCCCAAGGCCATGTTGTGTCACTGTCTGCATTGACGTATTTGTTGTAAATGTACATGGCTACAAGGGTTCCGTGTGACCTGCAGTAGTCGAAATTTCCTCACAATGTCTTCCTCACAATGCCGTCAACATTACTAAAATCCATCCCACCTTAAATTACAATTCCCTTCTTTTTGTGTACAGTAGACATTCTTACTGTACCATTGACAACATTTGTATTGACAAATAACTTTATCATGCATTGTATATATGCTTTTTTGTTTGAAATTAAATTTGTGGGGAAAAAAAATGGATTGAATCTTCTACGGTGACAGCATGCAGAATGTATGGGAAGTCATCTGTTAACCTTTTGCAAGTTCCATGTCTGTTATTCACATGGAATCTGAGATGTACTGAAACTTCATTTATAGGTCAGCTAAGCTCTCAATGTTATGCTGCCCTAAATTTTGTAGTACAGTATTAGTGCATTTTTAAAAGCCAATAGGCTTTACAAGATGTAAAACCTTCTGTATGTCATTGAGTCTGGATTCCATACTAAGATCTGGATTGTACAGCATTTGCAATCAGAGGTATGTCAATTGATTATTGTTATAAATTCTCTGACAATGCTATTTATACTAGAAATATTTTGCCTATGTTATGGTCTACTAAGTCTCAATTTAGAAAGTGTAGACCGCGTAGCATCTCAGCATCCAAAGTCACATGGATTCTGCCTTTGGGTGTGTTTTTGCAGTCAGTTTGTGCATTTGTCACATGTCAGAATGTCAGGTAATGTAATTGCTAGTTTGTTCCATTAATACCTTTCGCTGTCACATTGATGCTTCCATTGTACTTTCTCTTCTACAGAACTTACAAACACAAGTACAGAAATCTCTGGTGAAATGTTAATGCCTTGGTCGCAAGCCACCTTAATGGCTCTTTCACAGAAGTGATAATTATTCTGCAGACCACTGATTCTCACTGGTCTTGATATTGATTTTCCATAAGCATCCACATACAGTATACAGTACTGTACTGTAGCTATGGCATACTGGGAAAAAAAGTATATCATATAAAAAGTCAATAGACATTTGCTATTGAAGTATAAGAAAGGCAACCTTTTAATTCTAGAAATATTTCACTGAATGAAAAATTTACACCCAACCCTTAATATGCATTATATGCAAAATATTTGTCTATGCAACAGTTGGCCGATATTTGCTTTAGAAGAACTATTATATTCTTTTGAGAGCTTTGATCAACTCTCTGAATTTTAGGCCTTGTTGTCAACATGGATGTTCCTCTTCCCTGTCAAACTTTAACAGAATGCTAACTTCTGTGCACAGTATTTTTACAATGTTAACCGACAGAGATGCTTTGGATCACCCTGCTTTTTAAGTACAGAAGTCCAAAATATCACATAACAATACTGATCAATGGTTCTAAGTTGTATTAATGTCGAGTATTTAGTATAATGCTATGATTTATAATGATTATGCATTTGTAAATAACAAAGAAATTCAGCATGAGAGTTGTGTGTGTAGATTATACTAGATATACATAACTGACTGGCTATGTTAAGGTTTGCCCATGTATATTAATACATTTAATATCTTCTGTGTTCTTTCTCAGTTCAGCTTAATGCAATTAATCACCGCCTCAGTGTTTACTAATCACTGATTGTGCGTGAATGCATACTGTATGCATAAAGTATGGGGGGATGGGTTGTAACCACCCCAATAACCAAAACCAGCCAATATGAACCCCTGGACCCCTTAAATGGGTGGAGATCCCCCCCCCCCCCAGTATATAACTCAAAGTTCTGCCCTTGTATGGATGCACATGTATGTGACCTGCAGTGAACTGGCAACCCATATACGGTGTACCCCCGGTGAAGCCCTAAACCCTATGCTACCTGGGATAGTCGTCAAGCCCACTCGAACCCCTGACTAGAATGAGCATATTAATTATTTGATTCTGCTTAAGCCTTGGCGAAAAAAGGAAATTAATTCTGTAATTAAGTCTCTGGTGCAGTCATAGGCATTTCACAACAAGATATATTTTATTGATACTTTTATTGATAATTCTAAAGGAGTTCTGAAGACCCATTCAGTTTTTTTAATTAATCAAAAGTGAATTAGGTTTCAAAAAATGGCCCACATAATATACTAATAAGCTGCATAACCCTAACATAATTGTGTTGTGACCACAACCTAAAACAAGAATAAAAAGTTTGATTAAACTATGGCTTCATCAAGCTTCT
>JAABNY020000025.1:18731433-18742809 GCA_015164015.2 Brevimyrus niger | reverse complement strand
TATTTACATTGTAGTGTTTTTCTTGATTCGTTGTAATTTTAAAAGTCACTTTTTACTATTACAGTCTGTAATGCAATCAGTTGTAATTTTATTTAATTGTAATGTTACGACAGTTAAAAAATCATGGGGTAGTTTCTGGAAATAAATATTGAGAAATCAGTATAGCTAGCTCTTACTTGTGAGAATTATGACCAGCTACTTAGATCTATGCCACTTCTGCAAAACGTTATAAGCAAAAAAAAATTTTGTGAATTGGTTAAGTTCACTAGAGCTGTGTTTTGTGATATTGCCCCAGAGGCCTGGTTGTCTGCAGTGGTCATGGACTGACTCTATGGGTTGTGATTGCAGCAGCAATCCGAGTTGGACCAGGAGTACCAGGACAAGTTTCGTCGGCTGCCTCTGGAGATTCAGGAGTTCATGCAGAACGCAACTAAACGGAGATCGAGCGACGACACAAGCCACAGCCTCCTCCCTCCTCCCACAGCATCGGAACTTCAAGTGAACCACAAGACAGCCCATTCTGAGGATGTGACGGAGGAAGAGGATGGCAAGAAGCCAAGCGCCGTCCTGCCCTAGGCAACATCCCAGCGATTCATATTTTATGATTATATATTTTTTCTGTATCTGATTTTTAATTTTCTAGACAACCGTAGCAGTTGTGTACGCATCTGTTGGTTTCAGAGAAAAGCTGTTTACCGACTGCTTGGAGAAGTATTAGAACGGCGTCACGGAAAGGAGCTGTTATTTTTTAAATAAATACATTATTAACAGTAAGTAGTATAAAATAGTGTCGTCCAGTTTGTATTATTTCTTATTGTGGTGCTAGTTTTTGGGTTCATGCCTACATCACTTTTAATATTGTTATGATTGTATTTACTATTAGAGCTATAATTTCTGTGTCTGACACCATAGGAAATATTAAGAGTCACAATAGGTTGGTTGTTGAGTGGTGTTTTAGTGAAGCTATGTGTACTGCTTGTGGTCATTTTTCAAGTGCCAGGCAACGTAAGTTGACGTTCTGGTTTACCTGCCACAGATACAAACCGCTGTCATATCCTGTTTTCTGGGTGTATGCAATACAACAAACGAAAAGGCACCCATGCAGCATATTTGCACTGAGTAACTAATTTTTGCTTTCGTCTGCAAGCACGGGCGGCTTGCAGTTTTGTTTCCCTTACAGATAGTCGTATGCCGGTGATATTTATTGTAACTGATTTATAGTTTGTAATTTTTGACAAACATGATTTATATACATTGCTATGAAATGCCAGTTCTGTATCAGACTTATTGTGATTTAATCAGTTTCAGGAAATTGCATGAAAAACTAATGCACACTAACTTTGTGTTAAAATATATTTACATTAAAAACATTAATTGTTGGCTGTACAGAAGTATTTGTGACGTCTTTCAAAAAAAATACAAAAAAAAGTAAACCCTTCGATTAATTCTTTTTTTTCTCAACTTTGTATTTTTAACTTTTTTCATTGCTTAAGCCAGGGGTTAACTTGTTCTGCTGTTTGTTATTACAAAGATTTATAGACCTCAGTAACATGACAGACATGGCTACAAAAAAAATATCGCTAATCATTTCTGCTGTGTTCAGTATGTAAGTGGTCATCCAAATGTCTTATCATTAATAGTATTTGAAGCAAAGTGAAAGGTGAGTCAGAGTGCAGCTTAAATTCGCAAAAACAAATTCTTTGTGAAATGACAACAGTGATATTTCTTTAACTGAAACAAATTACTTTAAGGCTGACAGTTGTTTTTAAATTCCAATTATATTCTTATTGACAATTTCCTTGTTTCTGCATAGCTATTTAGCCTTTATTTTTTCAGTTGTTATGGCTTTTTTGAGATTTACTGTAAGGGATTTGTCACAAAAGGTTCTAAGGTCCTAAGCAGTTAAACAACAACAAAGATAACAAAAACAACAACAACAATAATAATAAAAATAATAATCAGCAGCAGCTGATGCCTAAAAATAATGAGTTAGGAAGAAATGCATTTTACAATATTACAATAGTGAAAAGAGAAAATGTGTGTTTTTAAATGATAATAAAAACTTCAAAGTTGTTTCAAAGTTACTTGTTTCGTAATTTAATCTCAAAAATTAGGGAGGCATTACCTCCTCCATCTCTATGGACCACTTCTAATAAATGCATGAGGCTAATAGCTAACTTAACATAAACAAAGCATTAATTAATTAAATGAAATAATCTGTTTTGGCACAAAAAGTGCATCAGTAAATTATATAGAAAATATTTGGAAAAACTATTTTGCACAAACTTCTACAAAATACATATACAATACAGAATTCTAAAAAGCTAATTTAAACATACAGCTCCTGTTATGAGATTAGTATTTTTGTCTGGTTATACATTGTTCTGAAAATTCAGTCTAAAATGTGTAACTTCTTATCTACCAGAAAACTAATTGAATGACTTTTCACAAAAAAAAACATAAAAAAATTAGTTAGGTTTATAACCAAGTAACCAAACTTACAGTATGCTTTTTTAAAGGTTCTTAATGAAGTGAAAGTCTGGTGCCTTTCAGTGTATTTGTCGTGTGATGTGGATTGTATAAACTGCATTTTTTTTTTGTTTAAAATGTTGTGATAAGAAATTTTGTATTCTAAGATTGTGTGTGCATTTTTACAATTCTACAATACACTACCAACTTTTACTTGAAGTTAGCTGTATTTGAATGAACATTATATTGAAATGTCAAAACTGTTTACTCCTTTTAGATTAATGTATATATTGCATTGTTTTATTGCTCTGACAATAATATACAAAGTAATGATTTTAGTTGTCAAGGATTATTTTTTAAAAATTGGTGAAAATTTCAACATTTAAAATGCCCCTGTTTTGGGAAGTAAAATATTTTGGATCAATTTTGATGTGTATTGCTATTGCTTAATTTGTGGCTAATCTGCTGTACCCATATGTGATCTAAATTATTGCTTCTGACACAGTTCCCAATTGATAAATCTTTTTTTCCCTAAAAAATATTCTATGCAATTTTGTGGCATGGTGACTTCCATGTGTAGTTTAATGTGCTTTCAATCCAAGTTAACGAAAATATTAAAAAAATAACATATTATATTGTCTCTTTCTTCGAAGTGCATGGCATTAATTATCTATAAGCAAAAGGGGGAGGGCATATTTTAAAACATTTCGTAATTAGAGATGGTTAAATGAAGCTTCATGAACCATTTGCTGTATTTTATGTTGCCACTAGGTGGTGCTCTCAGTTACAAAAAAAGGCTCAAAGCATGCCTCAAAATAAACCATGACCACTGGGATTGCTGGGGTCATAAAACACATAAAATGGTTAATGAAGTTTCATTGCACCATCACTAACAATCAGTTGTGCTTATTTTCTATACCATTGTGTTCAATAACAGTACATAAGAAAAAAAGACAAAAGTCTGCTAGTTGTATAAGTGTACAGGAATTCATTTGTTTTCACATCCCCCAGCTTACTCTCCATGAGAGTCGAAAACATGTACATACAGGTGACAGCAAGTTTTGGGGTAAAAGCACACTTGGAGTACTCACTCAAGAGTACTACAGTGATATGATTACTCTGCTGGCCACAGGATTTGAACCTACAACCTTCTGGAAATGGGTGCTAACCATTAGTAATGTTTGTGTAGTGATACCAGCCACCTAACCATGTAGTAAAATAACAAGTTTGAACCCCCTTCAAAATTTGTTTGCCCCAGACCAGGCATGTAGCCAGGTGGTTAAATAACTAATTTGAACCCCCTTGGAATTGTGCCAGACCCCCCCTCGAAATTCATTGCTGGGCGATACTGATACACAAGTGAAAGCATGACTCTTATAATTAATAACTTGCCAGATATAGCGACAGCCCGGGGCAGCTTTATGACTCAGTGGATAGCACTGTTGTTTCAGGTTTGCAGACTTGTTTCCCACCTCAGCTCTGCGCCTGGAGTTTTCATGTGCTGACAATGTGTGGCAATACCATAGCTTTATATCTCTCTGTCCAGGGGTTTGAGATAAGGGCTGGAATTCTGACAGGGACACTTGAATGAACAATGGCCACGCTAGCCTCACACTGGGAGCATGGTGGCCTCACACTGGGAGCAGAAATGGAGGGATAACAAGGATTGCATTTTATTTCCACAGAGCTAATGCAGGTTCCTGAGGAGTCCACATGATGCTGTTACCTAAATGACATAACAGCGTGGGTAGTTTGTGACATCATAAATCAATAAGCACTCAAATCATCAGCGAACTGCCTTTTTCACCTCTCTTTCACCAAAATGTCAGTCTCAGTTTTCAACTACAAACAAAGAATGGTGTGAAATTCTGGCCCTCCACCTCAGTGAAATTATATATATTGCAGTTATTTCAGCATGTGCCCTATTTGTCACTTTTTCCTTTATTAAAAACATACTCTTTATATAAGGCACTGTGATTGCTGAGCTCCAGTGTGAAAGACTGTGAGTCTCTTACTCATGTGCCTGTGAGATTCTTTTGAGATTCTAATCATAATATCATTTACGAAGTTTTAAGCACATTGGACATTCAGTTGTCTAATATATTCAGAACCTGAGTGTTCTGGGTGTAAATGAATGTTTCTGAAACCAGTCCTCAGGGCATCCTGGGAGTTGAGAGGAAGCAAAAACGTGGACTGTCTGGGGGTCTCCGAGGACTGGTTTGAGAAACAATGATGTAAATTATGTTGCTGTTACCTTCTTTGTCACCTTATGAGCAGAAATGGAGGGAAATGTTTTGCATTTATGTTTTTTTCCTATAACAATAATAAAAGAGATTTAAAACCACATGTTCGTTTTTGTCGTGAGTCACAAAATCCTGAACCTTGATCCCTTTTTGGGAAGAGTTCTCCCTTATATAACGTGGTGCGATAATGAGGAGTTCCATTCCTAAGAAGCGATTAATGCTTTAGGTGAAGTATAAGAAAAAACAGAGAAAACCCTGAAATACCCGAATGACCAGGAAGTAAAAAAATAAATAAAAACTGTACATTGGAGAAAGCAGAAGATAGGAAGAAAGAAAAGATCACAGGAAAGGCAGATAAGGCAGGTAATTACACAAAGTTTATGTTGAGAAGGAGGGAGGGCCAAAGTAAAGAATGGAGGAGATGAAACTGTGACTGGTGATGCTGGTAAGAAAGGGAAGCAAAGAGAGTCTGTGGGTCTGGAGAGTTCTGGGCTGAGAAGCGCTTTGAAGTTTCTTACGATTTATGCATAATTCATGACATTTGAGGACAGACAGTAAATGGCATGAAATAGATTTGTTATTGAGAGACAAAAATAAAGGCGGTGAAACTGTTCAAGAAAACAGGAGTTGGCATGAGAGTAAGTGGTACATTTTTGAGCACGACAAAAGACTGCAGATCAGAAACAAGAATAGAAACCTTTATTGTACACAAATTATGTTTTTTTTTCAAGCACAAAATATCACGAGATATGTCATATTGTTAAAAACAATGACAAAAGCCACACAAATAAAAACTTAAGAGATGCTTAAATGGTGGCATGGGTCTGTTAGCAATAGGGTCATGGGTTTGGATCCCAGTTCTGTTATGTGTGTTGGGTTTGCATCCCACCCATGCTGTGTGTGTTGGGTTTGCATCTCACCCCTGCTATGTGTGTTGGGTTTGCATCCCATCCATGCTGTGAGTTGGGTTTGCATCCTACCCCTGCTATGTGTGTTGGATTTGCGTCCCATCCTTGCTCTGTGTTGGGTTTGCATCCCACCCCTGCTATGTGTGTTCAGTTTGCATCCCATCCATGCTGTGAGTTGGGTTTGCTTCCTACTCCTGCTATGGTTGTTTGGTTTGCATCTCACCCCAGCTCTGTGTGTTTGGTTCACATTTGAGGTAGTCTCACATACCTTGACATGTTTAAGTATTGTACCTATTTACACATCAATTGGATAATGAACAGTAAGAACTAAGGCAAATGACCTATAATCCATGTATTAAAAAACGGTTGACAATTAGATTAACAGTAGAATAACTGTTTACATCTTGTTAAATCATACAAACTTACAGGATTTACTATTAATTATTTGTAGTTAAATAATTCTACCACCAGGGGGCTCTAAGTGACAATCAACAGTATAGGTTTCAAACTGTATTCAGCGTTTTTAAGGAACGCTCCTACTTACTAAGCCTGTCTGATGAGCCTTCCTGTTGTCCTTATAATTTTTTATAAGTTTTTAAGCAATACCTAAAGAGTACTGTTGGGAATGATTGGATCATGATTTTTTTCCCCTCTTTTGTAATATTGTTCTTCATAAACTTCCAATTTATACTGGATTTTACGGTGCATAAACAGTGATTTTCAGGAAACTCAGTGCTGCTGTTTATCAGTTACATTTTCTACATTAATAAAAATGAGAGCAATGTTTAGTCCTCGGGCTTCTGAATTTTTACTCATTTACTTTTCCTAGTCTTTCGTTGATTTTTCTTGATGTCTTCAAACCTGACTTAATCATAGTTTCTTGGAAAAGTGGAGAAAATATGATTATTTAAAAACAGACCAGTTAGTGATCTTTATTAACAAAGTCTAAGCTTTTTTCAGACTTTCACTGTGTCATTTGTCATGTTGCCATTTTGTCCTGATGTTTTGTATTGTCACCATGATAACTGTGTGTAGGTAGAAATAAACTCTATGCTATCACTTGATTTCTGTTTGCCAATATATACGTAAACTTACTGAACAAAGTACTCAGTGTCCCTGAATCAGAACATATTCCTCCATTCAATTTTTAAATGATGCTTTAAATAATTAAAAAAGGTAAATTAATTTGTAAAAAGCATTACTTATGCATTAAATGTTTTAAAGTTGTGTATACAGTATTTATGTATTAATCATCAAATTCCAGATGTACTATATATCATTCCCATAATGTATGTATTTTGCCAACATTTTTGCCTTGAACAAAATATAACACTATCATTTAAATACTTATCATTAATTATATAACAAGATAATATTAATAGTTTCTTATATTATGGATTTATCCACATATTTCGGGTAGATAGTATAGCTGTACTGCGCAGAATGTTAACTAAAAATCCTATTTACTTTTGCTGTAATCTGCAATTTAGTTCATGTTTTCATAATAGTTTTGATGTTACTATAATTTCACTGTAATGGATATAATGGCCAGTGGCCTAAAAGGTATTATAGCAGGAAATTGGTAATAGATGTAATGTTGTTCTGATCAATTAGTGCAATGGACTGGAACCTCCTATTTAAAACTGCCAGCCTTCAGTCTGTCATTTCTCAGGCTTCCGCCTGCTAGCAATCACGCACCACAGTTGACCACAAATGTCCACAAATGCAGCTTTTAAGATCGTGAGGCACAGTAGCACTGGATATTGTATATTGTAGCTGTAATATAAAAACATGTCATAATAGTTATGAATGACTGTAAATTTTAGTTCTTTAGGGTTTTTATGGTGAGTATACCCAGCCGTTAGATAACAAACTCAGTGGGTAGAACAGGAAGGATTGGAATCTCCCATGAGGACTGGAAAACGTAGATATTAGTATCATTTTTGTATTGCGTGTTTAGTTCCCTGCTGTTTCTTGACATTGCGAATTGTTTTAAGCCATTGTTCATTTGCTTGTCAGGAGAAGCCTTTTGTCATCAGTGCATCAATGGTGCTTCATTGCGTGAAGGGGATAACATTGTGACAGGAGAGAAAGTCAGGTGACCCAAGTCAGCATGGCGATTTATTGCACTTGCCTTTACTTCTTTGTGGTAGGAATGGATTTCTGCGTGACGGGATGCCAAACTTTCACAGTCGAGCAAGTTTGTCTCGTTTACCCCCATAAAGACGGATCCAAATCATTTCCTGTCCCCATCTTGTCAGTTTGGTTTTCTTTTCGGTCTCCTCTAAAAGGTCACTTTTAGTTTCATGTTTGCTAGATTCTGTATCTCCTTTTGCTACCCAGGCCCTGTTCTCCTGGCCTGTCTGCCACATCGCCCAATGAAGTATCCCCTTACTACTGACAGAGATCTAACTACAAACCTGTAGCTGTGACATCTGCAAAAACCGGCAAAAATGATGAGCAAAAATATAATGCAATGTAAGTTGTAAAGGTTGACTTTAATGCCATACTGGTAATATCTCATTTTTCTTTGACAATATCATATACAAAACATATCCAACATCCATCCATTTACCCAGGAGAGGGTCTTTGGTTATTACAGATTTAGTTTATGGTAAATGGAAATTAAACACACATACTGTCTAAAAATACAAACTGCAATGAAGTTAAAATTAATGGAAGTAAAAAAATATGAACTACCTTATTTTATAGTTAGGCGCTTATGTATCGATTTGCGGTTCACTGACTAAGTAGCGAACTGTGTCAAGGAGCAGAATCAATTTATCACTGCCACCGCAGACAAGAGTCGTTATTAGAAAAGGTAGTTCTGCTGAAATTGAGCCTCACCTGCTTTCTTCATAATAAATTACATGTCTCACATTTCAGTACATTACTAAAGGACCAAAGGCATAAAAAAAACAACAAAAAAAACAAGCTAGATCGTCTTCACCCAAAACACTACATTATTATTTTTAGCTAGGGCGGCATTAATTGTTTTTTGAGTTACTTCTCCCAAGACTTTCCTAACTCAGACATGGTTAAATATATGAAATATATATATAAAACATAGCACTAATGCTTTAGTATCGTTTTTTTAAAGAAATTATGCACAGAAGGAAATGAATAATATGTTTGATGCAATAACATATGCTAACATTAGATGGCAGTAATATATTAAAATATTTTTTGGTTTGTTCATTAAAATGTGGGGATTGCATAGTAAGTTATAGTTGTTGATATTAGACAGCTCAGTTTTGGAAATCAAAATCATAAAAAAAGCTTTTCATTCTGTGGTATAGTGGGTAATTTATTAAACACATCAAGCTATGACATTCTCAAGAATCTCTTTATGATGAAAGTCTTGAATTGAAATGGTTTAAAAGCTATTCCTCAACTATGTTGTCTGGCCAAAAACCTGGGCATATCCAGAGCTGATCATTCTGATGGAGCCTGCTTCAAGCTTTCAAGATGTCTCTTACCTTCCTGTTATTTCTCCCCGAGTGCTCTCACACTTTGACACAAGCACACTCTCCCCCTGAGATGTTTTACCTAGGTTTGCGTGGCTGCCTGGTTTTTACCTTCTCACCAGTGCTTTTTACTGATATAACGTGAATTTCGAGAAAAGGAATCATACTGAGATGGAATAACTAGATCAAAGACTCAGCAGGAAGCAAAATGTGAAAATACATATAAAAAAGGAAAAGGAAGCTATTTCTATAGCTGTGTATCGATAGCACATCAAAAAGCAGTATAAAAGCATGTGATCTGTGGGCTACTCTCTATACTTTCTGCATACTGTAGGCTGTGAGAAGAATTAACTTGTTTGATGTTTTCATTTATTAATTTGATGCTGAAGAGTTTTGAATTTTCTGTTGAGTTTTCAAAGACTATAGATAAAGCAATAAGCTAAAACTAAAGACTTTATAATTGCTGGATGAGTTCAAAATACTAAATTTAATCAAATTTAATCATAATAAGCCCTGAAAAACAAAAAAGGGCTGAATTGTTGTTTTTTACATCCATGGGTTATTTTGACCACCTATGATGAATGTAATTTTCACTTATTTAGACTATAAATATACATTATGTTCCAAATCTTTTGCATTAGAAGAACTGGATATATTATTGAACACACTAAGGTGACTGACTGAATCTACAGTTTGTATGTGCTGTAGAAAACTAGCCGCAAACAATCCATTGTCTGGATCCCCATCTGCTGAAGACGATTGACCAGGGAAACAAAAAACCATGGATAAGACCAACTACCCTGAAATTCTGCCAGACCCCTGCGAAAAGGGAAAGGGAGTTTGCAGAAACCAGACAGCAGCTATGAAATGAAATGTATAATTTATTGTTGAAAATAAACAGTGCAAGGTGAAGAGAAGGCTTACCTATCAATTAAAATCGGAACATTTCCTACGTGTTCATATAATGCCTTATGACACAATCAAAACAGCGCAATAAGCCTAAATTAAGGGGCGTTCCTTATCCTACAAACAAGTAACTATAACAAAGTAGCATTAATGACTTGCAGTTGGCATCTGTATATGGCTCAGGGAGTTTTTCTGGTCCATTTTTCCTGGCATAGACTCATAGACTCTAGGCTGACTTGCACTGTTTCAGAAATTGCAGAAGACAGATAAGCAAATGCATGTGGAGCATAGATATTTTGCTTATTCAATAAGGCGAAAACGTGCAAAAAATATGTTGCGCAGATCCTCGACCATAAATTATCCAGAAAAAAATGTGCCCATTCCCAGAATTCCTCACCATACAGGAAAATGTTCACCCCAAAATTAAGTACAATAAAATGACTCAATAATGAAAATGTAAATATATATGAAAAAATAAAATGAATAAATCTAGTGAAGCAACCAAGTCAATGTTATCCTTGCTACCCCAGATACAGTAGAAAAGCCCAAGTACCTATTTAGATAACTGCCATTCTGCTCTATTTCCTTTAGCATTTGCCAGAGCTCAGAGTGTATCTGTGAATCTGGATAGATGCTTACAACAGCAGATTCACTCTCTTCGATGCTGATGTAAATCAGAGCACATTCTTTGTGAAAGATGGAAGAAGTCCAAGCCACAATGAGATATATAGGAATTAGTCGCAAATCAAAAATTCCTCATCCAAAGTTTACTTCCTTACAATGTAACTTACCTTCCAGTTACTACTATACCGGAAGACTTTGTTGAATAAAATCTCCAAACAAGAATTAGATTCCTCTTGATTTATTGGAAAATCACTGCAAAGTGGCAGTGTAACATAAAAAAGAATTTAAGGATTTAAGAAGTTGGGGCCTCATGGTGCCCACCCCATTTCTTTTCTACACCCCCACTGCAGAGCAAACAAAAGAGACAAGAGGATCCTTCTGAGTATAGAATGCTTTGTCGGGTAAATTATTACAGTAATATATAAATCCCTGCG
This sequence comes from Brevimyrus niger, assembly GCA_015164015.2. NCBI lineage: Eukaryota > Metazoa > Chordata > Actinopteri > Osteoglossiformes > Mormyridae > Brevimyrus > Brevimyrus niger. Next base: position 18,731,758 of record JAABNY020000025.1, on the reverse strand, counting down.
ATAGGCTGGCCCCCTGTCCAGGGTTGTTACCTGCCTCATGCCTGTTGCTTTCATTCAAGAGTCCATCCAAGTCCGTCCAAGTTTCCATTGGATAAACCAAAAAAATTTAAGTGACTCTAAAAAAAAAAGAAAAAAACATAAAAGGGAAATGAAGCAGATGTCAAACAATTACAGGGCAAGTGCAGACAAAACAACAATAGAAGTCATGACAATTGCACAATTTCAGAAATCAGCAGGTTGCAATATATGTGTGTTGGAGAGAAATAATATGCAAGTGTCTGTAAACCTATTATCATTTCATTATGGCCAGTATTATGTTGCAAAC
>JAABNY020000025.1:18705485-18718098 GCA_015164015.2 Brevimyrus niger | reverse complement strand
GTTGCTTCCGGGATAGGCTCCGGACCCCCCACAACCCAGTAGGATAAGCGGTTTGGAAAATGGATGGATGGATGGATATTTTACACACACGCATAACTTTGGGTTTGCATAGGAGGTTAACCGTTAATTTTAAATGCGCACAGAAATTCAGTTCCGTCAAACTAAAGACTTTTGAATTAACTGCAACTTTCAGGGTTTAAAATCTTGGGTGTGAAAATAACAGTAAACCCCTCGTTTAAGCTTTCAGTTGGCAGGATCAATATCCCCCCCTAAACCCCGTCTGTTTGATGGACAGCTTTCTAAGTCAGCTTTGCCTTATGGAGTGTTTGGCCTCTGATGGAATGTTTCAATCTGGCCTACGAAAATGGAAACACTCTATATGTTTGCATTTTTTCCAAGTTTAAGCCTGAGGCAGTTAAGAAACAGTCATCAAAGTGAACCGATTGTCTTCCTGCTCATACTTAGTTACTGGTGAACTCATGATGAACCCAGGCTAGACCGCATTCCTTAATTTTGCCTTTGCTTTGTTTTTTGTCCAGGTTGTAAGGTTTGGTTCTATACTTTTTCTTAATATTTTAATTCAGCCTTTTCCCCATTTTATACACTTGTCGTTTCACACATGACTGATCAATAGATTTCCTCGCAATTTCCCCAGTCAATCATACACAAAGATATAATTAAGTGTACTACTTTTGTGCTCATTTTTTGTCTTATCATAGCAATACTGATTATACATTTTTTTTGTAATTTGCAATGCACTTCTCTTCAAGAAGGATCTCTGAACTTAAATAATACATTTTTATTAATGATTAATCTACTAAATTGTACTATGTGTTATTGTCATCTTATTATAAAGGCAGCCTAACTGTGAAAATGATCATTGCAGTATGATTCAGTAGTGAGATAGTATCTGAATATTACAAAGCATATTTTACATAATTTACGTATTTCACAGCTATCTGCCATAAGTCATTTCACTTTATAATGGCTAGAATGCATACACCCACCTCTGTCACAATGCACTTTTTTCATGATGAATATCCCTATGATAATTATCCCTATGAGCTGAATGCAGTTTAAAAACCTGGGTTATTTTGTATCAATGTTCCTGGACACCTGTTTGCTACATAAGGGACTGAAATATTAAGGCAGTATATATCAGCTAGAAATAGGCAAAATAAATTAAATAACATGGACTTGCCACAAATAGAGAAAGGAAAATAAATGCACTTTATAGTGGAATTTTTAGTCTTTCGTTCCATGATTTAAGGGCTTATTTTCTTAGCATGACATATGGGTAAAATTCCAGTACAAAGAGAATCTTTTAATGAATATAACACAATGAAAAAAGAATCAATTAGAAACAGTGATAACCTACTTTTACTGTTAGATTAAGAAGTTCAAAAGTGCATTAGCCATTGGGATATTCATTAAACTGTAGATGTTGCATCAGAATCCATGTGCAATGCTGTCTTTCAGGCGTGCCGTAGCCTTCATGCAGTTAAAGATGGTCTTACTGTGGACATTACTGGATGTGGTCAAACATTTACATCTGTGGATAAAAGGAAATTGTTGAATGATTAAAGTTGTTCGAACACATATACAGTACAACAGTGCTTTATAACATAATTAACCTACAATGAATAAACGATGGAATTCTTCTGAAGTGTGAAAGCAGGGCTGTTCCTGTTCCTTCAGCACTGGTATTATGTAGCAGATCGCAAGAAGCAATGATCACAATCGGCAAGATATAGAGGTACATCCCCCGAGAGGCAACAAAATACACATGGGGGGCATCCACAAATTCATGGTCTGCTTTTTGGTGCAGTTCACCCTCAGTGTACTCTGGACACAGTGAACAGTTATTTTGTTTTACTTTTCTTTTCTCATTCAGTTCAGAAGCTATCTGCTGCTGCCGTGCTTATCCTCCATGGACACACTCATCTGCATTTCACCCATAAGGCTATTAAAACTCATTCTGATTAATACAACTAGCTCAGTCTTGGGCTTTCGGTTCTTTCTAATCCACTGGGTTTTGACATGAACGACTCGAATGAAGCCTAAACTGAGCTGTTGGTTGGGTTGGATACCCCGATACAGAAATGAAGGCGAGAACTCCAGTTCCAGTTGAGTAGGTGTGATAGCCTTGCTCCCAAGTTCAGAAGTATTTCACTTGAACGTCCTCTAACGTACCTTGTGCAGTCTTGGGTTTTTCTTATTCCGTTTAACTGTATCTCTCTGCTCCTCTCGGATTCATTTCAACGAATGGCTGTCTGATTGTGTTTGGTTGTGCGACTTGGACTTGTTCGGTTTGCTCTGTAGTTGCTGGTTTATTCCTACTTACATACCAGTTACAACGTAGCACTTGAGTCCATCTTAGCCACCTTATACAGTACATACCCTGTACCTAACAGGACTGACTACTCGGAAGCTTGTCTGTCAAAGGGGACAGGGCTGACAAGCAGAAGACTGGATGATACAGGCAGTTTGGGTCAATATAACTTGTTAATTCTGTTGTGTATTCTTCAACTCTGTCCCAGTCACAGACCACAAAATAGTATATACTATACAGTTTGCTATTTAGTTCATATGAGTAAAATTCCACAAACCGGTATAATCCTTACAAAATAAAAGACAATTTAATGCTTGGCAATCACCTTAACTATCACGAACCTTCAGGAGTAATTCAAATCTGAAATACCAATTAGGTGCAGACAAATAGACACCCAGACCAAAATCTACATTGAGTTTGATGTCATGCTTGTCATTTTACATCTGTAATCATCCCCTTTGTTTCTGTGTGACCGGCAGCTGCAGAGTAGCCTGTTTGTCTGAATCATTTAATATCAAGGCTCCCCTCTCCATCTGATCAGTAATGGGTGATTTTCCCCATGCAATAAAATGGTGAGGCACATAGTAACATGGTTCCTAGCTCAGTTTATGCTTTTCTTTGAATGAACTGCCAAATGCATCCGGTTTCAGAAGCAAATGGAGCAAATTACAATCATGATTTTTTTTCCCCATGTGTATCTGTTTTCAGGGTTTAATCTGTGCTCTAATGTAGCACATAATATTGTTTTATTTACAGAACTAATGTGCAGACCCTGGAACAGCACTGCAGGGCACACCCCTGTTCTCTTATCATGTGCCGTTTGTGAAGCACCACACTGCACAGGAAACACACGACTCTGGCATCCTGCTCCTGCTTGACTTTTTAGCTAATTTACTGCTGTACCCCAGACATCCCTGATCATTCAGGGACCCATAACAGTCGAATGAATTAAATTAAATTAAGTTAAATTAATATAATAAAAATATGGGAATATTGCTAAAGCAGTATTATGAATATTAATATAGTAGTATTGAATAATATTAGGTTAATATTAATAAAATATACTAGTGAAATATTGTTTTTCACTGTGGCAATGGCAATGTTATATTATACTTTGCTTGAGTCTAAAGTGAAAAAAGGTTAAAAGGTAAGGAAGCATATTGTTGCTATCTAACACCAGACAGTAAGACCAAAAGTAATACGTATCTCATTATAATGAGAACCAAGATAATCTTCTCATTTTAGCATCATGCTTTCGTATTAAAAAATGAAAAGGATCTCATTATATCCAGAATTTTTCTGTTTATAATGATAAACTGGGCTTTTATTGTAATGCAACAATTTGCTTCTGTAAAAAGCATCTGTAGTATAAAACTTAATATCTACATAAGGCTAAATTCTTTATTGTCAGTTTGGTCGTGAATATGTGAATGCCGTTAAAATGCACCTGCATGTTTTTCATTACCTGTGATTTACACTGGGCCTGTCTGCACCAGATGTCTAACCTGTGTTAAAACTGGTTTGGCACTGGATGCCCCTGCAGGTAGCTCCAGGCAGATACACCAATTCTGATGTGTCATACTTGACGGGTGGTAGGTCCCGAAAAGCCTGGTCAATACTTTAAGGCTGTCTATGGACAATCAGGTGTCAGTCTCCATAAACCCATGCCATTTATTGTATGAAAAATACCTGTCAATCAGGTACCTGTACACTACAATCAAAAAAAGTCATATGTAATCGCTCACAAAATTAGAGGATGAGGTTTCTTGTCGGGAATAGCTTTGAGGATAATAAAATGAAGACATTTGCATTTTAGTTATCAGAAAGTTTTATTTAAAGTGACCTACATAGCAGGGTTAGCCAGTTCCGGGAGGAACTGGGGTTAAGGGTCTTGCTCAAGGGCCCAATGGTGACATCACTCTGCTGACCCTCGGATTTTAACCGGTTGATCTTTCAATCACAGACGCAGCAGCCTAACCTGCTGATTCACACAATGCTCCCAAACAGCAGAAATATGGTGTCACGAAATACACCAGGATAAGGATGGTGCTGCAATGGGAAGCAGTGTTGCTTCACAGCCCCAACGTTGGAGGTTCGAATCCCACCTTGGCTGTGTGTGTGGAGCTTGCAAGCTCTAGCACAGGGTTCCTCCTAGAGTCCAAAGCTATGCTGTCCGGCGCCGGCCGGCATCTGTAAATCGCCTGTCGAGTATGAGTGTATGTTCCCTGAGAGAGGCTGACATGCCATCCTGAGTGTCCCTTAGCCTTGTGCCATATGCTGACTGAAATGGGTCCCAGGTGACCAAGACCACTATCAGTGGTTGAAAGACGAATTGGTGAATATTATAAGGCTTTTCCACAGCCCCTCTTTAGTCACTGAAGAATGATTCCTCATCTTATTTCAATCAGCTCAGATATTTCTCGAGAAGATATTCAATTACTGTAATGCATTTTTATGGATCCTTAAGGCCGGAGGAGTGTCACCATCTCCTGAGGCACGGCAGTGAGAAGGGCAGCTGAGAAGGGGAGCTGAAAAGGCTGAGCCCAGTCGAGAGTCACTTACCTTTGCAGATGGGCGGTCGGCTGCTCCAGCCGCTTTCCGTGCAGCGAATTTCCTCCTGGCCTTCCAGCCGATACCCATGGCGACAGGAGTAAACAGCCACCAATTTGCCAGATATGGAACAAAACACAAAATCCCCATTTTCTAGCTCAGCAGGAGAACCACAGGACATCAGCTCTGTAATTTCGAAAAAAAGAAACGGCAACATTTCCAACTCACACATAAACATTTACTAATTACTATAGCCTTTAATGGCATATCCAGTGCAAATCAACCAATATTTGTGGTTCTTGTTCCGCATAATCTGCAATCATTTAAATCAAGAGAAGAAAAATATCATCACCATAGCAATATGCCTGGGGGTAGATTGACAGTAAAGCTGATGTTTATCTAACCTTTGCTGAGATCTTCTTGCCAAGCCTTCAGATTCATGGTGGGTAAGTTCTTACAGAACTGAAAGTCTTTTGGGTATTGTCTCAATCTGAAGGGGTCAGCAGGGACTTCTTTCAGTCCACTGTTATCACAAATTACCCGAGAAAGAGAATGCCCTTGGATTTCTGCCCTCTGAGCATCAGTAAATATGCCCTCATTCTCCCACCAGAACCTGTAAAAAACAAGGAAAAATACAGTCATTCTAATCGTGTTATTACTGAAACCTACCTTTCAAATAAGCGATTGTCTGTAGTCATTATAAGATTCGTATTTGGTTAACACTGGATGTGTAGCTTTTGAAGTGTATTGATATTGTTCTATATTTTTAGATATTGCACTAAAAATCTAAAATTCATTGAATAGGATTTTCCCAGATGCTTCTTTATGATGAACAGGCTATATTATAACAGTCTGTGTTATTATTAATATAATTCTGTTTTCACACTATTTGATGCCACAAGTCTAAACATAAATTTTTGTTCTCCTTTATTAGGTTTCTTTATTTATTTTATCTGGGTACATTCATAATAAATGTATCCTCGATCGAGCAGAACTCCTTCAACAAAACTCTGAAGATCAGAGACAACATTCGAAGTGTGAGGTTGTCAGGAAGGCTGACCTGTCACCTTCTCGAAGCATTTTCAGCTGCTTCCCAATTAAGCATGCAAAGAGAGGCCCTGTCCTGGCACCGGGCAGCACATCCTCCGCCAGTCCGGCCAGCCACACGTCGATGTTGCTGGGATGTTTGTACAACTCCATTATCTTCTGAACCAAACTGGCGTCACTTATAACTGCTCTGAGTTCAGCTTGCGTTTGTATACTTTCATATCCACAGAATTCCCTCCATTTATTGTAGCCTGAAAAATTATGCCAGTGTGCTTATGGATGCAAAACATGCTATGCTCATATCAACTGAATACAATTAGCAATACTTATTTTTAATAAAATTAAATTGCATTAATGATATATCAATGACAAATTAAAGAAATCTTAATGTTATTGAGGAGTACATTATTGTATCCTAAGGATGCAAATTAGGTACCTGGAGTTATATAAATTAAATTAACAAAATAAATAAATGCAACACATATTCAATTGACCCAAATAGAACTGCAGTACTGGAAGTGTAGTAGTAAATTTAGTACATTGTCAGGGGTGAAGCTGAGGTGCATTTAACTCATTTCATACTTTATATTTAATTGTATATACTTGATTCTTCCACTAAACCCCTGGTTATGTTTGTTTGTTGTGTGGCTGGATTAAAATTCAGGCTTCATCCTTGTTCTTTAACTGACCAGGGAGCGCGTGGTCACGACCACGTTGCAAATTAAGGGCTGTGAGGTCCAGATCCCCGGGGCTTGAGAGAACTATTAGCCTCTCTGTCAGCTCCTCTGTCATCAAGTGGTCTGTTGTCACTGCTATTGCTGGCCTTCCCAGCAGTCCTCTAAGAATAGGATCCAGTCCGCCTAGCAAGCAGGGCAAGTAAGCTGCATTGTAGTGACATCCAGTTTTCACATTGACATTAATTTGGCACCGCCGCATCTCCTTACAAGGCCTGAAAAGGCATAAAGCTGATCATAGACTTGAACCTGACAAAGCTAGATAAATACCTTCTTTAACAAGTCTCCATGGACTGAAGAAAGTCTCATGTAGACTCAGGGGGGAGTAGAGATGGTGTTTCTGGAAGCTCTGATTGAGCCTGAGCACCACCGCTGGGATGGTGGCGTGGCCAAAGCGGAAGGCAGCCGTGGCGAATACGTTGGATACCGTGGGGTTGATGGACCGGTTGTATCCTTCGTAAACACCAACGTATTTCTCGAAAGCCTCCTTTCCAAGAATCTTTGGGGCATAATCCCTGAAAGTTATGACCTTAAGAGGAACAGAAAATTTTACTAATAAATTTTGAAATTTGCCAACGGCATTTTTATTATGCATTTTCATATATACAGTGATGACAGTAGCTGATGAATGAATTAATGCATTAATCACCCTGGATAAGTACAGTTGTCAGAGGAATGGTCAAACAGAATGCAGTAAATAACCCAAATTGTGGCATTTTATTTATATAACAGTGCTTTATATAACAGTACCATGGATTTCTTTGCCTCATGCCAAGAGCGTTTTGAGCTTCATGGTCACTGTATTGATGTACTAAATAAGTAGTATATATGACATATGTATGGATGAGTGGATGGAATATATCCCTGGTCTAGCTACTACCTTTTTTCACAAATAAGACTTTAATAAATCATCTTCCAACCAATGTACACATTTACAAACAAATTTCATATGCCTGATAACACATGCCGGAATAAGAGAGATCTTTGAAGTAAGATGTACAAAACATTGTTAAAATATTCACTTCATGAAGGATTAAAGAAAAAGGGCATGGAAGACTGAAGTAAAGTCAAAAGTGCAGTCGTCTCATCTCTGATAGAATTATGTAATTATGTAAACCGACTTTATCTTTAACGGTTACAATGTGTGAGCTCTAGCCCCTAAGATGGAATACAAGCACTTTTCATAGGAGTAACAAAAACCTTTCACTGGATTATGTTAATTTATTTTTTCTCTTTTGGGAAAACACAGAGCTCCAGTTTGACAACAACTGCATTAATTGCATAAATTCTGGTACTGGATTGTTCTAATGGAAAGAAATCTTCAGAATTCAGTAATAAAAGGTACATAAAAAAACAATATCAGTAGACCAAAAATAACTTTATAATTATGATCTCAAGGTCTCAGATAAAGGTTATAATTACACAGATCTTTATACTGCATCTTTATACCTATATTGAATTATACTGCCGGTTCCTTATTTGCTCAAGCAAATGAAGCCTTTTCTCTTTCTGTCTCTCTTCTCGATCCTACGTTACCCTGATATTAACCGGTGTTCAATTATTTTCTCCTTTTTTAAAAAAATTTGCTTTCATGTATTTTTTATTCATACACCTTCGTCTTCCCGTGCAGAGATTTACGAATTTATAAGGGAACATATCGGGTACAGGTTGTTCTCTTCAACTAAGTATTTCAAAAGAAATAGATTTATTTATATATAACTATAATATTCTTGTCTCATGCCATTGAAGGCAGTTTTGGTGGTTGCCCCTGCCACGGACACTAACATTACAGTCAGTGCCAAAGCTCATGCGGTAAGAGAGGCTTCAGTTCTAACCGAAACCCCCAACACTGCATAGCAATTTTCTGCTTGCCCCACAGAGGGCGCAAGTGCTTATACGGGTACGAGGAGTTTGTGGAGTGCCACAGAACATCTAAGTCAAAATGAAATCGACTTTCTGGTTTCACAGCAGGTCGCGTCTGAGGCCGCCGGCTCTGCCGTCTAATGGGTGAGCCACTACTGATTACAGCCATTGTGCAGCTTATCTATACTGGTGGCTACATACACCAGTCAGGATAAACTGGAGCAAGTTGTATAAGCTTTTGGGATAAATGATAAAACGTTACTTGACGGGGCACAAATAATATATCATTATGCATATCATATGTATTAATTAACCACAAATGAAGTCTGAATTATGTACTGATCTCATGGCAATTCATCATTAATGAATAGTGATGTATCTTTTATCTCAAGTTACTATATTTGTTACTATATCATTTTATTCTGTAAACCTTTGTGAACTACTGAAGGAGCAAGTAATGAATAGCACGTTACACACTAATCTCTTGTTTGTTTTTCATTAATGAATCATGATGCAACTTTTATCGCGTGACTATGTTCATGATTTGTACTTCAGTAGCAGCTGAGATATTACTAATTATTTTTGGCCCTTCAAGTAAAGTGTTGCTGAATTAAATGAGCCATCCTTAAACTATATTGAAAATTATCAACATTTTTAAGGAGGATATTATATAAAATGACAATAGCTAATAATTCTTAGCTAAAATAATAATAGCTAATTTATTTTATATTGGTTCATCAACTTTACAAATGATCAACTCGATTCTCCACCATAAAATATTGAAGTGTTCCATGAGACTTACTTGTATTTTTTACCCCTTGTGCCGTTAAAGGCACAGGTTCATTTTTATGTACGGGGGGCCCATCACTACCTGTGTAACGGTTTCGACGGTTGTCATGTATATTTATCATGTCGACTTGCCTGATGTAAAGCGCCGACAATTTTCCGGGCTTCCTGGTAGATTTGCTCGTGGCCCCAGTGACCGTTGAGCTCTTTCAGGCCGAGGGCGATACGATTGTGCTCCCTTAGCCACAGTGTGTGCAAGGCAGACAGCGGCAGGATCTCGCTGACTCTGCTGTCTCCCGCCAAAAAGCACTCCACCCTCTCTCCCCGTAGGTCGCCTGGGCCCTGGAGGCATCCCGAGGGGATGCTGGGGACAAAGGGTAAGTATGGGAAGCCCCCATCGGAGAAACGGGTGTTGACAGCGAGCAGGCCCTCCGGACTGGACAGGTTACGGAGCTGGGCCTCCAGGGCGGGCGTGTGGCCGTAGACCGTGGAAGCATCCAGGAAGGATGTGATGGCGTTCATCTGCTGCCGCTGTGGCCTCACTGGGGGGTCCCTACCATCGGCGTGCAGAGTGATACAGGAAGGAGAAGAGCGGAAGAACGGCAGACAGCGTCTTTTCCCAGACAGTCTGTCATTTGGGGGAATCTGCAATGACAAGAAAACAGTGAAAAACTCCCTTCATCCCTGCTTCAAATTCTAGGCTATGATTGTCTCTCAATGTCATTTGTATGTTTTTGATTTTTTTTTTTATGTGCTAAACAATATGAGAATATGGTATGTTTTATGGTATAAAAATGGAATGAAATTGACAGCAATGCACTTCGTACATGTGCATAATTAAATGTATTTTAAGTTTATATGTAACAGAGATGGGAGTGTTTTTACAGTCACCGTTCTTGGAAACATAGTAAAAGCATTTACTATGGGCCAGGGTGGCTCAGTGAGTCATCCTGTTGTCTCACATTTGCATGACTGTGGCTTTGAATCCAGTCCCAGCAGGGTTCTCTAATTACAGTCCTGGAGGGCCAGTCCACAACATAGTTTGCTGATTTCCCTGCTAAAACACAACTACTAAACCTAGGAATTAACTGGTGAGCTGAATAAATTGTATAGAGTAGGGAAATCTCCAAACTGTGTTGTGGATTGGCCCACCAGGACTGGAATTGGGTAACCCTGCTGTAGAGATTGTTCTTGCCATGAATTTCTTCTGGCTATACTTGTACTTTAAATGTGTAAATTGTCACCTCAGAATTGCCCATAGGCTAATAGGCCATAGGGTACATGCAAGTGCCTTGTAATGGTGAAAAATGGTGGAATTTTGTGAAGAGTCTGCCTTGTACCCAGTGTGGTCTGGGATTGGCTCCAACCGCCTCCCCCCAGCCCCCAACCCTGTCCTGTATAAGTGGATGGAAGATGGATTGATCTGCAAGTAAAGTCCACAAACAAAACCCAGGGAATCAGAAGGCTGCTAATAATGCAGAATAATTCTCAGATCTGCTTATTCCCAGCCAACAATGAACATTGTCTGGGTTCAAGCAGGAAGAAATTTAGAAAATATAGAAAATCTAATAATTATCCCTGCATATTTAGTCAAGTGTATATGTCCTTGACAGCCGGGAGATATTTAAAACAGTTCACAATGAATTCTGACAATATATATTTTTTTCCAAATGGCTCATCCTGCGTGATTGAATGAATAGGAAATCCAGTCCAGCATTTACAGTAAGAGAAGAAAGTTATTTTACATGTAACCTCAAAATATGGGATGGTTTTCAGAAAACAGTTTTAAGTTGCCAAAGCTGCCATTTTTTTCTAGCCTGAATAATACATCTATTATACCATTTGACACCTTTTTGACGGCCACCTGACCGGCCATGGAAGGAAAACAGGTGCAGAACTTCGACAAGAACAATGGCCTCTTGTGATTTGAATATACTTTTGTTATATTAATAATATGGCAACTCTAAATATAATAATGTGATAGACGCTGAGATGTCAAAATAAGTCATCTTTGTAAGTGCCTTCTCATTCGTTTAGAACTAATGGTAACTGATACTCCAGTATCAGAACGCAGCATAACACTGGGCCATTGGCACTCCCATGACGTCAGCCATCAAATGGTATTATCGCATTTCTATTGGAAACTACAATGGCAACAATCACTCATTGTAACGTGAATGAGTCACATAAGCTTGAAGGAAACAGGCAACATATTATACTTGATGCAACATTATAATTCTCTCAAAAGATTTATCCATCCAGCTCTTTCAGTCAGGGCCTGGAGTTTATCCCAAGCTGGGCACAAGAGAAACGAATGTGCAGGCTGGGATCCCTGTGCATCCACACATTATTGGCAGTTTTGAGTCACCAGTTCACCTAGCTGCAAAGTTCAGACCAGAGGAAGAAACCAGGGTAGCCTGAGGAAGCTACTTAACACAGGGATGGCATGCAAATCGCTCGCACGGCCAGGAAGAGCCGTAGTCAACAGCGCAACACAGACCCACTGTGCCACCCTTTTTGCTTATTAATTTGTTTATTTAACGAATCACTCACTATTTTTCATGATGGCTCATATGATCCTTAATTTCCATTCATATTATTGCTTTTAAAATTTAATAAAAGCAAAATTAAACACTGGCATGGATTAAAAATATATATAAAAGACTGTACAGTGCGGAACACAAAAACACATTCCCCCCCGACCAATGTAGACCTCTATTGCATTGCCCTGAATATACAAAATGTCGTGGATCAGTGTCACCAGCTAACTCACAATGTGTACATCCGTTAATTTCCTAAAACTAAAAATTGCTAATTAATATGACATTTCTGACCATTTGCAAACATGCAGATACCTTAATCGGGAAGCAGGGATTCATGTTTTCACAGGTTTCTAGACAGTCCGGCCCTCCAAAAGAAGCAGCCTTGACTATACACTGTGGAGTGAATGAAATGTCATGGTCGATGTACTGGCCCCAGTCCACCAGCATCTGGGAATATGCATCATCCTCCGAGACACGCTGGCTTGATCTCTGCATAATTTTGTTGCTGACTTCCCGCACCTGTTTACACATTCATACATTCAGCTGTCAGAAACCAGAAAATAAACAATGATATATTATCTTCCAATTATTATTTAAATGTTTTCCTTTTGTAATCAGAGAAGCATAGTTAAATTTTATTTATATAAATATGTGAACAATAATAGATATTAGAAAATATAGAGAGAGAGAGAGAGAGAGATAGATAGATAGATAGATAGATAGATAGATAGATAGATAGATAGATAGATAGATAGATA
>JAABNY020000025.1:18691770-18703096 GCA_015164015.2 Brevimyrus niger | reverse complement strand
CTAGTGTAGTAGAAGCTAATACCCTGGGTTCCTTTAAATCAGAGCTAGATAAGATTTTAACAACTCTGAGCTATTAGATAAGTTCTCCCCAAACGAGTTATTCATGGACATCAAGTATCACCATAAACTTCAATCTTTACAGCTGTCCATTTAAAATATTTTTTCCTTATTTTGCCAAAAGAACGTATAATTTACCTTCCTACCTGTTGTTGCAAATTCCAGAAATCGTCCGGTACTTTTCAGACAGACAGCCGTTGGGGCAAATATTTGACTTTGTTGGAGGTGGACAGCCAGAGAGGTTGGCAATAGCCTCAATTTCCTCTAAAGTAGGACCATCTTGAAACAGTAATTTAGGTAAAAATACATTAAGAAAAAAAAAACTTTTTTAGTAAAATCATGAAATTCAGCTTTGTAAGTATCCTACAATATTGCACTTCTTTTCAGACAAATAATCTTTTTTCCCCCCAGAACTTGGCTTATTAGCCGTCCTGCTAACTGCTTAGCCTAGTAAGGGTCCCGGGTGTCCTATAGTCTATTCCAGGCAGCACAGTTCACAAGGCTGTGCTACTGTACACCTTGCACAGAATACCAGTCCATCACAGGGCAAGAAATTACACTCTACAGTCATACTCTATATCAGGGGCAATTCTAGAATTTGAAAACTAGAGCGACTCAGCCCCCGAATAAATACAAGCTAAACATAGTATTCATGTTTTGCAGTGGGATAATTTAGATAAATATTAATATAAAATGTGTGTGTGCGTGTGTGTGTGTGTGTGTGTGTGTGTGTGTGTGTGTGTGTTTTGTTTCTATATAAAAGATACAACTTATGAACAAAGTAGTGTTAAGACTTTGGGAAATTCACCCTTGGATTATTTCAGTAAAATCTGGATTATATTTCAAGTAGTTTTAAACATCCTGAGGTAATAGGAGAAGCTCCTACCATTGGTCTGTTTTGCCACATGTGTTCAGTATTATGTTATTGCATTGGCTACACTAAAATAGTTTTCTTTTTCACATTATTAAGTTTTGTAAAGCTTCATAAATTTCCCGCTTTGTCTAAAAAGTTGTATCAACATATATGGAGAGCGAAGCGTGACATGAGGTGTCATCGTCATTGTCGTTTGACTGTGTCGTTCTGCATGTCATCCTGACGTGCCATCTGACTGCGCCGTTCTGCATGTCCTCCTGACGTGCCATCTGACTGCGTCGTTCTGCATGTCGTCCTGACGTGCCGTCTGACTGCGTCGTTCTGCATGTCGTCCTGACATGTCAGTTGACTGCGTCGTTCTGCATGTCGTCCTGACATGTCAGTTGACTGCGTCGTTCTGCATGTTGTCCTGACATGTCGGTTGACTGCGTCATTCTGCATGTCATCCTGATGTGCCGTTTGACTGCGTCGTTCTGCATGTCCTCCTGACGTGCCGTTTGACTGCGTAGTTCTGCATGTCCTCCTGACGTGCCGTTTGACTGCGTAGTTCTGCATGTCATCCTGACATGTCAGTTGACTGCGTCGTTCTGCATGTTGTCCTGACGTGTCGTTTGACTGCGTCGTTCTGCATGTCATCCTGACGTGTTGTTTGACTGCATGTCGTTCTGCATGTTGTCCTGACGTGTCGTTTGACTGCGTCATTTTACATGTCGTCCTGACATGTCATTTGACTGCGTCGTTCTGCATGTCCTCCTGACGTGTCATTTGACTGCGTCGTTCTGCATGTTGTCCTGACGTGTCGTTTGACTGCGTCATTTTGCATGTCGTCCTGAAATGTCATTTGACTGCGTCGTTCTGCATGTCATCCTGACATGTCGTTTGACTGTGTCGTTTTGCATGTCATCCTGATGTGTCGTTTGACTGCGTCGTTCTGCATGTCGTCCTGACATGTCAGTTGACTGCGTCGTTCTGCATGTTGTCCTGACATGTCGGTTGACTGCGTCATTCTGCATGTCATCCTGATGTGCCGTTTGACTGCGTCGTTCTGCATGTCCTCCTGACGTGCCGTTTGACTGCGTAGTTCTGCATGTCCTCCTGACGTGCCGTTTGACTGCGTAGTTCTGCATGTCATCCTGACATGTCAGTTGACTGCGTCGTTCTGCATGTTGTCCTGACGTGTCGTTTGACTGCGTCGTTCTGCATGTCATCCTGACGTGTTGTTTGACTGCATGTCGTTCTGCATGTTGTCCTGACGTGTCGTTTGACTGCGTCATTTTACATGTCGTCCTGACATGTCATTTGACTGCGTCGTTCTGCATGTCCTCCTGACGTGTCATTTGACTGCGTCGTTCTGCATGTTGTCCTGACGTGTCGTTTGACTGCGTCATTTTGCATGTCGTCCTGAAATGTCATTTGACTGCGTCGTTCTGCATGTCATCCTGACATGTCGTTTGACTGTGTCGTTTTGCATGTCATCCTGATGTGTCGTTTGACTGCGTCGTTCTGCATGTCGTCCTGACATGTCAGTTGACTGCGTCGTTCTGCATGTTGTCCTGACGTGTCGGTTGACTGCGTCATTCTGCATGTCGTCCTGACATGTCAGTTGACTGCGTCGTTCTGCATGTCGTCCTGATGTGTTGTCTGCCTTTGCTGTCCTGCAAGTTGTTCTGATATGTCGTTCTCTAAATGACTGAAGCCCTCCTAAAATACATCCTAACAATGCCCGTGCTCTTTAGTTTCGAAACACCAATTAGCCTAATTCTTTGTCTTTGGACTGTCAGAATAAAGATATGAGGACGGTAAATACACAAATTCCCAAGCAACAGGGCTCCCCCCGAGCCCTCATGCTGCCTCAAACCCTCCCACGAAGCATCAGCCTCCACATCGATGGGGGAGGACCACTGTACTTCTTATGAAAAGTGGAATTCAACCATTCTCCAGTAGAATGTCAGGGTTACGGTCATTTTGCGTTTTATCATCATTTATGATAAAGAAGAATCCTTAAGCAGCATCAACATCTATCCATTCATTTTCTGTAACCAACTGTACTGTTCGCAGTTGCGGGTTGAGGTTTATTACACTCCGGTTTTTCTCCATTGCTTATTATTGCTAAATGACACGTCTAAGAAATCACTTTTACCTGCTCAGCACACATGATCTTCCATACAGTTACAGCTTGACTATCCCAGTGGGCTGTCTCATTTATCTGATTTTATCTTGTGTTCACATTGATCTTGTACTGAAGCTGAAACAAGCACAGCTTACTGAGAGACTAAAGGGCAAGTAAACGCAAAATAAAGTTTCAGCTCAGGTTGTAGCTGTCCCACATGCTGGAATAGACTGAGGGAATAAGGCATAATTCTTTGTTTTTCTGTCCCTGAACAGAGCTGGCTGCCCTGCATGTACTTTCCTATAAGCAAACAAAAAAGTGCTAACAAATCACATAAATAAAGCTAGCAGCGACATATATTTAAAACTTGAGGACATGTCATTGCATGTAATTGCAGATCATATCATTTTACTCAATCTAACCATCTGTTAAACTCCCAAATCCCTCTTTGTGAGGGTGAGTACATAAAACTGTATTTAAAAATAATGTTAATTTTATAATTGCTTTAGTTGAATATGGGTTGGCGCCCCATCCTGGATTGATCCCTGCTTTGTGCCCATAGCCTCCAGGATGGGTTCAAGACCCTCCAGGACCCTGCATAGGACAAGTGGTTACAGTGGATGGATGGATGGATGGATGGATGGATGGATGTTAAATTTGTTTGTAATCTTTAGTTAACTTTACCACTTACCCTACAGTATGCCCTGAGCATGTATTTAGCTGATTTCTAAGTTTGGCTAAATGAACTGGAAATAGATAGATCGTATACCAAAAGTATATCACAACAGCCACAAAAGTCATCTTTCAAAGTAATACCTTTCTACAGCATCGAGCATAACAAACCGACCACAATGTTAACGTTTTATACATCATGCCCTTTCTGTGAAATTTCAATTAGCTTAGGGATAGCAAGCAGCTTAATGTTATCTGAAATACTGCAGGGAACGAGACCTTTTTCTTTTCCTTAGGCCTAATAAACTGTCAAGAATTAGAAGCTGTCAACATTCACTTAACGATAAAAGTCATATGTGTACTGTATAATCCACAGTGGTCACCCCAAAAATATATTCAACCTGGTGTTCAGTACGTTACCAAATGTAATGATTCAAAGCGATTCATATATTAACCCAGTAGAGTTTTTAATATGTATGTAAATGTGTGTCTGTGCCCTGCGATAGCCTGGCATCCCATCCAGAGTGTATCCCCGCTTTGTGCCCTGAGCTGCCTGAAATAGGTTCCAGGCCCCTTTAGGACTTTGTACTGGATAAGCTTTGGATGGATAGATGGATACATTTCCCATATTTACATTTTATACAGTGTATTGAACGTATGCTGTCCCATCAAAGTGTATTTGTAGATTCATAACTAATTATTGATTGTTGACTTTTATTGCATTGCATTGAAACATTGGTGCTATGAATAGTACCACTTTACAATAAGACTACTCTTCTAAAGGAATTATGAATGGATTATAATCAGGTTATTAATTTGGTTGTAACATTTAATAATCTCTTAAATTATTAATGGGCAATTATAAACAAGTTATAATTGTTTTCCTTTCTTTTAATGAGTTACCAGCATTTATAAGTATGAAATAGGAGCCTTAATATATAGTGGTACTCTGACGCTTTTGGAGTCACACCCTCATTGTTATGTCCCTGGATATAATAGTCTTGAACTCGTGTTGCCCAAAGGGCTGTTTACCTGTTGATTTCAGGTCCTTCTTTACTCGTTTGGCTGCTTTCCCCTTTAATGAACGCAGAGCTATTTCCTGAGCTTCCGCAGCGCTTGAAATGGCTTGGGTTTCAGGCCCAGCCTGACGGAGCAGCATAAACATGTGCAATGATGACTGGAGGATCCCCGCTCCGTCACTTTAAGAATAGGCAGATTCAGCAACACAAACTGTATTAGTTACACCCATCACAGATGAAACAATAAAGAACACAAAACAATTGACCACCCTTTACCTGTTCAGAGGGTAAGGGGTAGATATGGGTCTGTCATGGAATGAAGAGTCCTTGGTCTTTTTAATTTCTTCTGGAGATGATGAATATAGCACACATACCATCACATGTTCATATGAGTATATTATTTGGCTTTGCATCATGGTTTGTTGGGATGTATATTTTGACAATAAAAAAACACTCAACTCCAAAAGAATATTGGAGGCTCTCAATAATGAATTTGACCCTCTATCCTGTGCCCTATATCCTAAATAGCAAAACCATAGACAATCAGTCATCTTCAGTTGATATAGTCAGCATTAACGTATTTTTAAAAACCAAAAAATCCAACTACTAATAATTTCCATTAAATATATACTGAAAATATAAAATTACATAGCAAATAATTGCATAGTATAATCTGAGATTTTTTATGCTTGATTGAATTTATTTTCCACATGAATGAACCACTGTATCAGCTTATGTCCACTAGGAATTACAGAATTATAAAAGATGGAGGAATCTTACTTTTGGCTTTTCCCACTTCATCCATTTGTAAAGATGTGAGGAGAACACAAGATAGCAGGATTGATGTAATAAACCTGAAATAACTGGACATAACTGCTTTCTAAAAAAAAAAAAAAATATATATATATATATAAAAAAACCTCAGCAGTCATATTTGCAGCCTTTTACATGGTGTACAAAATCACTGCAGCAAGCAAACCAGATGAATAACACTAACAACTTTAGTTGTTAAAGTTCTAGTTTCCAGTATACAACATAGAATCACAGAAACAAGACAAACAGCTCACATATATATAAATATTTTGAAATCCACTTCTCACTCAACAGAAGAATTCTCCGCCTTAGAGTCATCATCATAAATCTGTTGTCCCAGATGTAAAAGCATCACACAGGAATTCTCACCATTAGATGAATTTGCCCACAATGCTGATGTGCTTCTGCTGCAGTAACCCTGCTCACTGGAGAGATTTTCTCTTAGAGATGCAGGCAGATCTGTCCTCAGTGCCCCTGCG
Source organism: Brevimyrus niger (assembly GCA_015164015.2). Classification (NCBI taxonomy): domain Eukaryota; kingdom Metazoa; phylum Chordata; class Actinopteri; order Osteoglossiformes; family Mormyridae; genus Brevimyrus; species Brevimyrus niger. The sequence continues at coordinate 18,697,072 of JAABNY020000025.1, read as the reverse complement.
CCTTCGATAGAGGCACTTAAACCCTTATTTTAAATGGTTCCTGGGTTTTCTTTCACTGCCTCTAAGCACTGTGATGCCCCGACATGCATGATTTTTTACTCTCGTGTTTTTACGGCAGAGGTATATAACTCCTCATAGTTCTTATGTTTTTATGCAAACTCATTTAAATTGCTTTTTGAAGTAATTTTGCTTTTGGATAATTTGGTGTTTCAGTTCAAAATTAAAGGATGACTTCATTGCACAACATCATGTTTTAATAACTGAGCAGACACTTTTGTCCAAAGTGACATACTTTTTTTTTTTTTTGAAGCAGGGTCAGGCGGTCTCTGGAGCTATTGAGGGTCTTGCTCAAGGGCCCAATGGCAAAATCTCTATGCCGATCATCAAATGCGAGCCAGACCTTCTACTGACAAGCACAGCGTCCTAACCTGCTAAACCGCACACCCCCATAAAGAGGCCTCATTCTCAAACCCTGAAGCTCCAGGTTAATTAGAAGAGCACTGAAATTGCTTGCTTATTCAGCTTAAGATTAATACGGTTACTTTGTATGGCGGTATGATTCTGACTAGCTACAACATTGTTACAGGTTCAAGCTTCAGTTGGGACTGGCATCTCATCCAGGCTGTACCCCAGTGTTGTAGTCAATGCTGCCTGGATTTGGCTCCAGGCCACCCAGTCTCTGACCAAAAAAAGCATTAGGAAGATGGATAGATGGATGGATGGGTTTAACAGGTGGCTTTTCTATTTTTGATTAATCTTAATAATTACAATCTTCTATTAACTCTCCAGACAATAACACCTAAATAAGCAATGTAACTGAGGTAAACTCTCACAATTCCTAATTACATAAAAATTCAGCCATGCTATTTGTTCATAAATCAACCAGAGTGCTTCCAATAAGCAGATTTATAGTATCAATAACCAACACAAGAAAAAGCATATTGAACTGTGGCTCGTAATATGAATAATTACAATATTGCAAGCATGAATATACAAATCTGAACGTTTAAAATTGCTCTCTTCTGTTATGCTTTGCAGTTTGCCTAGTAGGAATGTTTTGAGAGGTTAGAAGTTCATTGACGTCACTGAAGATGCTTGTGCAAGCTGGTCTGAGGAGCGCGTCCTCCTGATGTACATGACTGCAGTCTGAAGTGGATGCACAAGAAGCCTTTGTCACGGTCTCGACACATGCTATGATTAATCTCTGATTTAAAGTACCTGGTACATCCATCCATCCATCCATCCATCCATTAACTTCCGCTTGTCCAGGGTTGGGGTCGCAGGGGTAGCAGCTTCAGGAGAGACACCCAGACCTCCCTCTCCCCAGCTACCTCTACCAGCTCCTCGGGGGGGACGCCGAGCTGTTCCCAGGCCAGCCGAGAGATATAATCCCTCCAGCGAGTCCTGGGTCTGCCCAGGTCTTCCTACCTGTAGGACAGGCACAGAAAACCTCTCCGGGTAGCAGCCCAGGAGGCATCCGCACCAGGTGTCTAAACCACCTCAACTGGCTCCTTTCGACGTGGAGAAGCAGCAGTTCTACTCCGAAGCCCTCCCAGATATCCGAACTTCTCACCATATCCCTAAGGAAGAGCCCAGACACCCTGCGGAGAAACCTCATTTTGGCTGCCTGTATTCACGATCTCATTCTTTCAGTCATTACCTGGTAAATCTTAGGGCTTTTATTTCCTTTATAATTGTCTGTATTTTTCTAATGCACTTCAATGTAAGATTATGGTCTAAGTGTATTTAGCCTTTTTTCTGCTCTCCTGATTCCTGAAAAACCATACATTTGCACCTTTGTAAAACAACTACCTTGCCCATATGGGTATGATAGGTGGGACACAAAACCTGATCACCTTAAGCAGGGTATTGATTGGCATAAATGCTCAGCAGCACAATGAAAAATCTAAAACTATGGTAAAATGTTTGTGGTGCGTGACTCTACTGTATGATAAATAATGCAGAAAGGAAAAAATGGCTTATTGACTGCTCCTACCTCAGAGGATGTATGGGCTTTCGTTACTTAGTTAAAGTTGCACTGAAAATGGCTTCTGCAGCATCCGGAAGTACACCAAGGAATAGCCGGAGGAGAGATTTGTGCTTGCAAAGTGATTCATGCATTAACCCAGTTGAAGTGGTGTGGCAAAGTGCGAAAATCTAGAGAGGGCAGAGCAGTTCAAAAAGCTGAAGAAATTGCCAATAAATGATACAAGACTGATTATTAACTTGTTTGTATTGCTTGTACAGTATATAAGACATGTAAAAAAATACTTTCAAGAAGCTAAATTCTTTAGGAGAAACATTAACTTTTCACTACCAAGAGCAGCAGACCATAATGTAGACGTCACCTTTCTAAGAGTGAAAGCTCTTTGAGTTTCTTAGTAACCCATATCCTAATTTAGGAACCTTATATTTTCAACACAATGGTAAAGTCGAAGTCTAAGTCTAGTAGCACATTGGTTCAGTGCTACAGTGTTACCTCACAGTCTCAGTGCTGGGGGTTTGAATTCCACCCCTATACTATAATGTATGTATGGAGTTTGCATGCTCTCCTTCTATGGCATCCACGTTTCCCAGTGTGTTGGCCATAATGTGTCCATGCATCCGCTTTGTGATGAAATGGCTTCTTGTCCAGGGTGGAACCGAGGTCACGTGTCCTACGCCGTCCCACCGGGGACCCTTTCAGGGGTAAAGGGGTGCAAGATATGCTCACCGTGGCTATTTTTTAAAGAATATATTAAATCTTTACTCATGCTGCATACACATTGAAGACAAAACCTGAAGTCTTATAAAGTGCAAATGCCATGTTCAAACAGCTTTTAGGTTGTTGTACTTTATTAACTGAGGAAGGCTATGATAAAAATTATCCAATACATGCAATCCCCGCTTATGATTGTTTAAGCAATCCTTCTATATTTTATCCTCAGTTTCTCACGAAGAAAAATCAGCTCTTGTTTCACAGTGTGATTTATTGCTGAGATTGGCTTTGATTTAGACCTCAATATGCTCTGGCTTGTAAATCCGTGTCTTCTCCTTTAAATCTCTTATAATGACCTTTAAAGTCTTTGCAAACATTACTCACCATTCTCCTCTATGCAACCACTTTGAAAAAAAAATTGTAAAACAAGAAAAACAGTACAATTTTGTATTTGCAATATATGAATGATGCAAAATAAATACTTCGCAAACCCATACTAATAACACACAATCAAGTGTGGCAATTATTGGGTTAGGGTTAATGTCTGACAAGATTAGGATTCTTAATCTCTAATTGTGTTTGATCAGAAACATTTTGACATTTCTAAAGACCCCACTTGATCTACTACGAGTGATTATCCTATTAAAGTCCATTCATTTTTTTTTATGAACTGAATATTAAATGGTTCTATTGCATATTTTCTCTAAAATCACACCATTGCAAGCATTAATCAGCAATCATTCAGAATAATTTTGAATAATCCCCTTCATATCTTAGCTATAGAAGTCAAAGTAATTTAATCACTTTTTCTGTGAGCCACTTAGCACTTTCAATAAATAACTATTCATTTCACAGGACATATCCTTCACTCAGGTATGTAATTCAACTAAAATACAGTGGTACCTCGGTTCTCGAACTTTAGGTCGAATCCTAAAAATTTTGAGTTTTGATCGAATTTTTACCTTAAGAAATAATGGAAAGCCAATTAATTGGTTTCCGGCCCCCCAAAATTACACCTAAATGTTTTTTTAAGCGTTTAAACCCAAAATGAACAGGATAAAACAAGAAGGGCATTCTTTCTTAATGGCTTCCAAAATGCTAAAGATCTTATCCCAACATTACCCCTGTCCTGCCCCGATCATCCGCTCCTTCCGCGTGCCACGCCCCCTCCTTAACTTTGCGTAGGATCCCTATGTGATCAGCTGTTTCTGGTTGTTGTCATTAGTTTTCTGTACTAAGTCTGCGTTTCAGTTTGTTTTCCCCAGTCCAGTCATTGGGTGCATTCGACTTGCTTACAGTGCTGACTTAAAGTAACGCATTCTGATCCTGACCCAATGCATTACAGTTAGATGCATTGCGACCTTTCACCCGGCTGCACAAACTGGAACCGCCTCCTTGACAACACACCTTTGCCCTTATAGGCTGAAGAGTTTAGTTACACGCATGACGTTTGTATCCCAGGCAGTTCCGATGCGTAGTCTGCTATTTCTCCCGAATATCATGTAAAGCAGTGAGAACTGGTTTTCAGTAAATTTACCTAGTAAAATAAAGTTTAAATAAATTACATAAATGCTCTAATAGTATACGTAAGTTAGTAGTTTATTTATAGTTAGTTACTGTAATGTTGCGTTGCTTTATTTAATTAATCGTCCAGTCTGTGAAGAAGGCATTCAGGTAAGAACTGCATTGTAGTATGACTCGTTTCCCGGTCCGTACAACTTATATTATGTCGGCGTTCACGGTTCAACTTCTGATATTCAGATCTAGTTCTAGGTCAAACTGGTTTGTTCGGCTTTCAAGAAACCCAAGTTCTACTGAGTTTGAGAACCGAGGTACCACTGTATCTGCTTTATTTATGTATTAAGAGTTTTAACTGAAAAAGTCATTTCACTGGTTAATCTGATAATTACATAAAACAATTTTGTATAATTTTAAATATTTTGCATGCTTTATAATGACTAGTGTAAACTGAATAATGCAGAAATAAGGAAATGAACATTGAGGCCAATGACAAAAGCAGTCAATTAAATTTGCATAAACAGTAGTGGAAAGACTTTATTAATTGTTGTCTTTCGATGAGTTCTAAAACCTTTCAACACACATTCCACCCCCCACCCACCCCCCTACCCACACACAGATCCTAGGTAGCTGTACGGTTTTCTACAGGGTCCTTGTGTGAAATGCAACCACATTTTGATATGATTCATCAATCATCAATTAAAAAAAAACTCCCTATTGGCAAAATTCATTCATTTTGAACATTTTCCCCCTAATAAGTAAAGACTTATACAAAAATAAAAAGCAATAAATATATTTACAGAGATAATGTTAATAAAATAGCAGATCGGCTAGAAACAAGTGCAGAGGAAAAGTCTGCTGGGCCCTAGCTTTGTGCGTGCTTCCTGCTGATGTTCTGACTGTTGATGAAGACGGGGTCCATAGAGGCTACTTTGGCAGCAATGAACGAGTGAACACAGTGCAAGACGGCGGTCAGGTTTGCAAACTCCAGCTCCTGTGGGGCAGAGGCAAGCCAGGTGTAGGCCGAACAAATGACAAGCTGTTGCCTTTTTAATATTATATGGGCATTTTGTATAACCACATTGC
>JAABNY020000025.1:18667101-18680115 GCA_015164015.2 Brevimyrus niger | reverse complement strand
AATATAAATCTAGAAATGCGTAATATGTAATATGTTTACATGCACTCACATTTTCGAATGTTAAGTTGTTGATGTTATTCGATATTGACTGAATCCAGTCTGTGCTTTCAGCGGCTGTGCAAAACTGTAGAACACTGGAACATTCCCCATTTAAGGCAAGAACTTCAAAGCAGTTGGACCTGGAACAAATGGGAAAAGTGTATTATAAGTTTATAACTGGAGAATATGCACAAGGGCATTATTTTTAAATAATTGTTCCTGCGCTGATTGATTATACAAAGATCAGTAACTGTATCTCTACATCCCATCACCAACTGGCCTGTTGATCCACAATGATTTTCTTGCTATCTGCCTTGTTATAATTGGTTTTCAGTCGTCACATTTCTCACGCTGGCAAAATTTCAAGACACTATAAAATGAATTACATCCATCCCATATTCATTTTCATGTGTTGATGGATAAGTCTGGCCTTTTCATGTTTCATGTATACCGTGATGCCACAGAAGCCCATGGCAACGGGAATTTGTTATTAGCATCAATAAGCTAAGTGACTGATTCATAGTAGCAACTTTGCACCTTCATCTGCGTAATTTACACTTTATTCCCGAGCAGGATGCTCTTGTGAGAGCATTTCTTCTAAAACAGATGAGGGCCAGGAGACCCAATCCTTCACAGTTGTTTTTAAGGAATCCATCACGGGTAGGAATGAGATAAGAAAATAGAGCTTCGTTTTCACAATCCTGTTGTTTCGCCGTCATAAATCTGCCTGGAGACACTGAATTCCTGCACACGTGATTGGTTGTGAGGGTATAATCAGTTCATTACTTCATTACTGGCCTGGACCAAGACTATTATTTCCTGTACTTCAAAAATAAGACAGAGTATCAGAAATAAGACAAAGTATCAGATGATGCTCCCAATACATTCTGGGGTTTAACACATTTTTATTGCTGCAGTATAACACACAACTATAACTTTGAAGTAAATATTACATCATCCTAATTTATTGTGGAATTTAACGTGAAAGGATTTATTTTGATCAATTTATGTGCTTGCTTATAATTTTCATTTGCTTGTATGATTTTTTTTCACATTTTACTAATAAAATGGATTTGCAAATTCTTTCATTCATTCCATATAATAGAATATAATGAACTTCTTTTACTGGACTTTCCTTTTATGAAAATTATTTTAAATGGCCATGGAATTGATTTTAATCACAAAATATGTTAATAACCTGAGTGCAATGGAAAGTTTAGTACTGTACATGTCAACCATACATTTTACTAATTTAAAGTACAATTTTTTTCACAAATGGGTATTCATATAGTGCTGGTGCAGTGGCATCCAGGATAGGCGGTAAACCCCCAGAGACCCTAAATAGGACAAGCAGTTACAGAAAATTGATGGATGGAAGGATGGATGGATGGATAGATGGATGGACGGGAAACAAGAATAAATAAATTCCTACCCATCAATCCATCCATAATATAGCTACAGAGGCCATATTAAAGTTTTTTAATTAATTATTCATTTGCTACAAGTACTACTTCTTGTTTGTTATAGCTGTAGGATTAGTAAATTCAATTTCATACATGATACTGCATGTGATACATATTTTAATGGAAAAAGCCACATCAAGTCATTATAGCCCAGACCAGTAGCAAAAAATATATAAATGTTAATTTAAGTAAATACGGTAATAAATGAGCCTACACTTTCTATTCTGCCTCATCATCAGTTATATGCAACGGTACCTGCTAATGAGAGAGCCTGAACAAAGGTGTGAAAAACTGCCTGCATTGTAAGTGAATACAACCCTCCGTTTGATATATTCCAATGTCACAGCATGGCATGATGCATGTGAGGAAATGGGGCTGATGATCCATTGACGGCTCCGAGACAAAAGTGGTTTATTAACAAAACTGAACACTGAGGGGAAAAAGCACAGAATAAAAGGGACCAGGAGGGGTCAGAACTAAACAGAAATAGAAAAACTAGAAAGACCAACAAACCAGCTTACAAAGCGACTGCACAACACTGGGAGCAGAACTAGGAGACACAGCAGAGTAACAAAGCACAATGATTCACAGGACAATGATTCAAGGAAAGGAACAACCAATCAGCAGAGACACAGGACAGCAAGCAACGGGTGCAGTAACTTACAATAAAGGACCACCAAACTAGGGAACCTTAACAAACAAAGAAACTATGAAACATTAACCACACACTAGGAGTACAATACTAGTATAATAAACGCGGAACAAAAGTGCAAGCAGACCCGAACTGAAACAATAGCACACTAAATCAGGGAAGCAACAAGCACTAGGGAAAAGAAATCCAAAAAATATGAACAACAGGTGAGGCTGGCCTACAACCCACACATAGAGGGTTCTCAGCCTGCAATGCCACAAACTCAGCCCATTGAGTTAAGCAGTGGTGTGGGGAGCAGGGGGAAAACACTAGGGACTTAGGACTAAGACAGAGGAGGGAACCCCTTACGAAAATTAACCATGGTTTTACTATGATTAAATAACCATGGTTTTCATGGTTTTCTGGGTAACTATGGAAACCATGAGTATGGTTTTATCATGGTTTCGCTACAGTTAAACCCTAGTATAATCTTGGTCAAAAACCAAGGTTTTTGTTTTACTATGGTCTTTGTTTTACTATGGTATTTGTTTTACTATGGTCTTTGTTTTACCATGGTCTTTCCAAATCATAGTAGTACTATGGGTAGTACCAAAGTACCATGAAGTACCATAGTAAAACTATGGTTACTGCATAAAAACCATAGGAAACCATAGTGAATTTTCATAAGGGACAGGATGGCCAGCAACCCAAGCAGGCCAAATGGGGAAAGATCACAGAGGGCAGCATCATATGGGCACTGACTGTGACATTTCACTGAAATATTCACAATATGACTGGAATGATGAAATGTTTGTGGCCCATAACCTAATAACAAAAATAAAGCAACAAATGAACTATGTCAACATTTCTTTACATGGAGATGTTCTTCTGTACTTTTTACCTGTAGGCCTACAAGTAAACTTAAACATACATCGATTAAAAATCATTCAGGTCTATATGTACACACACAGTCAGATGGACAGACAGACAGAATAGCATGCAAAAGATACACTAGTAACAAAAATTGTAGAAACACCTAGCATTTTTCACATTATGATTTATGAATTACTGCACAATAATGGTGATGTTTATAAACAAAGAATGTACACAAATATAATATATTGGACAATTAGATAAGTAGCTGGAGCATCTTTTGAATTAACTTCTGCAATCACTAGAAATGGAAAGTGTTTCCACAATTTAAAGTGCAACAGCTGTTAGCGTTTCATTATCATACTACCTCGCCGGTCTGGACATAGAGTCAGTCACCTCTTAGGACAATGCATGTCTGTGCATAGATAGTGGGGTTAACATCTTCTTGCCCATTAGGAATTTTCCCACAAAACCAACAGCCCGCTACAAAAGGATCTGCGTCTTGGAGGTAAATAGCATCACGTCGGATTAGCTACCTTAATTTATCGGTTCCAGCTCTACACCTGGAGACCCGGGCCATCAGCAGGGGGAGAGACACGGCACCCACCCAGCACTTCTTGTACTTTGGTTCATTAGCTGAGGGTGACGGAGGTGAGGATGGGACCTATAAAGAATAAATGAGGAGTGTGGTTAACGACGCCTAATGTAGCCATTGATTAGATCAGCCAGTCAGATATCGATGGCAAACACGTCCCGCTTCATGACAGTGTTGAGTAAAAAGCCAGCTTTTCGTCCCAAAATGTTATTTCCTTATTTTTAAATTTTTTTTGTCAGACTCCCTTGCTTTCCTCATTCAACATAGTACTAAAAACGTAGCCCAGCCGTGGTGACAGTGATGAAGCTTAGTCACACATTCAAAAGATATTCGATGATTTTTATCCTTTATGTTTTCATAACCACCTTTTTCAAAGACAAAGAGGAATAAAATAGGCCACAATGCATTGTACTGTTTGCTAAAAATCACTATTTTACATTTATTTCAGCATGTATTCATTTTGCATTTGACCAGCGGCATCCTATAATTTGAGCAATTCTATCAAGGACAACTTGGAATTAAATGGAAAGAAAAGGTAATTTTGTTAATGAGGTAAACCAAATAAATACCTCCATGTGAGATAGTGTAAATAGGATAAATAATGGACCATAGACGAAAGAGTGCTTCTCTGGGGGTGAAAAAGGCTTCTTATCCTGCTTTTACAACACATTCAATTGTTCAGACTTTAAGGGTTAGGCATTACATGATGTACATCACTTCACCGAGGTGATCTAAGTGCCCATCAGAATTTGTCAGGGAATTCATGGCTCGAAAATGGGGAGATGTTCTTTAAAAAAAAAAGCCATTGAATAGTTACCGACCGGAGCATTTAAATGAAAGACAGAGGGCTTTTCTTTCATAAGTGCTCTTTTTTCACATAAGATAAAGAATAAATGTCTGTGCGTATCTTTCAGGACAGCTGAACATAACTCCAGACAATGTATTTCAAGTTTAAATATAGTATTGAGGCAGAAAAATGGTTCACTGAGTAGCACTAAAACATCACTCATCCAGTAATCTTTTTTTTCTTCTTCTTCAAAGGAAATATAATGTTATAACTTTTAAAAACTTAACTTTGCAGACAGGAATGCGGGAACATGAGTCCTATAAACTCAAACCCACAATCCAAGGCAGTATTCACACCCTTAATGTGGGTGTCTATCCACCAAGCCACTCTGCACAAACATGAGGAACTTTTAAAAAAAATACCATTCACAGTCAAATTATTATCCTGAAAATACATACATACATAGCACAAATAAAATCAAGGCTTTCATTATTGCACAAAACAATAAAAGGAGCATGACATATCATATATGATATATTGTGATGATATGACAGGACTGAACCTTTAAGCTGGAGCAGTTTTTTCCATCTGCAATAAGTATGCAGACTGATATTCAGTAATTAAACTTGATTTGACTCCAAGGTCATGCTGTGCCAGATAAAGACTGAGATGACAAGGAATAAAATATTGTCCACATGTCAGAATTTATTAAAGAGACAATGTGCCCATTGTCACACAGGTAACTCGCCACACAATAACTGAGGAAGCAATATTGTCCTTCATGTCATTTACCCTTTCTGTACCTCAGCTGGTGGGAGATTTGGCTCATGTAAATGAATCAATAAGGATGTCTCTTGTGTGGCTTGAAATGAAAGCAGTGCCTGGCCTTAGGAACTAGTCAGGTTTTCTCCATGTCAAACTTGTGAATTCTAGGTATGAGAATAATCAGAGGATAAATCATTGTTGTGCTTAATTAAAGGACACAAAAATCACCATATGAATCGCTTAGGTATCCAGTGCCAGTCAGAACACAAGGCACTGTGTTCACACCATGTCCTAGCAAATTAACCTTACTCAAAAATGTCTAAGATGCCCAGAATAATGTGTCTTGCTCTTCTATGCTCTGTATAGGATATCGGCTAATTTTTTGAATACAACTATGGACCAAGACTGCTGAAACCATGACAGGGATTTCTGCTCCTATCAACTGCACTTTGGCCCATTCCCGTGGATTCAAGCTCCATCTCTCTAGCTAAATGACTATTTTCTAACTGAAATTACTATTTTAAGAGTTCTTAAAATCATTCATCTGCTACTTCGCAACAAATGACCTACCCTCTCCATACCTTTTGCTCTTCATTTCTCCATCAAGCCCAGATGTCTTCCATTAACTGATATATGCCAGCACCAGTGAGACACTGCTTCAGATGCCTTTATGTAGTCATTTCAATCATCCACAACTTCTATTCTACCATCCAGACAGTCCATTCTAAGGTACTTCTGGATCAGTCTACTCTTGACTGATTATTTTGAGACAGTCCAGACCTAAAGTTATCTCCATATTTGAAAAAGTTTTATTAGATGCTATTAATCAGCATTATCCCTCTGAAGTTTCACAACCATTTTTCAAAGCAACATTGCATGCAACTTTTTATATTGCATCGGTCTAGATGATCTCCTTCCCCTGTCATCTCAAGTTCTTAAAAAGTGCATTTGGTTTTAAAACTACGCGAACAACCACATGGCATTATTTTGCTTGCCTTGGCAGAAATCAAATTTCAGATTTGCCAGCAAAGGTACAATATGCCCCCATTCAAAACCAGCAATCACAATTGTTCATTTTTACTTATTTTAATATCTCAAGACCAAATAGCCAACTTGAAAACAACTGAGTTAAACTCTGTATTTACTTAGGAACATAAATTCTTGAAATGACTTCTACAATGGCAGCTCTCTACATGGCTAATGGCATAATTTATGTTTAGTCACTACAACCACTGAAGCCTGTTTAATCGAACCAGTAACACTTCTTGCATATTTACTGTATGCAGTTGGTAAATATTGTAAATGCTGCTGATGTTATTGATTTATATTATTTGCACGGAATGTATTAAATTGCCGCAAAGACATAATACATTGTGAATCACATAAATAATCTGAGCATATCTTTTATTTGTGTCACTGCCTACAAAAAGTGAACTTGAACTATAAGGTGGCAGACAAACGGCGCATTGGATAAGTATGCTGCAGTATGCTGTTGATTTGCTATGTGTGTGTGTGTTTTTTTAGAGAGGACGAGAAGATAAATAGTGCAAACATTGGCTGCCATCAAAATGTCACTTGCGATGTAATTTTTTGCCTTGTAATGACTACATGGGAAAGAATCCAAGGTCTAAGTCCAATAAATCCTCATCACCCAAATCTGTAGGCCAAACGCTGGCAGGAAGGGCAAAGGCAAAAGATTGCCCAGGATGGCAGCCTCTGAATGGGCACCAATGTAGCAAACTGCTTGTGCCCCCCCACTCAATAACTTTTGCTATCACCTTCCCACAAACACACAAACACAAATGACAAGACAAAGATTAAAGAAATCCAGAAACCAGGCAGCTGTTATTCATGGTATAAGCAGATCTTAAAACACTGATACTCTGAGTGATACTCAAAATTCTAGAAAGAAGTAATTAAAATCTGCATATTTCTATATCAACGTCTATGAGCGACAGTTGTGCTTTAGTATCGGAGGGAGCGTGGAGCGGAAGCCGAGGGGTGTGACTGAATGGGTAGATGCCTTAGTTGAAGCATTGACACACACTGAGAAACCGTTGTCAGATGGTAGCCAAACAGACAAGAAATTCAGCCTATATTTGCCCTTTATAGCGGCAGTCCAAATGAATGTGCTTCCAGATATTTCCCCTGTGCCATACCATAGTACAGGGTTAGAATTCCTGTAATCTCCAGGCAGACCTCCATCAGCTGCCGAAGCGAATGAAAATGTCACTGCAAAAGGAAGGCCGGGGCCAATCTAAGTGCGGCTTTGGTGAGCGGACTGATATGTTCGTCAGCCATGCCACCTTTCTTGTCCATTCACCCCTCACTACGAGTCCAACGTCCAAATCGAAGAAAAGTGACGCTGGGTTTGCCTCATTCCAGAGCACCTGTGCCAGCGTGTCAGCGTCTTCTCCAGCATCTTACTCAACTTCACAAGTCCTTCAGAATTCTCGTTTGTGCAAACATTCCATACATGTCATGCGTTTTTTTTAACTCCAGGGTACAGCTGTCTAATATAATGAAATAATAACAGAGGTCACAGAACATGTGCAATTTTAAAATCCAGTCCACAACTACCAGTTGTCAAGAAAACCAAACATGCTGAATATCTTAGATGTTTATTGCTAAGTCTGTATGTCAGCTTTTTCACTTGGGGTTTGTTTGTGTGTATGGATACTGGCTTTTATCGACGTAAATAAAACCATTTTACGCAGCACTTTATTTCAATGAAATCCACACAAATATTTGATATGACAAATGTAAAAAGCTTACTCTGTGATTTGAATTTCCATTTAGATGAAAACCACTGTCGAACAGTGGAGACGGTGTTCTGCTACTGTGATCACTGCGTGGTTCAGGAGAGCCTGGAACACAAAAGGCAAATAGAAAATACCGGAAACACCTGTTTCCTGCTAAGATCTATAATTAATCATGTTGCATTTCATCACTTTTTTAACTCAGGGGGCAGAAAACTCCTAAATGTTTTTCTTGAAAGTTTTGGGCTGTTTTTGTTTTGTCAGCCAGGAAATTGATGTGATTCATGTTGTAGCCGTGTTTAGTGTATTCAAAAGGGACACATCCATCGATCCATCTGCTGGCTGTTCATTCATTAAAGGGTCAAAGAAAGCATTAAGCTTATTCGAGGAAGCACAGGCCACCGGTTAGAGAGTATTCACTGAACCAGATGTCAGTCTATCACTGGTTACGCTAAGCTGCTTTATTGATATATCTAACTACATGTCTTTGGACTTTGGATCATGCAGACGCCACAAAAAGCAGGGATTTGATTCAAACCAACCAAGATGTGAAGAGACAGTGCCACCCACTGCACCGCTTTGCCGCTCCAAATGGTGAACCATCCATCTATTCATCTATCCATTAACCCATCCATTCATCCATCCATCTTCAATAACTGCTTATTCACTGAAAACTCATGTGAAAATATACTGTTAGGTTTAATTATTTAGATGTAATTCAGAAATACAGGAGAAGACATAACCTGTGACATTTTGAAATACCACTGGCTAGAAATATGGGTACAAAAATATAATCTTTGAATGAAGATTTGATTGCTGTAATATTTTTATAAGCAGTAAGCAGTTTTAGAAAAAAATATTAAAATGTTTCGTAATTTTTTGTTTTTCAAAATACAACAAAAAAAATCTAATAAAATCAGAATCATCAATGTAACTCAGTTTCTGCATAAATGTATTTGTGAAACAAGTACTATGAAAGGATGGTGTGGTGGTAAACTCTGTTGCCTTACACCTCTGGGACCCGGGTTTGAGGCTCTGCCATTGCTCTGTGTCTGTGCAGTTCGCATCACTGTTGTCATGGGGTTTCCTTCAGGTATGGAGTATCCTCAGCATTCCAAGAACATGCTAAGGGGAATTGCAGTTACCAAATTGCCCACACCCTGTATGTGAGTGCCCTGCGATGGGTTGGCACCCCATCCTGGGTTGTTCCCTGCCTTGTGCCCAAAGGTTCTGGGAAAGTCTCCAGACCCCCTGTAATCCTGTATATGACAAGTGGGAGCAGAAGATGGATGAATGCATGGATGAAAATACTATGAAGATATTAAATTTTATCATTTGTGTACATAACTTACTGATATTTTAAGTATAGAATATCCATCCATCATCCAAGACACAAGCAGAAGCACAGCCTGGAGAGATCATGAATCCTTCACAGGACACACACTCAGACAACCACATGCTATGGGCAAATTATAGCTGCCAAACATGCAAGAACCCAGCATGGCAACAGGATTCAAACCATCACCTCTGAGGTATCAGATGCAACTGTGCCATCTATAGGAATGTCATGTTCCCAGAAAAGGCTTCATTGCCTCAGTTATGAAAAATCCGTGGCAAAAAAGGATTATTATAGTTCATAATGAAATCCAGATTTTGTTTGATGTTATTACAGGTACAGGGTCAGTGCCATAGTTAGTCTCTTAAATATGCATGTTGCGTGTCTTATCTGTATTTCATTGTAGTATTAAGAAGGATCTCAAACTACTTGTTAGTTCTGCATGAGATATTGCTTGTTTGTACAGAAACTTAAAGCACTTTCCATGTGCCCTTAGTCATAATCAAATTAATCTGCAGATAAATTTCAAATGGAAATTTGAATCCTGTCGCACACTCCGTGTGCATGTTTGAGTTTGTGTTTTCTCTCACAGTACCACACACAGGCTCTTAGCTGAAATGCTGCCACATTTAAGTGTGTGAGTGGGCAGGTGCCTTGTCATGGACTGCCCTGTGTTTCCTGGGATAGGCTCCAAGTAGATGGGCACATTGAAGCTTCATGAACCATTTGCTATATTTTCTGACCCCACTAGATGGTGCTCTTTGTTTTGCTTAGAGGCATGCTTTGAGCCCCTTTTATGAACAGAGACCAAAATCTAGTAGGGTCAGAAAATATAACAAATGATTCATGAAGCTTCCTTTGCCCATCATTAGCTCAATATCAAAATGGATTTGCCTATTATGATTGAGCAGACAGTGTCAAATATAACCTGGTTGACCGTAGTACAGAGGAATCTATCACTCTATTTTTAGCGCTACTTTGACACAGCACCCCAGCTAACAGGGAACATTCCCAGAAATTTAGCCAACATTATATGTAAGCTTTCTCAAAGTTGGCAGAGACCTTTCTTACTGTAACATTAATGGGAATGTTATATCCATGTTTTACATTTCAACAAAGGCTCTGTCAATGTCAGCATGATAACATTAGTTGAAAATCCTTTTAACAAAATTAATGAAAATATTGTTTTATAATAAATAAAATATTACATAATAAAAGTGGTATATGTGTATCTGCCATTCATGCTTGTTCCCATGACATAAAACAATAATGTTACATCCTGCTCAGTCACACCCTTCATATGTTTCCGAACTTTTACTTTGCTCTTTTACTTTACTTCCACCTGCATTCATTTTTGAAACGGGGGGCAAATGTGGGGAGGTTCTCAAAAGGCACCAAGTGAGTCTTGGTGGAAATGAGGCACATGTGATGGTTTTTAGATGCACCTGTAAAGCAGAATGATATGGCTGATGTGAAAGGTCCAAGTGCGGTTATACTCTGATAGCTGCACTCATAGAAATCCTCTTATCCAATCATATTTCTAGAGTGGAACTAACCATTTTGTAATTTTTTGTATATTATTATTACTTGTAGTAGTGTCATTGCAGCAGTGGTATAACATTCTGGGAACATCAGGGACACTAGACACTTTGAACGTTTCCAAACCTTAATCACAAAATTCTGCGATCGTTCCTAGAACAAAACATTTTCAGTGGTGCTGTAGACTCTTTCTAGGACAGCAATAAGATTACCTAGTCTTACCTAATGGGAGCTTTAGAAATGATGGTGCATCCCTGAAGTACTGAACAGTAACTGTGACTTCATCTCCAGCATTGCGCAAAAGATGCACCTGCCATAGCAGTAAATTAGTACATGAAAGACAATGTTCTCGTCTAAATTTTAATAATCAGTTGTGTTTTATTAATAATGCTTATAAACTGGTAAGTCATTATACTTTTCAAATGCTAATATGCTATTGTTTCAGACAGAGACTATTCCTGACTCAAGAAAGGTTTGATAGCTAGACAGCCATAAATTATTAATACTCACAACTTCTTCATGTGTAGAATTTTCAACACTGATGCCATTGATCTAAAAAGACATAGTAGGTAGGTAAAAGATTGTGTTTTCTTCAAAATCAAGCTCAGTTGAACAAAGATTTTTTTTTTTCTTACGGATACAACAGAGCCTCAGAGACCAGATTCTGATCATAACTCACTTTCGATAAAAGATGCAGCTATTGTGTTTTGTGCAGGTCATGCAGCCACCTGGTCTTTCTGGCCATATAACCGGGATAATGTAACAGCAGAAAGAAAATGAACGCACTGACCTGTAACACTGCGTCTCCAACGAACAGCATTCCTGTTTGATCGGCTGTTGAACAGAAGCAGGTTAATGGAATCTATAGAATATAATTACACATTTCATGAATAGTAATGGGTTTTTGTTATTAATCAAGGGTCACATCTGACTATCTTCCGTTGATACCCAGGACAGGTGGATACCTCTGAGTACGGATGTGTTGAATTTACAAAATGGCCAGATAAAAGATGCCAAAAAGCCACTTTTTCCACCATCAAAGAACCTAAACTAATTTAATATCTCCATTTAGCATGTGCCCTTCTTATTGCACCTGGCATTACTGCCACCCATTTACAGGTGAGTCAGAATAAAATCACTGGAATTTATTTTTATATATGTTAGATATGCATGTAAATGTTTTATATAAGGTAAGGCTCACAAAAATGCCTAAGGTGGACAGAAACGAAAAACGAAAAAGGTCGACTGGTTGATATAAGCAATGAAATTATTTAATGGTGCATTAGGTGTAGTTTGTTTGAAACATACTGTTATTGCAGAATCAATTAAGTCTCTCATAATTGATTGCAATGTTAAGAGTGAGTGGTGAATGGTTCAAGTCTTAAGTTCAGCGAACATAATCTATAATTAAAAACTTAATCTGAAGGGATACTGTAAAAGTGTGTCTTTCTTTTTGAAATTTTGCATATGCTTCACATGTTGAAGAATTATTTGAAGGGATATGTGCTCATTCAGTTGTAATATAATACTGTACTGAAAGTTTGCAAAGTGCAAAGGTTATACTTTTTCTGTTTTTCAGCCATTACTTTGCACGACACCAATGTACAAACTCAAAAAATAAAACATGCTGTTCCATACAGGAAACTACCCAGTACCCTTTAACAGAAAAATGACAAACATTATGAAAATGCAGTTCAAAATATGCAAATTGACAGTGCATTATAACCAGAATAGGAAGATGAATGGTTGAATTATAATTAATTACTGACATTGGTTAATTCCATATATAACAGGGTAATGATGTACAGTACATACAATCATAAATTAAAAAAACTGTCTGTGTTGATAAATTGATTGATTAATGGATTACTCCACCAATGTCATCACCTTACCAACTTGATCTTTAAATATCTTTGAAATTACCACGGGCACTTTGTGTTCTGAACCTCCCTGCAAGATACAAAGAGAGAGGTAAGGAGCAAGCACTGATTACAGTGTATAAGACGCAAGCACTGATTACAGTGTGTAAGGAGCATGCACTGATTACACTGTGCAAGGAGCAATCCCTGATTAAAGTGTGCAAGGAGCGTGCACTAATTACAGTGTGTAAGGAGCAAGCACTGATTACAGTGTATAAGGAGCAAGCACTAATTACAGTGTGTAAGGAGCATGCACTGATTACACTGTGCAAGGAGCAATCCCTGATTAAAGTGTGCAAGGAGCGTGC
>JAABNY020000025.1:18642698-18666666 GCA_015164015.2 Brevimyrus niger | reverse complement strand
CACTGATTACAGTGTGTAAGGAGCGTGCACTGATTACAGTGTGTAAGGAGCGTGCACTGATACAGTGTGTAAGGAGCAAGCACTGATTACAGTGTGTAAGGAGCATGCACTGATTACAGTATGTAAGGAGCGTGCACTGATAGAGTCTGTAAGGAGCGTGCACTGATTACAGTGTGTAAGGAGCATGCACTGATTACAGTGTGTAAGAAGCATGCACTGATTACAGTGCGTTGCCACACCCACCACATGACAAACAAACGGCTGGACTCAGGTTCTCATCCCTGAGCTGGTTTGCTTGTCAAGACACAAAGTTCACCAGCCTATTTTATAGCAGTGAAGCTCAATTTGCCCGCCGGTGCATTGAAACTTATGCATGTGCATGTAAACCTTCTGATAAGTGGTGTTACGATTTTTGGAAAATAATATTAAATACATTTAGGAGATAATATAAATGAAGTATAGGGATTTTAAAATAGATTTTGTCAAAAAAATAAATGTTTTACATGCATACCATGCTTTAAAAAAAAGAAAAGAAAATCATGCATAAAAATGATCAGCTACAATACACTGCTCTCAAAGTCGTATATATTCTAGAAGCAAATACTCTTTCATGATTAAGTGGGAGTTAAGTTTCCAACAATATTCTCCATTGATTCATTATCCTGACTGCCAATTGAGCAGTGCTCTCTGGCCCGTCGACGGCCTACCGGCTGCACTCCAGCATATATTAAGAAAATCAACATAATCTGATCCAATCTTGGATTGGAGAAAAAGGCATTTAAAAAGTTGACTGACTGCTTCGATCCATACAATAATGAGTTTAAATGAACAACCTTTGACTGGAAGCGTTTAAATGGCTGAGGACAATTGACTTGTAAATTCATATACAATAGGTACAGTCCTTACATCAATGCTGACTAAATAGTATTTCACCTATGATGCATTAAGCTTAACTGAACCATTTGTTCTAAAAGCAACATATTAAGGATCTTTGGTTGAGCATTCGGCATAATCAAATCTCTATAAATATATTTTGCTTCAAAAATGTAGATAATAAATTTTAAACAGGGTTATATTAATAAATAATAATAAACTCAAACAATTGTAAACTTGAGCTTGGAGTGAGCTTTTTTTATATATTCATATATAAGCTGAATTGAGCAATCAATGAGCAAAAATGATGCATATGTATAACAAAATAATCAAACCTACTTTGATGCTTAGACCCAAGCCCCCAACAGCTTGCCTCCGAAGCGCAACGGTTCTGTGCTTTAAAAATGGAAATTTAGTATGTAAAACAATAAAGAGTTTTCAAAGCATTATGACAGCATTTATGACATAGCCAAGACTTAGCATGAGGAGCTAGCATTAGGTTGTTTTATTATATCATAACATTTAATGCTAAATGTATTTACGCTATATTTGCACAACTGATAGCAAGACGCCTCTTTGTCCCTTTCATCCCAGCTTTAATGTGTGACCTTTGGTTCACTGATAGTCCTCCATTTAGTTCTGGAGAGTTAGTCCTGACGTCTTTGTGCAATGCTTTCTGTTATTATATTCCCGAGTTCTCTATGCTAGCTCTGGTCACAATATAGAAATTACCATTTGAAAAAAGGACTAAAGTGTAAATTACCTGCTATTTTAATATCTGACAATGCAGAGAACAATTCACCCTGTAGAACAGAAGCTGGGTCCATGTGTGCTTGGTGTATTACATAAAGTCCCGGTACTTACATCTGAATGGGATTTGCCTCCGCCGATACGGATCACATCCTGTTTTTGTATGGTTAATACTTCTTTTGTTAGCTTTAGACGAATATCACAGGTATTATCGGTGTCTTTGTTGTACAGCAAGGCTATTCCAGTTTTGGTCTGTTGATAGAAGATAAAAAAATATGTAACACTGATTTAAATGTTAAGTGGATTTATGAAGATCATTAAATATAAGTAAATCCTGGTATTATTTATTTAAATTAATGGGGTTTTCCTTATATTTAAATTTCAGTTTAATATTTAGCTCAGTGATCTTTTTGTTTGAATATACCAGTAGTATCTCCCAGTAGTGAAACAGTGTCTGATGATCAAATGATCAATACCTCAAATGATAACTTTTGACAAGAAAAGTATCAAACACAAAGTACATAGCATATGTGCTTGGGACTTCAGATCACATTAGCAATGCATCCTGTCATTATTATTACAATTATTATTATTATTATTATCACCACATCATTATGTAAAAAGTGTCACACCCTTGTAATCAGGTAATTGAGTCCCGTCTGTGTGATTGTGTGATTGATAGTTAGCTTTGAATTAAATTTTACATGGCACTGAGCAATGCTTGCTGCTCAGTCATCATCTTTGCTCTTGGAGGGTACGGCTCAGAGTTTTGTTTGGTTCAGATAACAGTGTGTGGGCTCTGAACCCCAGTTTATGGGGTTTGTATAGTATCTGTTTCTATTGGGTTTTGGTCAGAGTTGCCAGCATCATCACTGGATTCATGGTGCTGGTATTTATGTTCCAGGCCCGTGGTTCTGGATGGCTGGTATCCCATCTTGAGTTTCTTCATCTTGTTTAGCTGGCGTGTTGTTTCTGGAGTTCATAGTCATAATTAGCCAGAGCTGGGACCCTTATCATGAATCAGGATTTCTAACTTAGCCGGATAACTTTTCAGATTTCAGGTAGTCTGGGCTAAATGCAAATAAACAAATATAAAGTCCATTTAAGTTGTGGTACCTTAAATCTGACAAGTTTTAAGAAAGAGAACTGGCTTTGTAATACAGGCCCCTGGTGGGTTGGGGAACAGGCACCTTGTTTTTAAGTTTGTTGTAGTTATCCTGTATATGTGTTTCAGCCCCACTTCCTGTTTCCTGGGTCCTGTTTCCTGTTTTCAGTTTTACAGCCCTTCTGTGGCACCTCAGCCTAAACCCGCCCCAGCCAGCCATCTGTCCTAAGTCCCACAGCGTGCTGTTCATTTGTCTCAGGGGGCAGCAGACAGAAAGCCTGGCATTGTGGATCATGGGCCTGATTCGCGCTGCTTCATCTTTGGAGTCCGGTTGTGAAAGTCAATACATGTTTTTTTAACTGAGCAAAACTTTGAAAAAAACACATATAGTATTTCGTTTTTTAACACCAAAACCGCCAATGACTAATTTTGATGCTCATTGTGTCTATACACAAGCCCATAGAACAAAAAAAAGAACAAAATAGTTTAAATGATCCTTGATTTAATAATGTACAAACAGGACAGCATGGAAATATGGACAAAATGCACACAGCACATAACAATCCTTCAGTTGTTATCCACCTATAATTAATTGGATGCAATTACCCTTCCAATCTTAATCATTACTAGTCATACAGGCAGGGGAGTTGGGGACGGGGGTTATCCAGGCAGAATAAAGATCACCAGCACTTTATAAGGGCCCCAAAACCTACCCTTTGGGGCACCCCACTCAACAAAATGCGCCTCCATGTTGTAAAATCTGCAGATACCCCCCACCCCGGTACAAAAATTGCAACTAAACGAAAACTATAAATACTGCTTCTAAAACTAAGTAAAATAAAATAAATTAAATACAACCAAATATCAAATACTTTCCATTGCCATATTTTATTTATGATTAGTTTATCTTTAATTAGCATTATTAATACCTGGAACATGTCTTGCCCATTTTGAGGACATTAGTACATAATGTTTACTGTGTATTCATGTAGGATTCTCTCGAAGATCTGACACATATCATTCTCTACAACTTTCAGTATAAATTACTAAAACCTAAACTAAAAGTAAAATATGTAACAAAAAACAAAACATAAGTTTAAAATAAAAATAAAAACTAGAATAATAATCACACTGAAAACTAGCACTAAACTAGATTTCAAATGAAAAATTTAAATTATATAAAAATTTAAAATAAGTTTAAAAATAAAAACCCAAACCATAATAACACTATGTCAGTGGGGGGAGGGGGGGGGGGTAAGCTGACATTTTGTCAAGGGAAAATCACACTCCCCTACAAACAGAGTGACAGAAAAATTCAATATTCAGAAAGAAACAGGGAAACGTGTAGTAATAGAGGGTGTGTTTGTCGTTTGTCACATGCTTGTCTGGCTAGAACATTCTGGAAGGATCCCATCCAGTATATGATGTGGGACCTTCATCTCTCATTTGAATATAATAACGAGGGAGGCTGGGATGGGGTATAAGGTCAGTCATGCATTGGTAACTTTGGGAAACCATGAAGGTTTGTAGCATCTTTCTTTTCCTTTCTTTTTTGGTTTTAGAACATATGAAATGTCAGTGAATCAAATAGAACTTCAATTCAAATGCCACAGAAAACTGTCCACCCATCCCATGAAGCACAGGGACCAATGAGGGGAGTTGTAAAGGGAGGGCAGGTTCAGATGATTCCTTCTGCCCCTAAGTGACGGTGGCCCAAAAAAAGGTGGGGGGGGGGGGGGCTCAAAATGATATGATTTCATGGGGGACAAAATCTCTAGTGGCCCCCACGCTTCCATGCATTATGAGCAATTTAGAGACACCAAATAGCCTAACTGCATGCCTTTGGACTACAAAAGAACCCACGCAACATAGACAGAGCATGCAAACTTTGCACACACACACACACCAGATGCTGCATTCGAACAACATTACAAGAATTGCCTGTCGGCTTTTACATTTCTTGTATGTCCAGGTAGTACCATATCTGATAATGATTTTATCAGGTATTTAACACTGGAGGATTTTTTTTTTTTCATTTAACACTTAGCACTTTAATTAATACCTAAATAGTTTCTGATAAGAGGAATGACAACGGAGGTTTAAAGTTTACGTTCCGGTCATTGCTTAAATTTTAATTCAAATTCACAACTTAGTCTCGCTTCCTGGATAAGGTGTGATATCCTGGGATTTTCAGGTCAGCTGCAGTCCAATGCCAGTAAACTCAAACTAAATTTCAGCACCCCCTGCCTTAATGTGGTACACAATAACCACTGAATGGCGTTTAGTTCAGGAAGGTGTTTATGGCTATCGTGTGAGAGCATGGTGAGGAATCCATGCCCATCCATTTCCCAGAAATCTTTTCCTGCCTGTCTCAGATTCGCCAAGACTGAAACAAGCTTCTGTTTAAAATAAATGTATGGTGGACACCTCATACATACAGAACTGGTCATGAGACAAACTTAATTATACATAAATAATTGCCGGTTGAGTCAATCATCTGCAGACATCTGAAACAGCATCAATTTAGCATCAACATTAATTCGATACTATTAATTAATTCAGTGAATGATAATGAATACTGAATAATCACGATTGCACACAACGACAGCAGCAGGAAAAGAACTCTGCATCTATAGCAACGAAAGACAAGTTACGATGCTCCCGAAAAAAGGCAAACTGCAGTGGGCTAGTCCAGATTAAAATGCAGGACCTGACATTAAAATTCCTACCTGCCTCGCATCTGAATGGAAATGAAAGAGGGGCCGGAGGTAAGGGGTAATGAAGCAGAGCTGAGTAGCTTTATTGGGAAAGTAAACACATCAGGACAGGATTAATATAATATCATCTGTCTGATTTGTGGAATAATTGAAGAATCATTTACCGGGTCGGGATTGCATTATAGCTCAGGTCTATGTAAAGCGATGTTAAATGGCTTGGTTTGGGGGTGGGGGGGGGGCTTGCGAACAGATAAAGGAAAGCCTAGGTAGACTAGCTCGTTTTTACATTAAGGCTGATCGATGGCCACAGCTCCAAGTCCTCTGACAGTCCCACTCTGTTGGGTGTAATTAAGTTTGTAACCGAAACAGGGCAGCCTGCGAGCACTTTCAAACCAGGGAGCCGGACAAGTTTAAAATATATACGCTCGATAAAATGAAGTAATAATAATCATTTGGGCGGATTTTTCAAGCGCGGGAGGTATGTGGGCAAACGTTGTTTTATCACCGGCAATGAATCTATCAATGGGTAGTTTCAACGACGAAATGATGCTTTTCTTTACAGCCTCAAGCACAAAACGAGGATGATATGTTAGCTCGGCATGACATATCTAAGAGAAAACCTGCATATTTTTCATATTCATATACAATTCATAGCCATCATACCCACTGGGCAAAGTAGCATGCATTCAGTTATTGTCTGATTGCAAAATAAGAGTTTAAAAACGGAATTTCTATACATTTATTTCATAATAGTTTTATATTAACAATGGTACGTGTCATTGATTGCGTCCTTTTAGAATCTGTTCATTTCCGTTTGCAGGTCTCAAATAAATTCAGTGTTAACACTGCTACTGCTCATTTTGGTAGTTATATGTAATTTTAGCACTTCCGTCTATCTAGTATTATATTAAACCTTTAGGGGTATCGATTTTGTCTGTATTTTTGCACAAACAGTGCATCCATACCTGGTGGTGGTTTGCTGTCTGAGAACCAAAATTATATGGCGCTTTCCTTGCAAGTTTATGTTTAATTGAATCTGAACTAAAATACTAAGCACATCAGGAGTTTGGACAGTGTTGCTAAAGGAATTCTTTCTATTCTTTTTTCTTTAGCCAGAGGTTACAGAAGCTGTTGCCCTCAAGCTCAGGGTAACATTTACACACAGCACGTATACTCTCAAGTCCATGATGCTGAAGCTTCATGTCTGAATTTAAGAGTATACCTCAGAGCAAGACAAGTGAATCCAGCCTTCCAGTAATAAACACCGAGAGATGGACCCAGATCATTCCAGCAGGTCCAGTGCGGAATGTCGGAGTGGTACATTGTCAATAATCTTCACACTGGCTACTGCCAGACCTGTACTTTGTTTAGTTTTTTTCCCCACCGTGAATTGTGCTTTGTAGGTAATGCCCTGCATATAAATGTGCCTCATTTGCATGCATTCACTCATGCAGCTTCACAATAAAAAAGTATCCATCTTCCAACCACTTATCCTGGTCCCTGTCACGGGAGAAGGTCCGGGGACCTGTCCCTGGACACACGGGGCCACACCCTAGATGCCCGTCCATCTCAGGACCTACGCCCAGGCAATTTATAGACACCAGTTAACATCACTGCATGTTTTTGGACTGCAGGAAGACAGCCGCAGAACATGGAAGGAATGTGCAAAATCCACTGGTACAGACTGGGGGCTCCCAGTCCTGGAGGTGTGAGGAAGCAGTGCACCCCACTGACGCATGCTAACCCCCGTTTAAACTTTAATTCAAAATATCTATGTTTCATCCATCCATCTTCCATAACTTCTTCTCCAGTGTTGAGGTTAGCCAGGGATTCCTCCCAGGGAGCATATGGCTCTCATGGGGCATACACACACACACACACACACACACACACACACACACACACACACACACACACACACATAAACACAGGTTTGTAATTATATATTTGTGGGTACTCTCTATTAATTTCTATTTGAAAAACCCTAATCCCAACAATAACAACTGTAACCCCTACCCAGCCCTAACCTTAACCATAAATAACCAGATTTTTTGTAGTCATAGATTTTTATAAAATTGAGTTCCCCTTGTGGGGACCAAAACAAAATGTCCCATCAAAGTAGAAATAACATGTTTTTTTATCACATATATAGCACATATATAAAACTTCATTAAAATAGTTTGAAAAATTTAATTAGTCATTTTGCTCCTCGGTGCTCCAGACAAACATCAGCATTTCAAACTCTGTGTTATGCTTTATTCCACATCCAGTTCTCCTCACGCAACTAAAATACCCATGAATAAAAAATGACCCGTAACACTGCAGGAGAAAAGCTGTGATAAGCGCCTGTATTAGTCCGAGCCCTCTTGGTGCCTCAGTTCGAATAGGGAGACTCCATTTAGCTGGGCTTCTTATTTATATGTTTATTTACTAGGTGAATGAAAAAGTTTGAACAGGGAGCAACTGGGTACTGTGCCAACAGCAGTAACGGGGGAAAGCCGAAGCAGAATTGAGAGCTATTAGAGCGTAACTCTCACCCAGCATGGAGAGCAAGAGGAAGCATAACACCGTCAGTGGCCAGCTTTAGCATTTTAGCGTCATTACTGTCGGGGTCATCCCAGCTCCAGTGAATTCTCTTCGGTAAATACAGAAGCACACACATCTGGAACTGGGTGGTTCAGAATGTAGCCTCTTCTACACTCTAGTTTTTCTGGTTCGCTACCTCCGCCTTACACCGTGCTTGTGGCACCCGCATGACCTCTTGGTGTCTGTGCTGGTTTCCTCTGAGAGCTTGTCTGTGCCCTACAATGCACTGGCCTCCCATTCATGGTGCTCCGTATCCTGTGGTGCCGGAGATAGCCCCCCCACCCCCATGTCAAATAAGCAGTATAAAAGATGGTTTATCAAGTAAAATATGGGGAGAATGATCAAGATAATAATCTTGATTTAATAATATATTCAGATATCTGAGGTGAGCAACCCGGCCTATGGAATATTTTATTCACTTTACTCTTGGGGGTAGAGTGGTAGTGTATTAGTTAACAGTACTGTTCCCCCACATGTCTGGAGTCCAGATTTCAAGTCGCTGCCCAGGCTCTATGTGTGTGGGGTTTGCAAGTTCACCCAGTGTCATCGCGGGGTTTTGTCTGTAGTTTGCTGATCTACCCTCCCATAGTCCAAAAAAATGCCGGATTGGGCTTGCTGAATGTTGTGAGTGCCCTCTCCTGGGTTGTTCTGGGCCAGGAGCTTTAAGCATAGGCTCTGGATCTCTGCGAACCTGCATAGGACAGGCAGTTATGGATAGATGAACGTTTTGCTCTCACAGTAATTATTAGTGTCTACATCGCTTGCAGGTACTGCAAAGAACCCAGGATTTCCAGAAAGCTTAGACAGGGATTTAAGTACTTGCTCTTCATTCAAGCCTGAGGTAATGAATCGATTGACCCAAGAGGCACTGTCTTATCTGTGAATCAAGTAGCGGCAGTCTTTTAAGACTGAAACCTCACGTATGCTTGATGAGGTTGTGCTGCCCCTTCAAATGATGTCTGGAGTCACAGTTCACAGTCAAAGACAGATTTGACACGTTATTGTATTTGATAGACTCAACCAGATGAGCTGAAGTGTATAAAAAGGAACAAATTACAGTACGTAAGTAGTATTGATGTGGCTGAATAAGAGTCAATGAAGCCTCACAATGACAGATCCGATCTCTCCGAATATCTCCAAGTACTGAAAATTATTAACCTTGGAAGGAAATCACATTCAATAGTTGCATGTTTTTTGGGCACTGGATTTGCATGAAGGTCCAGTTCACATCAGTTGAATCTGAGTAAGCTTAAGTAATACTGTGGATTACAATGGTTTAGTAGATCCAAAATGTCTCGAAAATATCCAGAACAGTCAATGACTGACTTGCCATTTTTAACAGAAAAAAAACAATTAAGCTGTAAATTGCAGGAAAAAACACTGTCAGACTGCAAAAACAGATGGAAGCGAGACATTTAGCATAAACGATTAGAGAAGAAATAAAATTCAGACAAAGACAGCCCCTGTCAAGAAAATGCAAAGGTCAGGCACGCCTTTACCCAATTATGAATCTATTTTGTTGCTGTATTCAGCAAAGCTAAGTGTGATTTCCATTTTCATTTCATTCCATTTTGTGGAAATGAGTGTGAGTGATCGTTCACCCTAAATGGTTGTTCGTCTAACTTAGAGCATGTAGGATGTGAAAATGGCCTTTTGGGTGCCAGGGTTCGTTCATTCTAAACGGCAGATTTTAGCGGCTGAATACAGTACGACATTTTTAAGCTATAGCTGTAGGCTACATTAGATTAACGCAGCATTGTTATCTTTTTGACTTTCCTAGATAATATTGCATTACTACCAAATACTGAAATGCCCATGATGCGCTGTATATTCACCATCACCTAATGCAGTCACAAAACTGCTGTGCTTGAGAAAATTTTTATGAATTAACCTTCTTACTCAAACTGGCAAATCCTATAAAACCAGTGAAACCTCCCCAGAAGGATGCTTAGGAAGGAGCAGCTGTTTCCCCTACAATAATGTGAAGGAATCCAGCAGTTAAACAAATAATAAAACCCGACATTTAATCAGTCAAACACCCAGCCCTAACTGACTAAAAATTAGATCAAGATGATTTCATTACAGTTGTTACAGGAAATTCTACAGGAAAAAAAAAACAGAGTTCTTTGATGATGAAACCTTGGGTGTCCTCGCTGAATTTGTCAAAGTCGATAATTATGAGGGATAAAATCCCTTTAGGGGATAAGAACAGAAGAAAACTTGCACAGTCATGTTAGTAGTGGAGTTGTGTTTTATACCCACTTCACATCCCTGAAGAAATTCGTGAATCCTGGATTCTCATTGGATGAGTCAAGGGTAATTTGTTGCATGAATCATTTACTGCATGACGTTTATACTATTTGCATACAACATGCAGTAGTATCCACAGACATTTAGCTTCCATCGCCCACCAAAATATGTGCCTTAATCAACTTCATTAAGCAGCATTTCCTACTATATGCATGCCACTCACATTCGTCCGCACGGCTTTGGAAAGCCGACGAGATAAAGTAATTTGAATGAATGATTTAACGTATAGCGCGCGGGGATGAAGGACCGAGTGATTGATGTGAAAGGAATGCAGCAAGACAGCGGCGAAACTGGACGGGGCTAAACGTCGTGACAAGCGGTAAAGGCACCCGGCCGTGCTCACGAGACTAATAACGGCCCTTTAGAATTCAGGAGCACCGCTGGGGGGGGAGCGGAGCTCTCTAGAACAAAACAGCCCAAAGAGCAAAACAAATTTTATATACCTTACAGTGCAAATTTAGCCAGGCTACATGTCAGAATTCTCTTCTGTCCGTCCTTTCAAGCTGCCTAGCTAGACAACTTCAACTGAAACTACTGCAGACTTACCAAATAAACTCATTTTTTATACATGTAAGATGGGCAACACTATTAATCACCCAGGTTAATGCCTGCACTTCTTTTCAGGTCACTACACTAGAAAGCAAAGAGGGATTTAATATGTCCTATATATAGGATTAAGCTCTAATCTTTATCCTTATATAGTTCATATGTGATTAGTTCATGATTATATATGAAGCAACCTGTAATTAACAGGACATTAAATTGCATATTAACCACTTTGTGAAGGGATTCTCTGAAAAATGGTTTCTGGTTTGCCGAAACTTTACTAAAATCCAATATACCAAAAGAGCAGCTTCAGTAAATGAACATGTCTGTTTTTCAAATATAGTCATCAAAGTACAAATATCATTAACTGAAATACCATTAACTGAAATACCATTAACTGTCCCTATACCCTAGTATCTTATTCCAAGATATATTCCAAAAGCTACTGATTTCGCGTCTTCCGGTACGTCACAGGCCTTCGCTGATGTGAACACAGAGAAAACAAACCAGACTTCCATACACCTGTGTGCTCTGAGGTAATTAAAAGGATGATTAAAACGGACTGAACATCTTACATTTTTGTTTGCAGACTTATTTCTTATGAGCTGATTTATATGCAGTGACAATATATCCAGGATACAATATAAGCAGAAAAGCTTTAATTCTTCCTGTAACTGAGTGTCGTTTTCCTGTTGACAGTACTGAAGTCAGTGAATTACTAAGCACTGCATTACTTCCTCTGCCTTGCATCTCTTTCCATCTCCATCCTTCACATGTTCTATCTACGAGGAACAACCTGGGCATTTATACCCTGTCATTAGGATAACTTTACTAATTTTACTTGAAAATATTCAATTCTGCATCTTAGTATTTTCACGAAAGACTAAAATCCCAGGATAGAGTGCAGCCCCAAATCACGTAGCTGTTCATTGCATTCTTCCTTTTTATAAGGATGCGTAACCCTGTCAAGTATGACAGTAAGAGGACTTAAGACTATTGGATATTTACTCAATGAAAGGCAACGCTGTACCAATTTAAATGATGTAAATGTAAAGACAAAGAATTTGATAAGTTGAAAAAAGATGCTCATGAGATAAGTGTCATTTCAGAATTTTGAGGTTGTGTATGTTGGAATTGTGAGAGACTGCATTTAACTGCATTTGCAGTCGTATTAATGATGTATCGTACGGCTTGGTGAAATCAGTGATGTATACAGTACTACAGCTATAGCTTGAGTGAGATGAGCACTGCAAAGGGGCAGCTCTTTGAGAACAAAGCACCTAGCACAGAATGAACCACAACTGCAAAGTTGTAGGTGTTCTCCTTTATAGAACAATGCACTTGAATGAAGAGCACGCCCAAATCTTATATGGATCTTATAGCTTTTCCATAGATGTTGCACATTCATTATGTTCAACTTTTCACTGGACACTAAAAATCGATGCAGATTTCGCCCAGAGAATCAACCCAAGCTGGAAAGTTTCAATCCCCATTTGGAGAGATTTGCATTAAGAGCATGTCTAAATAGTGTATGGAGGAAAGCTTCTGTGCACCTTTTACATATTCAATATGTGCAACTTCCCTGTGGCCAAAGATCCCAGTGCATTCTGCAAGGTCACAAGGAGATTCGACTATTGACTATATTTCTATTCAACAATTCTCTTGCTACACGAAAAACTGGATCCCTAACCTATGCTGATATGTGTGCCTTACATACATAAATAATATGCAACATATAATCCCTGTGTGATGTCTAAATTGGCACCCTACGGAAACATAGACATGCTACACATGCTGTATATTGACAGGTTACCTGGTGGCAACTATTGAACTACAAAGAAGCACTGAAATATATGCATATATTATATGAATATAAATATCCTACAAAGGTCAAGACTAATACCAGGAATATGCAGATATGTTTAATTTAAAGCTATAAATAAAACAGATTTAAGAATATTAATAATTAGTAGTAGTACTAATCAGGGTATAATAGTAGTGTTAGTATAGTAGTATTACTGCTACTACTACTGTAAATCCCCTATATATCTTAAATTATACATTAATTATACCATTATCAACTTTTCTTGGTAAACCTCAGCTGCACTTTCTGAATCTATTTTCTATTTTTTTTTTCTATATAAATTCCACTTCACCTTTTACAACCCCAGCCCCTCGAAAAAAAAATATCCTTTCAGTCTCTCCCTCCTTCGCAACTGTAGCAAAAGTGAAATAAGGCTTCTACTTGCCCAAGTTGGCACCGGGAGGCTGACTGGTCGCTCAATGACTTCAGCTGGCTGATTCCCGGCCACGTTCATCTCCCATGCAAGCCCTTACTGGTGAACTCGGAAGGGGGATTTGTCACTCATTCATCCCGGAAAAAAAAACCCAGAAAAAGCCAGGTTCAGCCTACAAATGATCCCGTCTTGAGCGCCGCGAAAGGCAGGCAGAGGCGAAAGATCTGAAGCATGCTGCTCCGTTCGCTAACGGAGAGCGATCGAAGGCAGCTGAGTCCCGCTCTCCACCACCACTTTGTGACGGGAGGGGTTCTTTCTTCCACCTTTATATATTTTGTTTGTTTTATTCCCCGTAGGCAGAAGAGAGACTCTCCCTAGTGAAGTCTTCCCTCCTCGGGGCTTCAGAGCGGAGTACGCTCCGTGATGCCGTTGCCAGCTGCACTGCGCAGTGCCGATGCGAGCGCCGAGACGCTCAGTTCAATCTGTACAGCATCTTTCTCCTCCACCTGCTGGCTCTTCCGTTGGCTTCCTTTCCCCCCACAGGCGATATCACATTGAAATGTCCATTTGAGAGTTGGCTCTTCTTTAAAAGATATGACAAAGGGTTATGCTATTTTGATGGTCATATTCATAGTATCGGAACACTACATCATAAGCTGACCATCATATACACAGGGTTTTTGTTGTTGTTGTTTTTTTTTTTATCAAAGCAACACGCAGGAGCAATACGATGTAATAACGAATACTTGTTGACTTTGGATGGGACACAATTTCATGACACAGACATGAATATGAGTTAAACAATTAAGGTGATTCTGTAATAACTGGCTATCATTGGCTTTATTGGCTGGAGTGAGGTTTTTATAATGAGGTAAGTTTATGCTAAAACTGTGATTTGTAATGTTTTGCAAATGACCCTCTATGGAAAACAAGTGAGAAAATATGTGGGTCGTGGTGTCACCATGCAGGACATCGGTTACGAAACTATAATACCACAGACTAAGATCATAGAATATCATTGCTACCAAATAATATTCAATAGCATATCATCCATCCATCCATTCTAACTGCTAATTCCTCTCAGAGTTATGGGGGGTCTACAGCCTCCATAATATATTATGCAATTTCAGTAAATATTTCATTAATATACTAAAATATTTCATCATTTTGATTTAAATATTAAAATAATATTATTAAAAATAAACATACCAGAGCATCAAAAATATGCAAAAACCTAATTTATATAACAAAGAAGAAGGACTTCTCTAATGCAATTATTTTTTATTAAATATCTTGTATCACCATCAAATAATACATAAGCAGTACATGTTGCTTGTACGACAATTTATCTTAATTAATGTTGTACTGAAACCCACCAGCGCTTCCCCGACTATATGATGTTATATTTCATTTTGCCCACTATGTGTAATGTATGTAATATGGTAAGTTAAAGGCACCTATACAGTTTATCAGTAGCATTAACTACAGGGATCACATGCGGTGGCTCTGCAAAATTGTCAAATTGTACTGAAGTCGTAGAAGTCATGCAGATAAGGACTTTGCATAATGAAAATTTGCCCGTGTCTGTAGTGGGTGCACAACCTCTTGTAGCTACGAATAAATTTAAACTCGGGGCTATCATGCAGAATTAAGCAGCTAAGGTTGCTTGGGACGGTTTTTGAGTCGATTCCCTCGAATTGCTGCTGCCAGGAGGATTGATTTTGAAATTATGTGAAGGAACGACAAATTGCGAAGAAGAAAATGCCAACAGAAGTTCCTTTTGTTATGCTTTGTGGAGAATGCCGGTGAGGGTGAGACCGGGCGTGCGACCAACGTCACATCTGGCAGGGAACACTGAGCCACTAGTCATCCCGACGGGAGCCGAAGTCGCGGAGGATAGCGGACAGCTATGGTGGACACCTCTTAAATGGGCTCTCTAAGCAGCCTTTCATTTACATGTGCTGGGATGGGGGCTTCCCGTCCATCGGGCAGCCTGCGGGGACAGCTGGAGGCCTGACGACTTCGCCGGAATGAGGCATAACAAAGCGGTTCGCCGACGAAGAAGCGGGCAGATTCACCACAGATCGGGAGCCGAACGGGCTATGAATTTAAGGATGGGATGCCGAGAGTAGATGGAGACGGCTTGGCTGCGTGACACCATATGGTCACATGGAATCTTAAGACTGCGATGTGTTTCTCCGGCCACAGATCACGGTTCTGAGCTCTCAGTACCCCAGGGTTTACTGCATCGGGATAGAACCCAGCCATTTCAAGCAAAATTAGTTTTCATATACAAATGAGCAGTGCATTACCAGACTCCATGTTACCATTAGTTTAAGGATTTTTTTTAGAGCCCCCTATGAGAGCCCAGCGATCGGGTTTGATCAAACGTAGCAGCGCGGTCAGGAGATCTCAATTATTGGTTTGTTTAAAATAACAAGGTCTGGATGGGATTCTGGGTTCCTCACGTTCTGGTTAAGCGGCACGCTTTTTAATCCCTTAAGCACCCCGAGCATTTAATGCAGGGCCAAGTCTAGTGGGTGTTGGAGACGTTAACCTGGAATCACAGCTCAGCAACCAAGTATGAAAAAATAAAGCCCAGCTAGGAGGGAGTTAGATATTCAACCTTCATGTGGCTCATCCTGAACAGTTTCCTTCAATGCCTCAAGCCTACATCTGTTTGCCTTCTGTGACAGTGAAACTGCTACAGACGATTAGCATAAAGACAGTACCATGCTAGTACACTTTCCACTATATACAAATAACATTTTCTTCAGAATTAGGAATGATGTTTTCTGAAAGCTCTGCTATGGTGGATAAACTGGGTAGCCTCACATCAACAGGACTGAGCTTCAGATCCTGCCCCAAGCTCTGTGATTGTCTGGAGTTTTCATTGTCTTCTTATTGGTGTGCGTTTCCACTGGGTACTCCAGGTTCCTCCCACACAACGTGCAGTCAGGCAAACTGACAGAGGTGGAAATTTCAGGTCCAGAAAGTAAAAATCCAGTCCAACATTTTGTTTTAACCAACCATTTCCGCATAAAGAGTCACAGTCACAGAGTACTCATCTGCTTGGTTGAAGCAAAATCTTGGTCTGGATTTTTGCTTTCTGAGCCTGAAATCTCCATCTCTGCATTCTGGCCTCTAAATTGCCCATACTGAGTTTGCCTTATGCTCTCTTCTTCTTGGGGTGCCCTACAGCAGGGGTGTCCAAATCCAGTCCTGGGGGGCAGGAGCCCTGTGTAGCTTAATAGTTCTTTCCCTGTCCCACCATAAATGATTCAGCTCAAGAGCTGTGTGGTAATTAGCACAAGGAGTTGAACCAGGTGTGTTAAATGAGGGGAATACAAAAAATGTGCAGGGCTCCGGCCCCCCAGGACTGAAGTTTGGTACCCCTGGCCTACAGGGTCCCTGTATCCTGGATAATATGCTAATGAATATTGCTTGGTAACAATGATTTTCTATGATGTTATTCTGTGATATACAATTTTTGTCGCGGTAACACCATGACCCACGTATTTTCTCATCCATCTTTTTGGAGGGTCGTTTGTAAAACAGTACAAATTACAGCCAGAGCACAAACTTATCCTATTATAAAAATCTCAGCCAAACATTTGAACCCCCCCCAAGATTTTTGAAAATGTGAGGAATGGATCTGTGTGTTGTGGTGGACAGTGTGGGCCAGCCTTTTGTCAACAAAACTGGAAGATAC
This sequence comes from Brevimyrus niger, assembly GCA_015164015.2. NCBI lineage: Eukaryota > Metazoa > Chordata > Actinopteri > Osteoglossiformes > Mormyridae > Brevimyrus > Brevimyrus niger. The sequence continues at coordinate 18,649,830 of JAABNY020000025.1, read as the reverse complement.
AGTGGCACTGGGCCGGTAGCAGGATGCGAGAGGAAAGACTTTGTGGAGGAAACAGTACACTGACAGTCCAGACGCCCCTCAGGAGCACGCCTCTGTTATGCGGGGGGAGCCAGCGGTCTTACTGGAGTGCTGCAGCAGGACTCGTCATCCAGAAGAGATCATTAGGCTACACTCTTGGTGGTACGATAAAAAAAAAAAAAAAAAAACTGCAAAACAGCAAGCCGTTAAAGGAAAACTGTACTGTTCTTTTACTTATACTTTTTGTGAGCACAAATTTTACCGTCCTGTAATGGGAAATATATAGACACTACACGAAAAAATATTGCTGCTTTGTAACTAATTGTCAGTGTTGTGCAGTATGTAATAAATCATGTAACTGCTTTGTCAAAAACTGAAATACTGCCAGTGATGTCTATGTCACTCAAATTAAGTTTTTTTTCACCTCGTATTTTTAGGAACCTTCTACAGATTCATTTCATCAATGTATTTATTTCTAGGCCATTTTAGAGAAGCTTTTTGATATTACAGAACTTAGTTCTTCAATACATTCAGTACAAAACGATTACATTACATTTGTGAGAAATTATGTTTCTGTCTCGTAATCTCTGAGAGCTTAGACAAGGAAGCAATTTCCTGACAAAGACTGTTTTTATTAGATTTCTATTCATACATCAGAAGTTATTCCATACAAAAAGAAAGTTAGCTTGTCATGTCGGCAAGTTGTCATTTTACAAACTGCTAGGTAGGGATACATCAGAATACAGTGACGTCCACTGGATTTCCAAACTGCATGAGCAATAAATGAACTTCTTCAATTGTCTGTATTGGGTACATACATCCATCGTCCATCACTGCTATGGAAACCGACATAGCCAGAGGAAACTTACATGAGCACAATCTCCACGAAGCCAAGGACAGGAATCAAATTCACGAAACCTTGACATGTCAGCCTACACCGCTACCCACTAAGCTAATGTGCTATTTAGCTATAAAAATACATCAAAAAAGACTGAAGATAGTCAACTGAAACAATTAAAAATGTTCTGTTGTGTGCTCTTAGAGATGACGTGGCTGTTTTCCCTCCTAATACGGCCCGTGAAATTGGTATGACAGGTACCAAGGCTGGACACATCTACTCTTTCTAGCAACAATATATTCCTAATCCCTGGGAGCTGTCAGGCTAAGCAGTAATTACTATTTGGAGGGAAAGTACTTGGGGCTGGTAAGAAATTCACTTGCCCACTACTACGCATTGATGCTGACACTAATGTTAAGTGACATTCCTTTCAGTGATAGGTAACAGAGTGGGCTACACTGTAGGAGTTTTTATTATTAAGGCATTTAACTCACATGATGAGTAACAAAAAAGGATCATATTTACTCAACTTTATATAACTTTCTGAGGCGTCACACTGTACATTTCTGAGAGGAGATGCATTTTAAGATGGGATAATGAAAAGGGTTCTGGCTGTGCTACGAAGGCAAAGGAGCGTTTTTCTAAACTGATTTTTTTTATTGTGTCAAGCCTGAGAACCAGATTCAATAGCTACACTCTTCCAGGTTCAGTCAATCCACAGACACTGAGGGAAAGCTACCAAATACGATATATTATTTATCAGAAGGGGGGCTACTGCAAATATCTCAGTCTGGTCAGAAAAAAAGTCTTTGCATAATTCATACCGGTAATTGCCACAGGGACAACTTAGAAAATGGCACCAAGCTAACTAAAAAAAAGAGTAAAAACAATTAAATATCTGTCATAACCGAATGAAAAATTAAGACCTCTGAGGGAATTAAAAATATCACTCCTCAAGCTCTTATTTTTATTTTGGTAAATAGCCATTATTCAGCACTTGTTTAAATAATTGTTTTTCAATCAGAATGAAACGCCTTTGGAGGTGGTACACTGACTCTGTGGGCAGCGCTATCGTCTTATCCCTCCAGGGTAGCGAGTTTGAATCCGGGTTGTGCTCAGCGTGTACAGAATTTGGATGTTCTCAGCTTGTGTGTGCTTTGCAATGGACTCGCATCACGTCCACAGAACACTCTTTTTATGCCTTAGTAGGTTGTAATGGTTCTGAAACTGAAACCTTGCGATACAAACATTCACAAACATCTCATATCGCGGTTCCAGAAGACGGAACCATGATATCCCATGCAGATAAAAAAATTGTATATCATGAATACATGACCAAAATTATCACAGATATCAACATTATAACAGTATTATATTAAAATGTCCAGAAACTGTTCAAAGTGATGACACAGAAACTGAAATAATTTCACCAAGCTTTATATGGAAAACCACAAATAAAATTAGTAACATTGTGCACTCTTTGATAGCATAAACATTAAAATAAGATAGCTGACACCTAATGTAAACATATGAAAACTGTATCAAATGTGCACTAACATAAAAAATCTCCAGAGCGCTGTCGCTACCTTCCGCTGCATTTTCATTGACACAAAAGAAACTCACTGCAGGCTCTGCCTACGCGCTGGTGCCTGGGAGGCTGCCGTTAACTTCGGTTGATGTTGGACAGTATTAATGTGAGTTTTTCAAAGCTCGATATTCACGTCAGGAATTTTACTGCGGTTTACCATGAAACCGTTAACCATCTCCTCCTGTCACTAACATTACAAACTCATTTTTCATTTCACAATTAACACTATAACACATGCAAAACACAAAATTATTATTCTATTTAAGGGTAGTGCAAGTCAAATATTCTGTAAATTGTACACATTACATATATTTTACTGTCTTGCAATTGAGTGGGTTTTGTGATTATTTTTGTCCTATCATAATATCGTGATCATACCGGCGGTAAAAGCTAGGCTAGTGTCATTAGCTCAAGGTGCCTAATAACCCTCTTTAGTGTTCAAATTGTCAATGATTAATAAATCCCAGACATTTTGTCCTACAATTTTTCTTATCCCCCCCCCCAAAAAAAAAGAAAAGAAAAAACAAGGAGTAAACCAAACCAAGTCGAATCAAACTATGAATTGTGCAATGTCTTGTGCTGTCCCGGTTAGGCTCCAGGGGCCCTTTGACCTGAACTGCCTATGGTTGCTGGTACTGTGGCCTCACATGACCAGTGTTCTGGGATCCCTACCTGTCCCTGTTCTCTGTTCAGAGGTTGCATGTCTTTCCTGGTGGCCATGCAGGATCCCCTTGGGCACTATAGCTTCCTTTTCCATCTGGAGGATGAGAATCAGTATCTCTGACTTGGCTTTAGTGTGTGTGGCGGTGTCTACTAGCATCCTTTCCTGTTCTTCCCGAAATAAACTCCAGTCTTATTATAATAAAACAAGCAAGCAACAATTTTACAAACTACAAGAACCGTCAGTATAAATAAAAACTTGAAATTATGATCAGACAGCCTGAAATGTGTTACATCTTGTCTTCACACTTCGATGAACAATCAGAATCACTTCATGGTTTACAGGATGATTTTGTTTCAATATGTATGCCTGACTACATTTAAATCTTCAATGAGCCCATTGATAGATGATTTCTCCTACTGTGAATAAAATATAATGGTGTGCAATCTTGGTGGCAACTTTTTCTTGGCATCAAACCACCAATAACACAAACCGGTCAGTAGATCGGAAATGTGGGAAAAAAGGTCGATTGCAATTACTTGCCATTTGGAGCATTTTACAGCCCAATGAACCCAAGAGACAGCATGAACTCCAGCTAACTGATGCCGGTTACTCACGGCAGGCAACCAGAAGGACTGTTATTTTCACCTTTGCAGCACTTCAGCCACAGACACTGACATTTGGACAAAACGTCTCTGAAAATAACCTCATGAGAAACATGAAAAGGGACAGAATTTTACTCTCAGACACTCATGATCATCCTCAACAGAATAATACTTGAACTATTTGGAATCCTGGTTACATACCCATATAATCAATTAGCCATTATGTACTTTAACTTGTTAAACTCTCACAGTTTCACCCATCTGGTCTCACTCTTGAGCTACAGTCTTACCATTTCATTTGATTTGATCCCTTATTCTTCAGGTCATGACCCTTTAGGTGCATTCCTTGTTTTTATTTTGTATTGTTCCGCACAGAGATCACTTTGTGGGTTTCTCGTTTCTGTGACACAGAGCAGTAGCAAGAAAATAAAGTGACAGACAACAATAAGCAGCAAAACGGGATACAACAAATGTACAACAGGCAAGCATGCTCTAGCAGTCCGGGAAGTAACGCTGTCAAGCAGTATCCAGAACCACAACTCAGGTTCCTAAAGAATGTCCATTTTTCCCATTTAGTAACCTAATACAATGTTCAGCATCAAAAGTTCATGTGCTATTGATACAAATATATTAACAGTATACATATAGAATAATAATTCAAAATCTATCTGACAACCGTAAAAAAGAACAATGCACAATAAAGAAAAAAATTAATCTTCAGTGTGTAGACTGGATTTTAAAGTTTAGCAAAAACATTAACCAAAATTATATACAGTATAGTGGGTACTGTGCTTTCCTTTATTCCAGTACCATACATTTGTAGTAGATACATATTTCTTGGGGCATTTTATTTAAATACTGTAAGCTAATGCCTAAATTTTTAAATAACTAACTCGCTAGGATATTTCAAGTCGACATTTAGGTAAATTTCAATTACTTTTCTGTTCCCTTGATACCTGCATATGTGATGTTTTGAGGGTTTAAATAAATCTGACTAGGTTTTACTGCCACTGAGTTGCCTTTGAAGAAGATGCTGCAGTTTCTGGAAAAACATCCCCGAAGTGACACTTCATGCATATGTCCCGAGGTAAATGAAAGAGGTTATCATCACATGAACTCGAAAACAGGTGACATTACATGCTGGCGTAAACAGAACCAGAAACAGGAACTTTCATGTGTCAAACTAAATCAGCATTGACACTGATTTCTTGTTAGTTAAAAAGTGTCTTGATTGGTTTTTTATTTGCAAATGTTATGGCACAAATAATGTAAGCGAGATAATTAAATGGAAAATGAACCAATAAAAATGCATTTAAAATTAGGCTTTAAATGACTTTATTATGATGATTACTGCTTAGAGAATAGGTCCACCTTTCATGGGGATTATCCAGTGCAGAGTAATGCAGAGTCTGGTGCCTATCCCAGGAAGCAGAGGAAAGGCACATAACATGGATAGGTTACCAGTGTCACGTTCGGGATGGAGAAGCAGGAGCAGAACACGACAAGTCGGGGTAAACAGGTTTTATTTTGGGAAACACCAAAACACGGAGCTGAAATGCATAAAGACATCAATGACCAGACAGGGGTAAGATAGACATGGAAGCACCTAATACACAGAATCAATTAACAACAACTAGACACAGCTGAGAACACCGGGATTCCACACAAGGTAACAAGGGGGCGTGGCCCACAGGAGGATCAGACGAGCGGGTCATGACAACCAGTCCATCACAGGACACACGCGCACACACACGTACACCAGGTACATAGCCAAATAGTGAAATAACACACACATGCACACACACACAAACACACACACACCAGGTACATAGCCAAATAGTGAAATAAGAGAGGGTGGGCCCCTCCCCCTCCACCTCCCATCCTGTTGGTGAAAACTTACCGAAGGGGACCCCCCCCCCTGTCCGTGGTAGGGTTGCGAAATTTACCTCTGGGTACGGGCCTAGTGTACACACACAGACAGTATGAACCGTTTACATAACAGATTGTGGGCTGGGGCAGAACAAGCCCTGGTACCCAGAAGAAACCCACACATAGTTTGCAAGGTGAACATGAAAACACACAGACACATACTGTAGGACCAGGGGCAGATTTTGATCCTTAGACAGACACACTCTATTGACCATTTAGAGAGACAAAAGAAACAGAAAATGGGCACAAACACAGCCAAATGTGCAAAATCAAGCTGGTAACCTGATCCTTGTGTCCAAGCAAATTAGCTTTGTATGCTAATTTCTCCATGTCCACCTCCTGGTTTGCATACCAGATAAAGGCTTCCCAGAAGGTCAAGTCACTGAGGTTTTAGACAGCGAATCTTACAGCACTGATCTGCACAATGACAAAGTCGCAGCACTGAGGAGATGAGTTAGCAATAATAATACAAGAAATGGCGCTTTGAATGGAAAGTGCTGAGTGTCTCAAGTATGTCTGGAAAGGAGTTTTGCTTCCACCTAACGAGACCAAGGAAAAAATATTCAAAAACTGGAAATACAACACCTTGTCTTGATGCTTCATGCCTCAGAAAATGTTTATCTTCATCATCATCCAATAATTATCTTCTGGATAAAAAAAAGATTGCTGTGTGTAGTCAATTGATATATAATACGGCCATATCATTAAAAAGCGACAAAATGAATTTGTTAACCCATCCATGCTGTTTTTAAAGAAGGAAAGTTATACTAAGTGAAATGATTGTAAGACTGCATTTACAGTTTGGGTCTGATTTGATGTAAAATCTGAATGTAACACCATTTTTTCAGACGGATTAACTTAAATTGGTAATTTGCTAATCTGCTCTTTCTATTGCCTCGCAGTTACATAATGTAACATTTTACTGGTTTTGAATGAAGCAAGATTTCTCAGGCTAATTTAACGTGGTGAAACTTCAATCGAAATCTGTTTCTTAAAGCAGTTGCCCTACTTTCTGCTGAATCAAATATCAGTGTTTCTTGTCTGACAAATGAATTACATCAGGTGCGTGCAATAAACGGGGGGGGGGGGGGATAACATACACACACACACACATATACTGTCAGGTCCATAAATAATGGGACATCGACACAATTCTAATCTTTTTGGCTCTATACACCACCACAATGGATTTGAATTTAAATGAACAAGATGTGCTTTAACTGCAGACTTTCAGCTTTAATTTGAGGGCATGTACATACAAATCAGGTGAACGGTGTAGGGATTGCAGGTTGTATATGTGCCTCCCACTTTTTAAGGGACCGAAAGTAATAGGAGAATTGGCTGCTCAGCTTCGATCAGAACTCGGATTAAGTTCGAGAACCGATGTACCACTATATATATATATATATACACACACACTGTTGCCTCACACCTCTGGGACCCAGGTTCGAGTCTCCGCCTGGGTTACATGTGTGTGGAGTTTGCATGTTCTC
>JAABNY020000025.1:18622100-18642598 GCA_015164015.2 Brevimyrus niger | reverse complement strand
CGATAGGCTGGCCCCCTGTCCAGGGTTGTTCCCTGCCTCGTGCCCGTTGCTTCCGGGATAGGCTCCGGACTCCCCGCAACCCAGTAGGATAAGCGGTTTGTAAAATGGATGGATGGATGGATATATATATATATATATATATATTCTACACGTTTGATTTTTTTCCTCGATACCTCAATACTTCACAGACATATAGAAAAAACCTTCAGGTTAGAAAGACGCAAACAAAGCTATGTGACAGTGAGTCATGTGACAGTGGGTCATGTGACAGTGGGTCATGTGACAGTGAGTCATGGATGCTGCTTTGTGCAAACAAAACCGCAGACTCGGGGCTGGGGGGGAGCGACAACGTGGGCCGGCTGAGGGTCCCCGAGGACTGGGGTGAGAAACACAGCCCTGGAAGAGGTGACAGCTTCTTGAGATTTTATGACCACAGCATGGAGCTTTGCTTAAGGTTGTGTGCATGAAAACATCTGACAGAATGGCCAGAACCAGCGAGAGTGTGAATGGAATTCCATTATTTTTGACTGCTTTGTCCTCAATTAGAGCTTCTAACCCCAAACCACAGCCATTCTTCTCGTAACAGTCCATTTCTTGCTAATACATCTCAAACTAATAAAAGGCAAAAAAATACTGCTCATACGTATTCTTTTTGTTACATGCATGTCCTCCAGGTAGAATCTCATTCAGTCGGCTACCCTTGAGAATAATGTTAGGCCTTTGGCGGCATATATAATTGACTGAAGTGTTAATGAAAGGTAAACACACAAGAACTGCATTACAAATTTATATAAAACGGAGATACAACTTCAGTGATTTGTAACATATGCATGAAAACAATCTACTATGCACCTTTACCGAGATGATAATGATGACACCTGATTTAATGTATGTATTACCCTAGTTGTTACCAAAGGTTTAGCATTAAACAATGGATACATATCTATTTATTTGGCAACACTAAACCTTTTCAGTATTCAGTATTGTTTGACTGCCTATGAAAAGTTGGGTGAGCCCAGGTTTTCTGAATGATCATCAATATTTTGTTTCAACCTGCAGGCCCCATTTCTAGTCGGATATATCAAACATGGGAAAAGCATTTCTAACATAGGTATATCCTATCATAATGGTCAGCTTCAATGCTTGTTGGGCAGTTTTTTGCTAACAGAGCTTACTGGTGCTGTACAGCTATTTTGTTTCAATCAATGGGTATTTTGTAAATAAATATTTTTAAACAATAAAAAGTCCCTCCTCTACTACGCACGTATCATTTAAATAAAAAGCATTAAATGAAAGTGAATACGGAAGTTCAAACAAGGAGACCTAATGAACGCCATTGTGTCCAATCACAGTGGTCCAAGTTCTATATAAAGAGTAAGTCTAACCCACTTTTTCGTTACAGCTATTCGATTCGCCCACCTCCTCCCCTCCACCACCTTCGGCTCCCCGTCCTGGTCTGTGATTGGCTTCTTCGCCTCCTGCCCGGTCGCCCAGCCAGTCCTGGTCTGTGATTGGCTCTTTTGCCTCCTCCCTGGTCGCCCAGCCAGATCTGTCGGCTTCAAAGTTCATGGGACCAACTTCGCCAAATCACTCCTCTCATACGCATTTAAAATGTTTAACCAAATAAACACTTATGTCAACTATTTATTAAGGTCTCCTTGGTTGAACTGTAATTATCAGACCACGACAAATGTAGAACATACATGCATTTAACATAACTACATATAACTGATACAAAGTATTTGAAGTCATACTGCATCTGACGTCACAGGTAGTAAGAACACCTTACATAAGCTGCTTCATCGGCAGCAAGGCTGCCTAACAGTGAATCCTAGAGGTCACAGGAGCCATGGAGAATCTTTTTTTCAGCTACAGATATCCTTACAATGCAACATACATGCCAAAATAATTACACAAACATAAAGAATATTTTTTAATGAGAAAATGGAGCATAACATTATAATATATACATCAACTTTCTTAAAGTAAACATTCAGGGGATTTTATTTAGGTATGGGTTTTAGAAACATGGCATATAATTAAAATCTCAACATCCTAACATTGATAACTTCCTTAATAAGATTGAAATTATAAACATGTAGAAATAAGATTTCTAAGAACTTTTTTCTCAGCATATTATAGCACTCCGTTTTAGTTTTCACCTTTTTCGGTGAGTATTGAAACACAAAATTCAAGAAAATAGTACACTCCAACTCCAGTACACTTGTCCAAAGTGCAGTATATCTTCCTCTGATGATCTCCTTTGACTAATGTAGCAGGTGAACAAGTTTGATTTTTAAAAAAGTCAAGAACTTCCTTTACCAATATGCCACACTTCTGGCAGATGTCTCGCTGAACTTCATGTTTCTCTAAAGCTAAAAACGTATTTAATTATTGAAGTACACATAATTGTAAAATATCATGTGATGCACAATTCCAAATATTGTTTCCTTTTCTATAACCTACATAAGAAAAATTACAAACACACGCAAACATTCCTTTTTCGACACAAAAACAAAGAATAACAGAAATGAAACTGAAACGTCAGTTTAACTGTCAGTATCGCAGCAATACACCATTTGTGGCATGAGAAGGTGTGAGGTGATAAGAAAGTTCCCTCACGAGAACAGTCATGGAGAAATTCAATGTAGAAACACTACATTTACATTAAAGTCTTGTTTCTGTGACATGTGGAAGCATGAAATCATACAATATCCTAAAAGCAGAATACGAACAGTAGTCTACACAGACAAGCCTTAATTTAAATATTTACATACAATATAACAGATAAAAAATTGGGCTTATATCTGAACTCAGACTGGTATGCCGATAAACATGGGACACTCATTAATGTCTGTGTTTATTAATGCCCCATTTTTGGTTGTGCATACATTCAGGATTTGCTATGCTATATTTAGGGTCCAGCTATGCTCTTCACACCAATATTGTGCATACCCTACTTGTTGGAAATATTAAATTTAAATCAAAGGATAAAGTATTAGATTTATTTAATAGCTTCAGTAGTCTTTGTAATCTCTGCATCTGGAAAGTTGACTTGTTTCAATCTTAATCATAAACTAAATTAACATGCAACTCTGAGTCTGGTAATGTCAAATCGTAACAATCCAACAATGGCTATTTGCACGTTATACATCCTCCCGAATTTAGTTGGAGTTCTGCAATTTGCAATAAAAAAAACCCCATAACAATCAGTTGTCATTTTTAATATTCACATTACTTCTACAAAACTACAAAAAATAATATCCCACAGAGAACTTAAAGACTCTCCTTGCTCAAGTGCCATTGAAAGACCTGAATTGACTCAAATGCTTAACCATAACTAACTAGGCCATCCATTAACATGCTTCTGGATGGTGTCGGATCTAACCATTTAATCAAAAATGTTAAGGAATCCAGTCGGGTTTTCACTGAGGTTAAACATGGCAAAACAGAGTTTGCAGTCTTACATCATAAGAATGTTCTCAATGAAAGTGATTCAGCCCAAAAGCTCAGTTTTTCCCCCCACAATACCACAATAAAAAGATTGTGCACATATGAACAAAAAAATTAACTGGCGACTATTTATAAAACAATTGGCTCACTGGTTAGTTTCATTGTTAATGTCAAACATTATATGAATTATAAGTTAAACCTATAGATTTAGTGTGACTGCGTATCCATATGAACAGCAATACATATTTAACTCAATGTGCCTTTGGATAGCAGAGCTGTTAATATTGATAGGAAGGACAGATTAAAACCACTGATTACCCTGAAAACTGTATGGGCAATGTGAGGAGGGAAAAAACAAAATATTCATCAAATGTACAAAGTATACAATTAATTAAAAACAAAAAAACAGTAAACACAATGGCAGTCATACTGTCCCTGCAAAGGATTTAAATCTATTTTTGTATGAAAATATGTTTTTCTTCATCCCTTACAAATTATACATCATTCAGACATCATATTCTTTTTAATAATGATCAAAATTTCTTTACATAGAGCTGAACAAGGCTGGAAAGTTCAGCTGTACATAGAGTCATCTTGCATTTTTTTGGCTTATCTTTAAAAGACACAATGTGACAGTAAACATATTCTGCTATCTAAAGGTATCCAAAAACAAATAAATCTAATTTGCAATGAAATAATGATCTAGCTGTACAAATTAGCACTTTTGTACACTTAACGTGAATAAGACTCATGGCGTACTATACAGACATTAAAACAAACTAGATACAGAAAGCAAACATGGTCTTTGCTCCAAAAACTTAAATCTCTCCCTAAAGCTTGTCTTTATATACATTCACTATGCAGTTACACAATTCATATGTTGCAACCTTCAATATTGCACTGATTTAAAAAGTTTCCTCATGGTGCAGTCATGTCTTTGAAGTGCTGGACAGAATGTATTACAATGTGTCGCATTTTATTAAATAAAAAACCTCATTGCCACCAAAAATGTTACATTTTTATATGAATGAAGGCAATCAACCTATGAACACCAGCAATTTTCAACATACTACATTAAAATTGAGTGAGCTTTACATTATTGCATCACTCAACACAAGTTACTGGCTGATTAAATAGGTTGAACCCATGAGATCAAATTTGGTTAACGGATACTGTTTCTTGTGCAATGCAGTATCATAAAACACAGTATAAGTACTCAGTATGACACCAAAAAAAGACTTGTCTTTGGCAACTTTTATATTAAAATTTAAATACATTTGTCAAAAGTGCAACGACTCCAAAAATGACTTGATTTTTGTATTTATATGATAATTCTTTTAAAAATGTAAAGACCCAACCCTTACTGGGCCAAAGTAAACTTATCAATCCTGAGATAACATTTAAGGTTAAAGGTCATGAGGTAATCCAGTTACCTGCAACAGCTGGAACTTTATGGTGGTGACCCCTGATTTAACCCTGATATCACGGTTACCCAACAGCTACCAGAAAGAAAATATTCACAGAATATTTGCATAGTTTTTACACAGTGCATGATCTCGAATGTCTCCCCACCCGCCGTTTATCATATGATTCTTGTGCTCCAATGGCTGCTGACTGTCCACGATCAAAGAACTAGGGAACAGGAATTTTTGTGACAAATCCAAGAGCCCCTTAACTCGTTGACGAGCCACCTCCGGCTGGCAGGGTTGGTTATGGTGCAGTCCGCAGTTACCTGTGTGCAGAACTCGAGAGGCCTTTGCAGCCAGCACTTTAAGCGGCTTCGAGATGCACGATCCCGACAGATGCTGTAGCGTCCAGTCCCAGTTGTAATCGTCATAAGTGCAGAACTCCGCGTTGCAGCCCATCAGCTTATAGTACATCTCCCTAGGCATGGCCATGCCGATGTTGTGCCTGGTTGACAGCCAGCCGGACGTCTCAACCTTGTCAGCGAACTCCTCAAACTGCATGGCGTCGTCATGGTTACCAAGCACGAGCATGTCGCAGTCGGGGCACTCCTTCTTTTTAAGTGCGGCCATTCCCTCGAAGACGTGGTAAAAATCTGGCAGCATGTAGTTATCCTCCTCGATGAAAAGCACATACCCCGTATAGCCCTGCAGGATTCTCACTCGCTCCCACACGAAATGCAACTTCCACCACCAGTGATGCTTCGTTTGCGTGAAAGCGGATTCCCTGTAGTGTCCATAGGAATCAGGATAGTCTGCGTTGTTGCAATTCATTTCGATAGCCCTGTCCTTTGAAATGTCCCTCGGGCAGTCTTTGGGGTCCTGTCCAGGAAATTCAGCAGGATACAGCTGCGAACTGTATGGAAAGTAAATCTGCAAGACTCGACAGAAATCTATCCTTTCGATTTCACTGGCTATTTCCTCCGAAAAATAATCCTGGCTAAAAATTACGAGTATGTTGTGAACACCCAGAACTTTTTCCAAAGAGTCCACCAGCAATTTGAGGTAGGCGGGTCGCTTATGGACCTGAACCACTATGACCAACTGAGGATCTGCCGAGAATTTCTCTGCATTATGAATGAACTGCCTGTAGTTACTTCCGTACACAGACTTCTTCATATTAAAAACGGTGTCGTATTGAAACTTACTCGTTGCGCTTGCAGGCGAGGCGACGTCCTTATTAATTTCTTGGTGGACATTCTCATTTTTACGTATCCTGATCACTACACAGAGAGCAATGAGCGCAACCAGTACAAATACCAGCGCATTCCTCTTATGAATTTTAAATCTCATTTTCCTGGATGGCAAGTTACCGAAGTTTACTTATTCAATGTACACTGACCCTTCCAATCACTCATATTTTTCAAATCTGACCGATCGAATGATCTCATATTTGTATTTCTGCCGCCGTCATAGCTACACAAGGCGTTCAGTTCAGGAAGTTGCCAGATTTTTGACACGCAACAGGCATTCACGGCAAACTCATCTGAAAAGGAGAAAAAAATAAAAAAGGTTGTAACTTCGTAACAAGCGATCGCCAGCCAAAAGCACAATCAGACAAGCTTCACCTGTGAATAAATACCATCCGTCTTAACGGACTTACCTTACAAAAGTGTGATATGTAGACAGAACGGAGGAAACAGGAAGAAAAGAATGGTAAAGTTTGCAGAAGCTGTTCCGTGAATGGTGAAAGGAGGGGGTGTTGACTTAATTGACTGCTGACGTGGACTATTCAAACCAACAGGAGCAGGCAAAATGTGGGTTAACGAATGGTTAATCCGTCCCGGGTTACTGTAATGTGAGAGGAAACCAAATCCGATGAGAAACCGGGGGAACTTACAACTGTCAATACTCTAAATATCTAAAAAGCTTTAAGCAGATAAGTGTCAGATCTCATCATATCATATTAGTAATTTTTACAGCAGTCTTTTATATTCCAGCTGTTGTCGTCATCGGGGAAAAAAAAAGAATATAAAATTGAATATTATAAACGAACCACCTTACTTCCGTGAAAAGTTATTAAAGCTAGAAACTTGTTTCGAGATAACTAAGTTGAAAATTCGACTTAAATTTTATATTCCTTTTTTTCCCGGTGGCGGAAACGGGATTCCATAGTAGTGAATATAGCGTATTAGATTTTTTTTGTATGCCACAATCATCCTGTCGCTTATTTACTGAAGCCCACGAGCTGCGCGCGGTTCACCTGACACAGTTGCACAACGAGTTAGCAAAGCAAGCAACGAGTAAATAAACAGGTTTAGGTATTAAAGGCAGTCCTTTACATTTTACATTAACGAACACCACACTACTACTGATTAATCAAAACAAGGTAAAAATAACTAAATGTTGTCTTCAGTGGACCTGATTTATGTTTTTTAATGAAGCTGGTGTGGAATAGCAAGCAGCCCTTCCTAACCAGCAGGCGTTATTGCCGCCCTAATAAAGGTGTATAAGAAATATCACAGTATATGAGGGGGGAAAAACGTCATTTAGATGAGACCGGTGCAAAAACAAGATCCCCGGAGCCACAACATTAATACAAAACATTGAGATTGCAAAGGCAACTTTTACCTGGAACAGACTTAATGTCCTATTTTGTAATCACTTCTTTGTAATATTATGCAGTGCCCCAGAACCTGTATAAGACGTAAATTTACACCTTGTTGAAATATCTTTTTCTGTTTTTAAAAAAATTAATTTTATTTGGTTCTTAATTTCTTAAAAAAACATTAGACCTGTCTTGCTAAGAAGCAAATATTTACCAATATGGCTGTATTTTAAAGGTCCAAAATATTTACATCTGAATCAGTATGTACAGCAAGATCCCTAAACAAAAACAGGAAGAGAAAATGTGAAGGTGGAAAATGAACATTAATCATACCTAAATTAACAGCTTTTTTTTTAGCAAAACAAATATTATCATTACATGCCTCTGCAAGATGCAACATAAATCCACTGTCTATAGCCCATGTAATATTTTAAGCTTGTTAGATACAACAACCTGGATTTCAGCTCAGTCAGGAGTTACGTGTAAATAATATGCATTGTTCTCTGCCCACTGCAGGATTTATGATCAGTATCTCAGAGTTTCTGTGTTAGTCCTACACATTACATTCCTTTTTATTTACAGATACTTCCTGCAAGTGAAATACTCATAACACAATTTTACTTAGATTTACCTTCACTTCTTTTATCCGAAGTGACATACAGTTGCGAAACAAATGCTGATCTTGTCCATGGAGCAATTGGGGTCAAAGGTCCAATGTTGAAATCACCCCGCCAACCACAGCACCTGAATGGGCAACATTCCAAGCAAGGGCACGGAGTTCTGACTGAAAGAGCCACCAAACGCCACAGAAACATCTTTGGCAGCAGAGGGATAAATACCCGAAATAAACTCCCAGTTAATTTTTTTTCCATCGATACATTGGTGTAAGCACTAGATGACTGGGAAGGACAACAGGAAGGAACTGAGGTAGCATGAAGACAAGTCAAAGTCCTTTATTTGTCATGTGCATGATAACTGAACGCAGCCATACACTGAAATGCTTATGACACAGCTTAAGTGAACATTCTTCAGACATGGACACATGAAATTTAATAACTAAGAAATATGAAACTATAAAAAACCCAAAAAGTGCCCCCAACCCCACTAAACAGCGATATGCACAGATCGAGGTATTAAATTACTGAATACCGATCTATAGCAGGAGTAATATGCACTGTGAAAACAGAAACTAGATGAATAAGTAAACAAACAAACAACAAATATCACTGATAGTCCAAATGTAGGACCAGTAGGACCTTGGGACTATGCAAGAAGCCCTGCAGGGGATTCATAAGTACTATTATAGGCCCAACTGCATCTCTTTTTTAAGCATAATTAATAATAAAAAATAATAATACTAAAACATGGCCCTGTGATGGACTGACTGCTCATCAAGGGTGTGCTTGTGCTTCCTGGAGAAAAGAGCTTATAGAACATAGATGGTTCGATGCACAAATAATCTTGTACTGCTGGTGTAACAGATAAATTTCCATTTTATTGTTACATTTATGCATTTAGCATATGCTCCTATTGAGAGACACTTGCAAGTGAGAATATAAAGATGGTAAATTAATACAATAAAACACAAACATAAAAAATAGATTTACTCTCATGAACTGATAATTGGCATAGTATATATAAAATGATATGTAAAAGTTTACAAGAAAATATGTGTTGACTCGAGGCACACCTTGACCCTGGACTAGATGAACAGTTATGGAAAACAGATGGTTGGTTGTAGAAAATGCCATTGACAGAGGGTATGCTGGCTGTGATAGGATGGATGTCTCATTTCCCAGACTGGGGAGATTGTGCAGCCCTAAGTCATGTAGAAAAGATGCAATTCTGAACCTTTTGAACAGGGGACACTGTAAGACCCTCATTATGCAAACACTAGTAACCATGAATCCCACTTGGGTTCGGAGATGCTCATAACTACTAATTACAGCCCTCAACTGGTAGCCTGAGACAGTAGACCAAGAGGACTCAAACATGGGAAGGTCAAAAGCACAAAGTACAGCTGGGTTTCAAGAAAACAGGAAGTGAATTTGTGGCAAAGGCAGGCTGCAGTGGCAGCGTGCAGCTGATATGATCACAGTCTGAAAGAGGAGCTGAGTGTCAGGATCTGTCACTGTCATGTTCCAATTTGGCCAGCAGATGTTGCTGAACATCTCATATTTTCCCGTTGTTCAGCCCTAATGTGTTAATCACTCACACCTGTCTTTTGTTGATTACTTATTATCTGTGCGTATAGGTACCCAGACTTGTCCTGTTCCTTAGTTCAGTCATTATAGTTGCTGTGGATATTAATGTGATTAGTGTCTTAGTTACTGCCTTGTTTTTCCCTGTGCATCAATTCACCCAATCCCTCTTAGACGATCCTCCTGTTTGAACCCTCGAAGTTTTTAGTAGTGTCTATTATAGTTAAACAAATAAACCCTTTCCAGTCCTGCAAAGTGAGAGTGTCCCTCCTTTTCTTTTGTGACAACAGGGTGTTGGGAAAGCCTTCCATATAATAGAGGAAATGAGAAAATGAGGCTATCAATGATCATGGCAAAGAATAGAATTGATTAGGAATGTAACAACATATCAAATTTCACAATATCACAATGAAAAATGTCTTGATACCATCATGGAACTGTGATAATATCTACCAAGACAGTGTTCTATTATCTTTCCTTGGTTAAAATTGCAATATTTTTTTAACAGCATAGGGCACAATCATACAAAAGCAATGATGTTCCACTGTAAGAGTGATTCCATCAGCTGCAATAATATATTATTTTTATAATTTTTATTTTATTTTACAAAAGGACTGCTACTAGTTACTGCCTCATTGTATTTGTTTTGCAATTGTACGATCGTGGTTTAGTCATTCATTGCCAAAGGCAATTCATGCCATTTACACTCTGTGATGAAAAAGGTTAAGCATCCTGAAGGAGTGGCGTAAATGAAACGAATCTACACGTGGTGAGAGGCAGCCTATGTAGAGACAGTGAACCTTTAGTCTGGCTGATTCCAGTCGTGGAGACACGGTGCAGGATGGCATGGGGTGATGTAGAGAGTCCAATATCTGTGTCCGGATGTTAGGTGCAGATGTCACGGGGTTCTGTAATGCTTGCCTCACAATACGACGATTCATCCTTGGTGTTAGGCCACCAGAACCTTCACGATGACAGTGGGTGCCCTCACATGCCCATCGATTCCAACATCAGCCGGCGGTGACGTCTGCATGCCCCACATATCAGGCAATTGCACGATATGACCATCTGACCTCATGCAAACCCACAATGAGACCCCTATCAAAGTCTGTCAAGTACTAGTAAAGCCATTTGATGCGTCTACGAGGCATCCTCTGTCTGGTGACTAGATGTGCCAGCTCCTTGCAAATTGAATCATTTACATACCCTTTGCTGGTCTATGTATGTACCAAATTGCATCCAAATCAGGCCATTCTGTTTTTTTTTTTGTTGTTTTTGACACTGAGTGTATTTGCACCTGCTTAGGTCATGGCTGGTTCTTTTTATTTTATTTATTTATTTTTTATTAAAGAAAGAAAGCAGAAACCGTTATATATTATGTAATTAACACTTGTATTGTACTTCAACCCCCAAGAATATATGTTGAAAAAATATTAGTTAGGATGTTTGATAAAGTTGACGTGGGCATCTGCAGGTTAGCCCCCTGTCCCTAGGACTGGACAGTCACGTGTTCAAATACTGTGTTCACCACTGGGCTATTGTGCAAGGCGCTTAACACTAATTGCTCCAGAATCTGGTTGACTCTGCTGTGTCAGTTGTACGTCGCTTCCGATGAAGCGTCTGAGAAAGCCGAACTTATGCCTTGTTGACTCTTTGACAGCATGGATGCTTGAAATGTGCTATTTGTCTTACTTGTACGTTGCCTAAATATGTAAATGCAATGTAAATAAGTTTGTGGTGCTGCTGTGGTCAGAACGGCTGCCCTTCATTTTTGAAGAAGAGTCACCACCTCACCGCTGTGTGTATGGAGTTTTCAGGCTCTCTCATCATAAGGTTCCCTTCAGGCTCTCTGGTCTACAAGGTGAGTTTTAGCTGCTAAATTGCTCGTAGGTGTGAATGGTTTCATGTCAATCAATCGAACGCATCCCTTGAATTATGCCTGTGTCTGTGGCATGGTGATTTGATATATGGCGGTTATTCATACCGCTCCTATAGCTTATGCAAATTTTGAATTCAGCTTAATATTGCATACAGATATTTTAGGTATTTTTAAAGGTAGATTGTTGTACTTTTCCACTGGCATCAGCTATAGACTTTTCAGATCTGTATCTATCTTCAGTTCATGTTTTTTTTTATTTCAAAGTTTTTAAATTAACTGACACATTAGACATTAACATTAGATTAAATTAAATTAAACTGGAATTGGGCCACTATGCAAAATTTTATATTACATGATATATACAATATGTCACTTGAATCTTTTCAGCAGGAATAGATTTTACTGGGATTTGTGAAGGGTTGTTCAAAATCCTCACAATACTACAGATTATATAATTATTTAGTGACTCAATGCTTCCTTCCTGATACATATTGGACAGGGATGGGGAATCTGATCCCTGGAGTATCAGTGCAGGTTTTTGGAATGGCCTCTCAGTCAGCCAATAATAAAGCAGTAGTTGACAACTCCAGTCCTGGAGACCCACTGTTATTGGCTGATTGAGAGGTCATTCCAAAAACCCACACCCACACCTGCCCTCCATGCATCACGTTCGCCGAGCATGCGATGCTCATGATGGTTTAAAAATGTTTAGGTTAGTTTTAAATGTTAGAACTGTCAAATATCGGGCCAATCTGTACTTATGCACGGTTACTTCTCTTTGGCTGTCCTCTCGCGGATTTTCCTAGTAATTACAAACAGAATGTAATTCTGGGAAATGTCCAGTAGAGGGCAGAAAGTGTTCATACATGAATAAACGTATGCCTTGTATTCATTTTGTATTATATGTAGACATTACTTTTTTCTACAAAAGTAACAGTGACTCAGGAAGAAAGGCAACGAAGTCGAATTTAAAGTATGAGCCTGGTCCTGCAAGTCACTGTAAGATATTGGACAGAAATGTACTCAGTTTATTGTTCTATTTAAAGTGTCATCAAAGATTGCTGGCAGTCCTCCAACCTCGCATGAGCTACAGGGTTTCTGTAACAAGGTAAAGCTGTTTCGTGGGCCTTGAATTATGGGAATGAAAGGTAAACGTATCTTTGCATAGAGACACTCCTGAGGTGTCTTTCATACTTTCCATGCCACCAGTGTCAATGGAAGTAACACACCAACAGTTAATCACTGTTTCTTCCGCAGCAGCTCGTGGTTTAATTGCTTAGATGCCCAGACAGAGGCGCCCTCGTGTTTGGCGTGAAGATTGCTTAACTCACTGCAACTTTCAGGAATTACATGAGAACGCCAAGTATCAGGAATATAACAATGTTAGTGAATGGAATTGTGAGTGTTAGCTTAAAATGGAAGAGGTATAGAGGTAAGTTTAAAAAAAAAATGCATGCTACAGCCTGCATAATCATCTGGCAGTGGTTTTATCAGATAAAGTTGCTCTGAATTTACTTGTAAGGTCACACAAGGACATGCTGTTGCATTTCAAATACAAATACTATTCTCACATATTTTGCCAGTAAGAACATAGAATAGAACAGAATAGAATAGAATATCTTTATTGTTGTTCACATGCAGACTATATGTGCTTACCCACCAGTGCTACATATTATACATTTAGATAAATAATAAATTAAAAATGAATAATATATAAAATATAGATAATATTTACACAGAATAATTGAATAGTGATTCAAAGTGTAGTATTGCAATAATATATTCTTTTTAACAGTACTGCAAACAGGCAGTTGTTTGTGGGGGGCAAACAGAAAGTCCTTGGAGTGGAGTGGGGAGCCCTGCTTTCAAATTGTCGTTGATTGTTACCTGGTTAAGATGATTTATGTCATTAGGAATTAGTAGAAATAAATGTCGCCAATGCAACTGACTCACATTTCCTCTGTCTCCACTTCATCCCCTCATCATCTCCCCTGCCATCTTCCCATTTTACCTTTCCTTCTCTAAATATTTACAATAAAATATTCATCCCATTTAATTTCCATATTGACTATAAGAAATTTCTTGCTGTACGGCCGTATTAGTTGAGACCAAAGCTGGAAAAATTATTAAGTTAAAATACAATTTTTAGTTTCTGCCACTGGCATTTTGATTAAACCAACAAACAAAATAATGCAAAGACTATAATAAGTATACCACTACACAATGCCATAGAATAACACAGGCCTCTAGCCTGGAGGGCTCAAAAAGTCAAAAACATCATCTTACTATTGGACAGGTCCCTGGGAAAACCACACTAAAGGTTTCTTCCATGCAGTTCCAGTCGGAATCCCTGTGGTATCCTAGGCAAACTTCGCTATCAGTGACACCCGCCCCCGCCTTATAGGTTGACTGGCACTGCTTCTGTGACATCTCATCACAAATCAAGGATCAAAGGATCAAGGAATGTTAATTGTCATTCACACCACATTTGCATGAGGTGGAATGAAATTGCGTACACGCAGTTCGGTTAAGCCAATAGAACAATGAACATAATAAACAATAATAAATAAGTAAATAAGAGAAGTAAAAGTATAAAGTAATAAAAAATGTGAAGAGAAAAAAAGAAAGTGCACCAACTTAAATAACAGTGTGACAGAAATGTCCTTTTAAGAAAGAAAAAAGGCACCTTGTTCAATCAAACAACAGGATAGTGACTTATATCCCTCCACACATCACACCTGTCTGTGCAGGCCGCAGGCTTTAATCACACATATTATTTCGTCATGACATTTATGACTTCTATTATGTGTAGCAGTTACATTTTCTGGGATGTTCCAAAGCATAAAAAGAGTTTATTATCTAGTTAAATTCATGTCACATGATACATTTAGTAAATGTTTTCTCATGGTGAGAAACCATACACCGCAAGAGTTTTTTTTATTTTTTATTATGACCAATTTTAAACATCAAATGGGTGGGTGAATAAAACATGTCACAATGAATATGTTAACTTATTTTGTTGGTGAGTGTGTGCAAAGATACTGTGTTCTACATTGTAATGGCCAAAATTGTGGAAACACTTCCAGTTTTTGAGATTGTAAAACCTTATTCCCCTCCTTGGATTGCCACCTTATCGTGGTGGAGGGGTTGGCGTGCCTCAGTGAGCCTGGGGGCTATGTAGAACCTTATTATAATGTATTCCAGCAAGGTCTCGTTTCCCTTGCCCGGACTAGAGTCTCCGGGGCCCCACCCTGGAGCCAGGCCTGAAGGGGGGGCCCGTTGGCAAGCACCTAGTGACTGGGCCTTGGCCGATGGGGCCCGGCTGGGCATAGCCCGAAAGAGGCACGCGGGACTGTCTCCGGGTGGGCCCACCACCTACATAGGGAATGTCAGGTTTTCGGTGCTTTGTGGATTGGGTGGCGGCCAAGGGAGGCCCTGGCGGTCCAATCCCCGGATAACAAAACTGGCTTTCAGGACATGGAATGTCACCTCTCTGCTGGGGAAGGAGCCTGAGCTTGTGTGCAAGGTTGAGAGGTATCTACTACATATAGTCGGGCTCACCTCAACACACAGCCTGGGGTCTGGAACCAATCTCCTGGAAGGGGACTGGACGCTCTTTTATTCTGGAGTTGCGGCAGGTAAGCGACACCAGGCTGGGGTGGGGCTATTGGTGGCCCCACAGCTCGGTGCATTAACAACAGAGTTTACCCCGGTGAACGAGAGGGCTGCCTTTCTGCGCCTTCGGGTCAGGGATAGGTCTCTGACTGTCATTTGCGCTTATGCGCCGAATGTCAGTTGGAGTACCCAGCCTTCTTGGATTCCCTTAGTGGTACGTTGGTTGGTGTGCCACGAGAGGATTCCATCGATTTGCTTGGGGACTTTAACGCTCACCTGGGCAATGACAGTGTGACCTGGAAGGGGGTGATTGGGAGGAGCGGCCTCCCTGATCTGAACCCGACTTCTGTGCAATGCATGGTTTGTCCATTGCGAACACTGTGTTTGAGCATAAGGGTGTCCATAAGTGGACATGGTACGAACATGCCCGGGGCTACAGGTTGATGATCAATTTCATAATCATATCATCTGATCTGTGGCCTTCTGTCTTGGACACTCGGGTGGTGGGGGAGGTGAGGAGTTGGCTCAGGTCGTGGGGGAGGATGCCGGCCAGACCTGGTAGGCCCAAGCGCATAGTGAAGGTCTGCTGGGAACGTCTGGCAGAGGCTCCTGTTTGCTGAAGTTTTAAGTGGCGCCTACAGCAGAATTCCAACTACAGTACTTACCAGGGGAGGTTGGGGACATTAAGTCGGAATGGACACTATTCCGGACCTCTATTCAAGGTCAAGGTTCAAGGTTGCTTTTCTTGTCATTTCAACAATATACGTGGTGCAATACAGAGTGAAATGAAATAACGTTCCTCGGGACCATGGTGCTACAATAATGGACTAGGACAGTACAAAAAAACGTAAATTGCACAATGTAAAGTGCTACATAAAAGGACTGGGGAGGTAAAGTGCACGTATACAGACATGTGCAAAAAAGGACTGGGGAGCTAAAGTGCACATGTGCAGATATGTGCAAAGACAGCAGGTAAACAAACAAGAGACAAGTGCAACAGTGTGTGTGTGTCTCGGTCCAGTCACTGTGTGTTTAGAAGCCAGATTGCTTGTGGAAAGAAGCTATTGCAGAGTCTGGTAGTGTGGGCCCGAACGCTTCGGTACCTCTTACCAGATTGCAGGAGGGTGAAGAGTTTGTGTGAGGGGTGCGTATGGTCATCCACAATACTGGTGGCTTTGCGGATGCAGCGTGTATGATGAATGTTGGTTATGGAGGGGAGAGAGACGGCGATGATCTTCTCAGCCGTTCTCCCTATCCGTTGTAGGGTCTTGCGGTCTGTTTCAGTGCAGTCCCCATACCAGACAGTGATACAGCTGCTCAGGATGCTCTCGATCATCCCCTTGTAGAAAGTGGTGAGGATGGGTGGTGGCAGATGGCCTTTCCTCAGCTTCCGCAGAAAGTAGAGATGCTGTTGGGCTTTCTTGGCTATGGACCTAGTGTTGAGGGACCAGGAGAGGTTCTCCGCTAGGTGAACACCGAGGAATTTGATGTTCTTGACGATCTCCACAGAGGATCCGTTGATGTTCAGCGGTGAGTGAATGCTCCGTGATCTCCTGAAGTCAACAGTCATCTCTTTTGTTTTGTCCACATTAAGAGACAGGTTGTTGACTTTGCACCCGTCCATTAGCTGTTTCACTTCCTCCCTGTATGCTGACTCATTGTTCTTGCTGATGAGACCCACCACGGTCGTGTCATCGGCGAACTTGATAATGTGGTTTGAACTGTACATTGCTGTACAGTCGTGAGTCAGCAGAGTGAACAGCAGCGGGCTGAGCACACAGCCCTGGGGGGCCCCAGTGCTTAGTGTGGTGGTGCTGGAGATGCTCTTCACGATCCGGACTGTCTGAGGTCTATCAGTCAGGAAGTCCAGGATCCAGTTACAGACGGAGCTGTCCAGGCCAAACATATGTCCTTTTTGTTCAGGTGGGTGAGTTCCAGGTGAAGGTTGGTTGCGATGGCGTAGTCCATGGAGCATTTGGGACGATAGGCGAACTGTAGAGGATCCAGAGTAGGTGGTAGCAGGGATGTAACATGCTTATTGATGAGCGCATTTCATGATTATAGGTGTGTGTGCTACGGGACTGTAGTCATTGAGGCAGGACACAGGAGACTTCTTCGGCACAGGAACGATGGTGGTAGACATAAAGCATGTGGGAACGATGGCGGTGCTCAGGGACATGTTGAAGATGTCAGTGAATACATCTGGAAGCGGGTCTGCACATTCTCTGAGCACTCTCCCCAGGATGTTGTCTGGCCCCGCAGCCTTCCATGGGTTAACTCTGCACAGAGGTTTCCTCATGTCAGCCGTGGTCAGACATAACACCTGGTCGTTGGAAAAGGGGGATAGTTTCCTCGCTGCTACGTCGTTCTGTGCGTCAGCATGTCTGGTAGGGCTGCATCACCATCACAGGGCCCGGATACCTTGCCACATGCACCGTGTGTCACCGCTGTCCCTGAAGTGACTGTGGATTTCCTGTCTATGGGCTCGTTTCGCTGCTCTGATGGCCCGAGACAGTTTGGCCCTTGCTGTTCTTAGGGGCGCCTTGTCTCCTGCTTTAAAAGGCAGCATCACGGGTCTTCAGCAGCTCACACACCTCCGCAGTCATCCATGGCTTCTGGTTTGTCCTTGCGGCACGGCACCTCGGCATGTCATCGATGCGCTTGTTGATGTAGCTAGTCACTGATGACGTGTACTCGTCCAAGTTAATGTTGTCGCCATTGGATGCAGCCTCCTTAAACATGTGCCAGCCAGTGTGCTCAAAAGAGTCATGAAGAGCAGAGATAGCTCCTGCAGGCCAGGTTCTTACCTGCTTCAAAACCAGTTTAGAGCGTTTGACGAGCGCTCTGTATGCTGGAATTAGCATAACAGAGATGTGGTCTGAGTATCCAAGGTGGGGTCGTGGCTCCGGTACACACCAGGAATGTTGGTGTAAACGAGATCCAGCGCGTTCTCCCCTCTCGTTGCAAAGTCCACATAATGATGGAATTTCGGGAGAACTGTCTTGAGATTTGCGTGGTTGAAATCTCCGGCAATAATAAACAGTCCATCTATGTGTGTACATCTCACAAAGCGCTTCATTAGCATTAGCACTCAGGAAATATACACTCCAACAATGAACACAGTGGTGAGTTCCCATGGTAAATAAAAAGGTCTACATCTGACAGTCACTAACTCCACCAGCGGTGAGCAGAAGCTGGACAGTAAAACAGAGTTCTTGCACCATTCCGTGTTGATATAAACACAATCCACCGCCGCGAGACTTACCGCACAGTGCTGCACTTCTGTCAGCACGAAATGCAGTTAGCCCAGCTAGCTGTTTGGCAGTATCCGGAACTTTGTCGCTGAGCCATGTCTCCGTGAAAACAAAGACACAGCAGTCTCTGAATTCCCGCTGGGTAGTCCATTGAAGTCTGATGTAGTCCAATTTATTTTCCAGGGAGCAGACACTTGAAAGCAGGATGGACGGGAGTGCCGTCCAGCTGGGATTTGCTTTTAACCTTGCACGGACCCCCGCTCACTTGCCGTGCTTCTGTTTTGTCACACCCTGTTTCCGACGGGCTCTCTCCCGGCTGCAGGCAATAGGCGAGGGCAAGGGCTGAAGGCCTGGTTTCCGTAGCAACCCAAGGACGCGGAGCATTTGCCAAAGTTCATCTTGCAAGTCAGTTTTTGGGTTAATCCTGTACTTCAGCAGTTGTCGACGATTGTAAACACGAACACCGTTTGTTCCGGTGCCCATGTGAGTTCAGAGTCACACACATTAACAAAATAGCACAAAAAAGCACCATTTTGGACCCTGAGTGGTCACTGTGAGCATCTTGGCTCTATCCAGTGCAAATAAGCAGAGCTGTAGCTGCAGAGTGGTCAGTGCCAGTCGTAGCGGTAACCCCGATACCCGATGTTGGACACCAGAGGTGAGGGGGGCTGTCAACATGAAGAAGGAGGCTTACCGGGAATTATTAGCCCGGGGGTTCCAGAGGCAGCTGACGGGTACTGGCAGGCCAGGCAAAACGCGGCTGGGGTGGTCGCAGAAGCAAAAACCCAGGCATGGGAGGAGTTTGGTGAGGCCGCGGAAAATGACTTTCGGTCGGCCTCAAAAAGGTTATGGAAAACCATCCGGAATATCAGGAGAGGGAAGTAGCTCATGGATCCGTGGGTGGACAAGATCCGCCCGGAGTACCTTAAGGCTCTGGATGTTGTGGGGCTGTCTTGGCTGACACGCCTTCCCAACAGTGTGTGGAGGTCAGGGACAGTGCCGTTGGATTGGCAGAATGGGGTGATGGTCCCCTTATTTAAGAAGGGGGACCGGAGGGTGTGGAAAGTGACTTTCGGACGGCTTCAAGGTGATTCTGGTCCACCATCCGGCGGCTCCGGGCAAGAAAGCGGTGCAACATCAACATCAACGGTGGGGAAGGGGTGCTTTTGGTTCATTCTTATGGCTGCAGTGATTGGCTCAACAGCTTTAGGCAGAACTGCCCTGTAAAAGCAAAACATACAAACTGCGTATTTTATTAACATGATCTTATTAAATCATAAAGTACCATTGGAACCTAAAAGAATATAGCTCTTGGATTTAATTTGTAATGATTGAGTTCTGTAGTCATTAACTTCAAAGTATAATATGAATCAAGAGAAAATGAAAATGATGAGTGCTCTTTGATCTGTGAAAATATCTGTGCCTGTCTCAACCTGTCTGAGACCCTCCACAAAGATAATGTATTCTTCTTTTCTGCACCATCCTAAGGATTTTCTAGAAAACTGTCATTGCTTACAACAAAAAAAACCTGATGGCACCATATTATTAAAAATACATAATTTCCCACGACTTCTCCATTCATCATTTATTAAACACATAACATGGTTAATAAAGCAAGGAATCCATTAAAACCCCTCAAAACAAGCTCATTCAAAAGGAGACAGTTCATACACTGTCTATTATCAGATAACAGATCTGCAGGTCTAACACTTCAGTCCATGTATGGCGTCTGTCAGACAAAAACATCACGGCAGTGTTCTTCAACAGTCCTAAAAAAGTCTATCTGTATGTCTGGAGGAAAACCACAGCAACAGGATCCGGTCAGCACTGCTAGGGATGGATGAGGCATGAGGCCCCTCCAACACACCTTCACATTTATCCTCTTCTGTCTCGCATACATGGCCATGGCTGTATGGAATTTACAAAACAAGCCCAAACTTGTTTATCGGTGTTCTCACTGAACATTGGATAAATGTGACACGTTTCATTAGAAACTTCTTTTCAAACATATTCAACAGGTCAAGTCAGGTTGAGCAGTATGTGTTGCCCACCTCAGAGATCCTTGTTGGCAACCCTCCAGGCCAA
>JAABNY020000025.1:18573148-18585842 GCA_015164015.2 Brevimyrus niger | reverse complement strand
GAATTAAACCCTGGTGTTTCCCCCTACCTGAAGACTCCTGCTTTTCTTGCTCCTGCGATCTGCTCACGGTCGTAACACCTTTGTTAAGAGCAAATGTATATATACATTTGGGGGCGGCTGTACAAAAGCCCCCCTGTTAAGAATTTAATAATAGAAATTCCTTAGTTGATTTCACCAATTCATTTATGTTACATGGGGACAGCCATTAGTTTACTGTTTCCATGGCAGCACGTGGGCATGCATGGTGTGAAATTCGCTGCAGTGTCCATTTTATTTTTCTTCAGTAGCGCTAAAGTTAATAGCGGGTAATTGCGAGAGCCAGTCCATTATTTGGGTGTGTAAATGACAAAAGGTAAGATAAATATTAAGTTTGGTTATCTTTATGTTTACGCCTTCAGTACATAAGTGTTTATATGTAACAGTAAATTAATTAGTAAATGCGCATTCGCTTCTTTCACGTTGCGAAATGTAATTGTATGCCATACGTGAGTTTGTGCATATAAGCACTGTTGATGTTGGGTTAAGGAGAGATTGGAGTTATGTATTGCGGGGTTATGTTGTGTGGTGTAATGCTGTGCTTGTGTGATTAAGTTTAGCATGCGGATTTGATTGTACGTTAATAGAGAGATCGCTGTGTTCTTGTATGGTTATAAGCGTACCTTATTTTGGTGGTTTGCTGAGTGTATACTTACCATACTTTGTTTCTTTTAGACCACACATACACCCATACACACCCAAGCACCTGCATCAGCCCGGATCTGTGTCACATGAGACCGGAAAGGGATGTTGCACAGGAATTAATAAAGATTCATCAGGATCCTTGAGCCTTAAGTGGTGTTCTGGCCGGCACTCCGGTATACACACGACTAGAATCAGACCCAGCCACTTTGCAGAGTGATCCTAACAGCAGTCAGCACTACAACAAGTACTGATTGACTTGGCAGCAGATTTTTGTTGCTTGTGTTATTTATGTTTCTTGTTATTTACTGGTCAATACTTACTGCACCCCCAACTAATTGGTTTTTATGTAATTCCCTAGCTGCATGAGTTATCTTGCTAACGTAAGATGCCTCCGGCAACTACAAGGTCCGCTAGCTTGCAAGCTGGCCAGCTAGGTAGTTGGGATGGGATAGTAGTCGAATTGGGGACTGACAGGTCGGCGATGTCTGCGATGACGCCAGAAGGGACCTTAATAGCACTTTGCTAGCTTGCAAAGGGGACAGGGGGATGGTAGTCGACTTAGGGACTGACAGGTCCATGATATCGGCGATGACACTAGAAGGAACCTTGCAGGACCAGGTCATTTGCAAATCTCTTTACAGGTTTGCAAATCTGATTAAGCGCGGATTGAGATACAGTCACACAACCCTATGCAGCCATAGTTTTGCTACAATTAATAATACCTCCATACTGTAGCTCTAAACACCATATTTCCTACTTACTCTTCTTTTACCACCAAAAAGTGTCTGATGTCTCCATCTTTCCTTGTCCTCATAGTGTGTCTGTGAATACAATCTAATCTATATTTAACAAAACAGCATCTGGGCTATCAGATGAAGCTTCTAAAAATGTCTATAAATATGAAATTGTGGAATGCAGAATCAATACCACTAAAATTCAAATAACAGAGCTTCTTATTTGCTTGCTAGTTTTTTTTACGTTGCCCTTGTAGGTTTCACTTATAGTAATGTGTTTTCAGAACATAATTTTAGAACTTTTTATGCATTAACATTAGCCTAATAAATCACACAGGCTATGTGACGAAATAATTTCAGAAATGTGCAATTTATTCGTGATAAAATGAGATTGAAAACATAGGGAGTTAATGTCCTTGGAAAATGACAATGATCGGTTTTATCTCACCAAATAAGCCTGGTTTAAATAGAGTCAACTAACGTTGACTGTACCGGTGATCTGTCAAGCTGAGCTAATTTGTCGAGGTAAGCTATGGTTAATGCTATCAGGTATCACTTCGGTAGCTTAACTCGACAAAGTAGCTCAACTCGACAGAACACCTGCCTCAGAAGGACAATGATAAGCAACGTCAGCTTGCATTAGTAGATTAAACAAACGAATAAATGGAGGTTGTAAAATAACACAGTTTCAACAGGCTAGACTTCTGCTGGCTACTCACATTTACCAACGCACAACAAACAGTACCATGACAGACGAACTCAATGAGAATGAATGACGCAACCGAATGGCTGATTCTAGTGCCGAGCCGAGGTGGTTTAAAATGTTACGGTCCACATTCAGGGTGTCTGAAATCGTTTTGCATAAAATTTTCCTACAAGGTGAGGTTATATATATTTTTTTCAACCAAAGAAAAATCCCCCAAACTGCTATTTTCGTCTCTTTGGGGGGGGGGCACGCACCACATTGCTATAATTACAGCCACGATTTAATTACCCCGGATACCTTCAGCAGTAAGCACCTGTGGCAAGTGGCAAACTGACCAGTTTGTATTGTTGTTGTTTTACAATAATGGTGATGATATAGAAGTGATTATACTACGGTGGGCAATAATTGTACTAGTCGTTACCACCCGAGTAACATAAATGGCGCAACTAAAGTGACCAGTAAAGTTTGGTTTATTCCGATGACCTGCGTTTCTCACAAGATTGAAAAGTATTGGAAAAGTAGAACATCAATGGCATATACGAGACAGATTTTCAATTGACTGTTGATTCTGTACATTTTATGTTGATTTTGTATATGTTCATTATTATAAATTACTGCATTCGCTGTATATATTTTATACTCCGTTATTACGGTCTGCGGCACAGAAAAAAATGGTATGTCTAATCGTTGAAAATAAATTTAAATTATGCTGTTACTCGTAATTCACATTTAACGGTCACAAAGAATGAATTTTATCTCACTAGACCATCCAGGGAAGTAGCTTGTTAAAGGCGTCGAGGACACAGGAAGGAAAGGGAGTAACCTGGCCATCATCT
Organism: Brevimyrus niger; assembly: GCA_015164015.2. Classification (NCBI taxonomy): domain Eukaryota; kingdom Metazoa; phylum Chordata; class Actinopteri; order Osteoglossiformes; family Mormyridae; genus Brevimyrus; species Brevimyrus niger. The sequence goes on along the minus strand of JAABNY020000025.1, from coordinate 18,582,885 downwards.
GACCGTTTCCCGTATTTGAAGTTGAGTGCCTTTTTTATGCATATTCGCTGGTGAGGCAAGACAAAAGTAGCAATATAACTAAACTTGGCTGCAAAAGTCATATATTAGCAACCCTGCTCGAGATAAGCAGCTGGATGGATGAGCAGATGGTTGTAATAATAATTATTGCATCATATATGTTCATTTATACTCCAGCCATGGTGGACAATTTATTTTAAGTTTAATAGAAGTTTGGAAAAGCTGTTTGTGTTGTATCTGTTCAATTATATTCGAGCCAAGGTAAATCGTTTAATTTTGTTTAAATTTAAGTTTTGAATAGTTGTGATGTATCTGGTCAGTTATATTGTAACCATGGTTAAACATTTAATAATTTAGTTTAAGGGTATTGCAGATGGTATCACAGAAACGTCATATCTCCAGGGTGGAGTCCCACCTACCAAACCCCCAACCACAGTTCTGTGCCTGTAGTTTGCATTTTTTTCTCGAGCTGAATGGGTGTCCACCAGATTCTCCAGTTTCTCGCAAAGTTTAAAAGCATGCAGGTGGCTCAGTAAACAGCATTGTAACTTCAGTTTTGATTTTTGTTTGTATACTTGTGGTTAAGGTTAGGGCTGGGTTAGAGTTGTTATAGTTGGGATTAGGGTTTTTTCCTGTAGAAACGTGTGTGTGTGTGTTTGTGGACAGGGATGCCATCCAGGGTGTCCCCTACCTTATGCGCTATGCATTGGGTTTAAATTAATCAGACCATCCGTTAGTTCAAGGGCTCAATCAAAAATGTAAAGATCTACAGCAACCACAGACATTACACTAAACTAAGATTAGGGTTACAGTCACATTTATTTTTAGCAGACCATAGCAGCATTCAGGTGAGACGAATGCATCACAAGCTTAAAGCTGTCAATGTAAGACTATTAAGCTCTAATATACAGTATTTATGCAGAAGTCTAACGTTGAGGGCCAATTATCATTCTGCAGAAGTCAATAATTGCCTGTGATTAGGCGATTTCTCCAAACTAAGTAACTTTGACTGTAGTGAGAACATCTCGATATACATATACATCTTAATTGATGTAGGCAATAACGAGCCAAATAATAAAGGGTTCTATACTCAAACGTTCTATACAAAGGTATAAGCCAATCCAACACAAATATTCTACAAATTATGTTACTAGAAAAAAAACAAGAGCTACTACGTAGAACAGAGGAAGTGTCAGGAAGTTTGGTTTAAGCGTTAGGAAAGGCGAACTGCTGCTGATATCCTGAGTGAAAAAGGGAGTCCACGTGTTATCCAAGGTGCTGTCCAGGTCGTCAAAATATAAGCATAACGGTTCCTCCGAAGGCTGTAGTATATATCCCGCCGGGCAGGTACATTCTGGTGGCTTTTCTGGCTTACGTCTGCAAACAGCTGGGCATTCAGTTTTATCGCAATGTTGTTCACATTTTGTTCGGTCATTCTTATTAGGAACAAACCCATCTCGGCACTTGCAGGTATAGCTGCCTGGTGTATTTGAACACATGTGTTGGCATGGAGATTTAAGGCATTCATCGATGTCCTTACACTTACCAGCAATCATTTTATAACCATCTTTGCATTGGCACAGAAAAGACATCTTTTTGATCGTGGGATTTGAACAGATACATGTTGATTGGAGTTTGGCAGATTTGTTCTGGTGCCTGCATTCAGCATTTTCCACAACGCAAGTAGGCGAGATTTCGGTACTAGGATGGAGTACAGATGCACATATGTCGTAGATGTTCTCGCATATGAATCCACTCGCTTTATCCTGACAGGGTCTCTCGGTCCATTTCAGATCGCTGGAGACGGATACGCAACGTGGGGAGCAGACTGAGATGTTGTCCTTCCAGTTGGTGTATTGTGTGCTTGTATCTCTTGTTGTCCATTCGTATCCACGCATTGTAGACGAGATGTTGCTGCATTTGTTGTCTGGTAGCCGCAAACCAATCCAGAAGTCCCCTGTAGTTCCGAGCAGTAGATCCTGTAGTGCTTCATTGGCCAAAGTAGATTTAATTGACATTAAGTTTCCTTTAATGCTATATTTTTTTTTGCATGCATTCAGCGACATCACGAAATCTAATTTCTCTTTAAATAATGTATAGCAGCTATTTTCAACACACGAGGTGGACTGGGCTGTTTTCCCGTCTGTGAAGAAAAGGAAAACGAAAGCAACAAATGTTCGAAATACGACCATAATTAATGCTTTACACGGTTCACATACGGAGAGAATAATTCTTCATTCAGTGATTCAGTTCAACCAACCTTCAAATGTCCCGTTCGTGTTTATACAATTGGTGAAAGGAAGGAAATGTTTCGTGTAGGAATTTTGACGTTTTTTCTTCGTTCCGTCTTTTTAGCGTGTACTTAACTGCCTGAGCGTAAGAGCACTGGACAGACACAGATTACCATATGACAGTTTTAATTACTAAAAAGCAGTACAGACCAAAAACTTCTATAGCTACTATAGGTTTCCCTAAGGGCGGCGCTACGGATGTTTAGTGGGGCTTCAATATACACCAGTTAATTTAAATAATGTGGGGGCATTTTCTTCGCCCCCTTTCATGTGATAAATCTTGTATCTTACGATCCCTCCTTTTGCTTTTATTAAAAACCCATGAGGACTTAAAAAAAAACAATTAGTTAGTTTAGTTCAGTAACCACTGCGACAGCTAGGGTGCATGTTACAGTACCCCCCAAAAAATCATTAAAAACTCAAATAAAAATAATAATTATTTAAGATGCAATTTCCATACCAGACCAGGAAAACGGCTTTTGCGTAAATTTCCGTACTTGCCGTAATAACCATTTGAAGGAAGAATATAAGCTGCTGTGCTGTGTTACCCAGCTTGTTTAATGGGATTTGGTCTTTAATTAAAATAACATTTTAAATAAACATTTACAGATTAGTAATCGTCATTTCACAATATAATTATTAGGCCTGCAACTAGCAATAATATTATAATACAATCAAAATAAAAAACTGTGTCTTTACAGAAGTGTTAACTTTATGTTTAGCGATGAACATCAATATTACTGATATAAAAGTGACATTAGAGCGAACCAGATAAAGAAGGCCTATTGTGATCATACTGAACATGTTTTATTTTGCAGATGACACTGTGATGACATAATACAAGAATGCACAAAATATTTAAAAGCACTTCAGCAATGATTCAGTCAGAATTTTACCATTTTGATTTAAAAATGAATTAACAGGACACATTCTGATCACTAGCTATTTCCGTTGTGTACCTTGTTTTTTTATTACTGGAGTGTGTTTTCGTCAGTCGGATGACACCCAGCAGTAGTTATCTGGGCTTAGATTTTTCTTCTTTTTGCTTTTCTCACGATTATAAAAAGAAGCTACGACAATCAAAATGACAATAATCAATATTACAAGCCCAGCGACTGAGCTCATAATGCTCACAAACATCCACGTATCAGTAAACGAGTTTTTCCCCAGTACACTTCTGTTTGAATAGGGTGCTTCCAGCGTCGGTGAGAACAAACTGTTATTAGCTGTGTAACTGGATTTCACTTCGTATCTAATAGTCGTAGATTCGTCGTACATGCCAAAAGAATGTGTGTCTTTAAATAACGCATGGTCTGTTGTAACATTTAAATTCACACTGTTACTATCTTGACTTTCTTTCGCCTCTGTTGACATTTTCGTGGGAATGGTGTTCAAGCCTTGAATAGGTATGCAGGTGATTCCGTTGGCTGCCAGTTTATAATTACCTTCGCAAAAGCATTTATAACTACCAATAGTATTAATGCAGTTTCCTTCGCAAGGACTGTTAATGCACTCATCAATATCCACACAGCTCAGCCCGTTACTTGACCTAGTATAGCCCACAACACAATAACACGAGAAAGACCCTTCTGAATTTAAACATTGCTGAGGGCAGTTGTATTCAATGCATTCATCAATATCTTGACATTTTCCATCAACCATCTTATATCCGTTTTTACAAATGCAATCGTAACTTCCATTAATATTCACGCAGGTATGTTCACAGACACGTGATTCGCCCGTATCGGCGCACTCGTCGATGTCAGTGCAACTGGTTTTGTCCTCGGTTAGTTGAAATCCAGATGGACAGGTGCATATATAAGTTGTAGGACCCGAAACGCAGCCGAATTTGCACAGAGAGTCCTTGCACAAATCTTTCTGGACGCATGTCACTTTATCCTCACCAAGCTCATAACCTTCTCTGCACCCACACGTAACTTCACCTTGTTCGCTTTCCACACAGTGATGATCGCAGCTTCCGTTCGTATGTTTACAGCTCTGTAAAGTGGATACACAAAACGGACCAGGGTTTGTCCAGCCAAAAGAACCATTACTGTCTTTACAGACGGAGTATGTTTCTTCACCTTGACATATAATCGCTGCGGCAGTTCCGTATGGGAGCATAGTCAACGCATTTCCATCGCTCAGTGGTCTAGTGACAAAAGGGGTTGTGTATGTTATTTCTCCAGGTCCTGCCAAAACAAGAGACTTACACATGCCCTTGAAATTAAATTTACACACAAAACCAACACCGTCTTTGCACGAACGGTCTCTCCATTTGAGACCAGCTGTCTCCAATGGATATGAATTATGATTAATTGCGACACAACGATCTTCGATACAGGTGAATTTAGGTTCTCGATCCCAGTTTGCGTATTTTGTATCCTTCATTCCGTTAATCCATTTAAAACCCCTGAATTCGTCTTTGAGCACTGCACAGTTCCCCTTTCGTAATTTAAGTCCAATCCAAAACTGGAAATGATTTCCCGGGTGCTTTTTGCCAACCCGCGAAAGAGCCGAGTGGATCTCCGCAGCTTCGTTGTCATCCGTTACTACTGCTAAATTGCCCCCATTATCCAGGCAATTATTCTGAGCGTCTTCAAACGCCAACGGCGTAAGGGAAAAAGTAAAGCAGGCACTGACGGTACAGATAGTCTCGACTGGCTCTGTCTTTGTTCCTTCAGTCCCACGAAGAAAGTGAAACAGCACGAAAAACAAGAACATCATTCCTTCTTTATTATTTTTTTGTGATTTTTTTTTTTACATTTATTCACTTACATATACCAAAGGTGTATGTGAAATGTCATCTGGTCCAGCAAATGGAAGCCTTCGCGTACAGCTATTGTGACTTTGGATTGTATATTTTAACATCTGCATCCTGTTTGGTCGACAAACTATAGGTTCCGTTTTGAAAACAAAAAACACAGCGCCCCTCTACTTCGTATTGTTCTTTCAAGCTCTTCAGAGACCGCTCTGCCGGTTGCCTATTGTGCTATGAAAATTATCAAGACTGTTAAACAGAGTGAGCAGAGGAACGATAAACTTCAGCGAAATTAGTGAAATTAAAACTTATGTAATAATTAGTCACAGTAGCTCTGTTTAGTATATACGTGTGTTCTGTACAAACAACAGAGGACGCAAAACAGCTTTGTTGCATATTGCGCACATAATGGGATACAAACATTATAGAAAGAATATCAATCAATCAACATTTCAGTCAACTTCGTGGGACTCGGGCAGAGCCCAGTTCAAACAGTTGCGTAAGAAAAATAGACAACAATGTTAATTAACATAGCTAAATATGCGGAGTCTGCTTGATGCAATTTCATGGCGATCTAAGGGTATCTGAACCATATGTGGTTTGAAGCTAATTATTTTTGCTTATATACACAACATTTGTTCAACTGCAAAATATCTTATTGATGGATGAAAATGAATATGACCATTGTTCAGATGATTTGACCTTGATTGATAAGATGAAAGAACTAACCAGCTGCAAGGCCATGTGTGGAAAAGCAGGAGATTGAATGTTCTGCAAATGTATCAAGTTTGAGCAGCTGTCTGACTCCTCTCAAAAGCCACTATATATTTTCTCAAAGAATTGCTTATCTGTGCTCACTGCCTCAGCACTTACTGATGTGTGTGTGTTTTTTGCTTGAGAAGAGAAGCTGTGTGCAGGGCTGAACTGCTGGAACTTCCCTGTGCCAAGCTAAAGTACTATATTCTCTTCACATAAGAACCCAGTCTCCGGCTGAGAATCTACAACACAGCAAAGTTCATAAGGCTGAGGCGTACCCTGAAATGTCAGTCTGCTGGGGGGCATTTCCTGCACATATCTCCTGCTCACATTCCTGGACCACGGACAATGTGGACTGCAGATTTCTCTACTCCATCCTTGAGGAACCGCAGCCAGTCCACATTTTTGCTCCTTCCCAACTCCTTGCCAGACAGTCCACATTTTTGCTCCTTCCCAACTCCTTGCCAGACAGTCCACATTTTTGCTCCTTGTTCTCCCCTGCAGTGATTCTCAACATATTTAGCACCGCGACCCAAGTTTTAACTTGGCAGCTTAGTCACAGCCCTGTATAGTAAAGCAGTAAAACTATCCATCCATCCATCCATCCATCATCCATCCATCCATCCATTGTCCAACCTGCTTATCCTACAGCTCTTTAAAATTTAGCATCACGCCTATTAAAATTTGACAGTTGAAAGAAAAAAATGTGTTTGCTTCTGATGTTAAATGAGCCATTCTAACATTTTTTAAGTAGGAGAAAAACATACTAGCATAATTTTCCAACTCAGGCTTGCGACCCTTTCAGAACTTACCACAACCCAAATATGGGTCAAGACCCACAGGTTGAGAAACACTGCCCTACCGGGAGCTGGTAGGGAGCAAAAATGTGGAGTGTCTGGGGGACCTGAGTGAAGAGCACTAGCTTGGAGACACCAAGCAGCCTTAATGCATGTCTTTGGACTGAGGGAGTACATGGTGGAAACTCACATTCCATGGGGGCACCAGGCTAAAAAGTACTGTATATATAATACATAACTAGACTATTACTTCATGACATTTGCTAATGTACTGTTTATTATATATAGTTGGACCACTTTCATTCATTACTTATAAGCAGGGCTCTTGGAGAGGTATTGATTCCTCTGGAGATGTTCTAGGCATAAGTACAGTAACACCTCTAGGAACGGATTCAGTTTTAGGCTAAGCAAAGGTATCATAAAGTTGGACTACATCTTGAAATAAAAATATGTATCCCCTCCTATATAATAAAACCACTATTCTCTCTTCATATATAATGGCATTGTTGGCATAGTGTTTTTTTTTGGAGACCTTTGTGTTATCAATTGCTTTTCCTGTTAAAGGATGTGAGGCAGACAGCAGGAAATGACTAGACTTTTGCATTGTTATTTTTTAAGTAGCCCTGATCCTGTTTGGTCCTTTCAAACAAACTTTGACAAATGGGGTGTTTCTTTATGAAAATACATTTAATTTAATATTTTTGTTCATTTTTTTTTTGTTTTATATATTTTGACTGAATATTAAACTAAAATTTAAAGATTTTTAGCTGCATATGAATTCCAGAATTAAGTTTAAATTATATCCAAGCCCCAGGCTTGATGAGTTGACTGGTCAAATAGCAGACAAATAAACTTAAATAAAAACTGAAACTTTTACCTTAATTATCAAACATAAAACATGCTTTCTTAAATCTTGTCTTTCTATTTAGTATATGCTTATAGAATAAGTTTAGCAGTTTATGCTGTTACTTTTAAAATGCTTACAAAAGTATATTATTTTACTGCATGGCATTTTCAGAATATCCAGGTATTTTTTATGAGCATCCTTCAGCAAAGTGTTGTATTATCCATGTACTTTATCCTGGGGTGGGTCAGAGAAGGATATCTCAGATAAAGCAAAGGCAAGGGAACATTCTGGAAGCGAAGCCAACATTTCAGTGTAACAGATGTAACAGATCCCTTTATCCATGGCAACATACACTGTAAAAAAAAATTAAACTAAGCAATAGTTGATACAGTGCAATAAAATGTTGTCCCAACGCGTATGCGTTAAATTTTGGGACTGACGTATTCTTTCGTCCTCCCTATATTTTGTTGTTCAATGTGAACACCTTCTTTCCGCGAATGAAGAAAGCCATAACAGGTGTTATGCTGGAAAACGCATACCTGCCTTAGAATGCATGCCGGTGTTCTGACGAGTTTAGCTTTTAAGGGTTTTTTGGGGGGTCAGGGTTTTTTTTAGGGGGTAGGGTTAGGGTATTAGGGGTGTTATGGGGGTTGGAGTTTTTTTTTGGGGGGGGGGGTTAGGATTACAGTTTTACGGGTTGTTTGGGGCTATTGATTAGCAATACGGTAGCATTGACAAAGTACCTCAACTCGTTTCAGATCAGCGACCAATCGATCATTTAGAGACAGGCATGCATTCTACGGCAGGGATGCCTTTTTCGGCATAACACTGGTAAGTAATTTCGCGTAACCTCAGTAGCGAAAGAACATGGTAACTTAAACTTGAGCAGTTTCTTGAGTAGAAGGTGGTGTTAGACTTACAATTGAATTCAGTGTTATTTTTAAAGCGCTTTTATCCACAGTCATTGTCACAAAGCACTTTACATATAACCTGTTACGCTCTGACCAGGGAAGCAGAGGCGAGGAGATCGAAGATTAAGGAAAATGCGGGTTTTAATGGGAACAGCTACGACGCGGAGAGACAAAACACTGGATAACATTACAATGACCGGACTGGGGAAAGAAACGGAAACGCGGACTGAATACAATGGACTAATTGACAATGATCGGGAACAGCTGGTAAACACGGGGAATCCACGAGGGTTTAATGAGGGGGCGTGGCACACAAGAGGAGCAGACCATCGGGGCATGACATAACCAGCCCGAACCCCCACCAAGCAAGCCTGAGGCGACAGTGGCAAGGAAAAACTCCCTCTATCAGGAAGAAGCCTAGAGAGGAACCTAGACTGGGCGACCGCGGAGCATGAAACTGCATTTAAATTGACATTAATTTCAGTCCGTATAGTTTTAAAAGTCCCACTTAGTTTCATGTAGTTATTAACAAGCAGTCCAGGTGAGGGTTCAAGCGGTGTAGTATCAGCTCGGAAAAGAGAAGATGGAGAAGAGAACCAAAAAACCAAGTGTTAAAAAATAAGATATTCAAAGTTATGGAACAGGACTTGACGTTTAAATTAAAGTTGAGAAGTTGTTAATGTGGGCTGTGCATTTAAATGATTATTGTTTTTGTACCTTATGCTTGGCAACATAACCTTATCTGTCTGTATTGCCATAAATGTTGTACAGTAATATGTTCGTAAGGTTAATATTATTTTGGATTTGTAATATTATTAGAATTACCGTTGTTATCGAAGTAACGGCGGTGGTTGTTCCCTAGTCCCTAACACGGCAGTTAAACCGCCCCAGTTGAGACAACATTTAGAAACGGTTCATGATTAAAAAAGAATAGGAGGTTTATCAATATTGTGCAAATCATGTATAAAAACTTTGGTAAATTTTGAATAAGTTGAATACCTACGATTAAAACAGATTTCTTAAATAAAGATTTATTAAATTTATTAAAGATTTATTATTAAAGATTTGTTAAAGCCACTTAAAATTAATAAGTTGTTTTACATTAGATTTTCAAAACATCTGTTTTTTTCACCTCAAAAAATGTCAAAGATCGTCAATATGCACGCGCGCCATCTATCACTATCTTGCAATGCAATCTTTCCTCGGGTACTTGCATTTCCTAGCATGTGCTAAATCCTGATATCCTGTGCACCGTCAGCAAGTAGTCTCTTGTACGGTAGTCCAATAATAGTGACCCTCATTGAGGTCAAACAACAGCACTTCTATTGTTTGAAACAATGGAAGTGCTGTTGTTTT
>JAABNY020000025.1:18562478-18573048 GCA_015164015.2 Brevimyrus niger | reverse complement strand
TTTCATTTCTATTTTGTAAAGCTGCTTTGAGACAATGTACATTGTTAAAAGCGCTATATAAATAAAAAATGACTTGACTTGACTTGACTTTGAACCCATAACCTCAGAGGAGTAAAGACACTGTCACCCACTGCTCTACTTTCCCCTTTTGGACTTCATAAGTCCTACAAAGTATGTTTGGGCCCCTCAATCCAGACCAATCTAGTTATGTTCCAAGTTTTTTAGAACCGCCGTGATTCCAGCATCCTTGCAAATGCACAAAGGTATATTTAGTATTGCAGAATAAAAATATGTATGTTATCTGGTATATGAAAATGATTAGAATGATTCTTGATTACAGATGAGTCAAGTTCACTCCATAAGTAAATTCTTGAGATTTATATGATATACTAAACTGACTGAATTCTGTGTCTAATTCTTTGTCTGTGATTCACCCTAAGGCCCCAAATTAGGGTTAGAGTTTGCAAACTGAGGCTGGGGTTAGGGTTAGGGTTAGGGTTAGGGTTAGGAAAAATATGGCATTTTCAGGCATCAGTATGTCGTTTTATGACAGACCCTGTAGCCTGTTGACTGACTTGTAGTAAAATCCTCAGGATCTCAGAAGTGACTGCATTGGGTTTACATTCATGTCATACACATGCGGGTGGGCATTCAGGGCTCTAGTTAGTAAGGATACCAGAAATGTGGGGGCGAGATATGTGGATGTTGCTAGGACACAATAAATAACTACTAAGAAATGCTTACAAAGATTGCATGCTCTAATTTATGAAAGGGGCTACTTCATTTTCAGATGTTATGCTACCGTTATATTTTACTATATAACTATGTTATAAACTGACTAATTAAACATTATTGGTGAGCATTTCTTTCAGAATTATTTCAGACCTTAGCTGAATTAGTTTACAGCAGCGGACCCATAGACAGTCCACGTTTTTGCTCCTGGTTGGGAGCTGGGAGGGAGCAAAAAATGTGGACCACCTGTGGGTCCCTGAGGACCAGGACTGTGAAACAGTGGTATACAATGACTGTGCTTACATGCGTCAGGTTCCCGGGACCCAAAACGCAACAATATGTTTGTATTTCTGAGGATGCTCCAGGTTTAAACACACAACACGATTTCTCAGTTCAGAGAGGTCCAAGCAGGCTGGTGTTATTACCAGGTTAACAGTAGTTAGCTGTAATATTGGGTATTGTTTGATATTGCGGAAGTCTGTTAAAATATGTTGGTCAAAGGTTACAGTATAGGGTCACATGGTAGCGGCATAACTCTAGGTATATGGCTGTTCAATTCTTACTTTTAGTTGTGTGTGTAGAGATGTCATGTTCTACCTGTGTTCATGTGTGTTTCCTCTGGGTTCTGTCCTAACACTCATGTTGAGATGGATCGCTGCATCCTAATTGCTCAAAGTGTGTGATTTTTGTATGCAAGTGTGATTGTGTATGACCTTCAATCGACTAAATTCTCAGGTTTCACTACAAACTCGTACTAGCTAAAAATAAGTTGTAATAATAGATTCAATACTGAACAAGAGTCCTAGGTAGTCAAAGAAAATGATTAAATGATTGTTATCTTAGAGTAAAACTATGATACTATCTTTGTCAAAGTCTGTTAGCCAGTTTGAAACTCATTAAAATCAGTCCAGTATTTGCAGCAACCACACCAATATGCCAATGTATTTTTTGACTGGGCCAGTAACCCACATCATATGGGTTATTCTTAACTGGAATATGTTTTAATGTTAAATTGTATTTTCTTCTGAACAAATAAACACTTACTACTTAGATAGATTTAAACATTATCTTTGACAATTGCACTGTACTGTATATATGAAAATGTTTGCATTCATAGATAAACCTTTGTGATTTTGAGTGTGCGTATAGGGGGTTGTGCTTAAAAGCTTCTCTGTTTTTTGTCAGATTGCAAAGTTCTTTCCAGTCATTATAGAAATGTATATTTTTCAATTATCACGACAACATTATTTTGTGGGTTTGTATTTTTATTTAGGTTTATTTACAGTATCAGAACTTTTTTGCAAAAAATATAAATATGGAACTTACAATATTTATGCGATATGTATAACAAAGTATTATATTGCAAGTGTCATTCTGGCAGCACAACGGAATTCACATGGCATACAGCTACACCGGCAAAACATTATTGCAACAATTGTTCTCACAATGCATTCTCCAGAGGCTAGTGTACCTTCCAGTTAAAAACAAAAACATGTTTTATGATGAAGAAGCCATAAAACACAGGAAAATTAAATTCCTTTGGGATCCGGACTTGTGCAGTGACAAGACTTATGATGCATGCTCAGAGGTGACACATTAACATAGTGTGGTTGCCATGTTTGTTTCAAACAAAATATATTAATTGTTGTGAAGGTAGTAATAGGTCAATGAACTTCCACAGCTGATTTTGGAAGGCTGCTCCTTTGGTGCTCATTATTTCACAGTCCACACAAAGGCTTCCCGACATTGTTTTGACTAAATGTGTCACAAGGAATTGGATAACAATGACTGTAGGTAAACACACCAGATAGGATAGTCCAGTTTGCTTTATTCTCTATGCCCAATCAATGATACATTTTCAGTGGACATAACATTTTCCCAGATGTATTATTTCACACAATTTCATATGACTTCTGTTTTTCAGTAGAAAATTAACACACAACTGCTTGAGATGTTGATCATGGTGAAGAAGAAATCAAGAGGGTGATGATGATGGTTATGCTGGAATACAGATTGATTTATTTTTATAACAATATTATTATCCGAATAAAACAAAGAGTACAAATTAGCTGCATATTGCTATATATATATATATGTGTGTGTGTGTCACATCCTGCGTTCCTCTAGTGAGCCATACAGTACATGTTCGTTGTTTAATCTCGCCTTACCTTAAAACCTTGTTCTTTTGTCCTGTCTGTAGTTTCATTTAATAAATCCCCCTTTTGGTTTTCTCCACCGCTGCGTTTGCCGCCATCCTCGCCTCTGACATGACAACATAAGAATAACTCACTAATTTTGAATATTTATCTGAAATAATGTACATTCTTTTATTCAGTAGATGCTTTTGTCCAAAGTGACGTATGAGTGAGGCTCAGATAGCACGGTGACACAGCGTTCCTGAGCAATTGGGGTTAAGGGTTTAAGAGCAATATGATTACTCTCTCAACTACAGGATTTTAACCCACGATCCCTAACGTAAAGAGAAATAATGCCCCCTAAATAATTACGTGCTTTCTAGAACGTCATACTTAATTTAACAACCGTAAACTTAGTCTAACTATAGTTACTAAACTGTATTGTCCACCAGGGGGCAACCATATGTCAAAAATGTAACACTGCTTTCTAAATAAGGCACCATGTTACGTTAAAAGGCAAGGGGAAAAAAAAAACAAATGCTGCCTATAAGCTTAATACGATCAGATCAGATAACTAGAATTAAGCTGCCTCATTGTAAATGATAAATAAATAGATAAACAAACACTAATGATTTGTAAAAGTTTTGGTATTAAACAAATGGCATGTTTTCTAAATTTACATGCAGTTTTAAAAAATTTTTTTCTAAATTTGAATTACCCCTCTTTCGATTGGGTTAATATATGGTTTTAAGATGTATATATTCAAAATATTGAATATTTACCATAAATAACACAAAATGACAAAAAATATACAGTGCAATAAATAATTAGTATTAAGTAGTAAACAATGTAAACCTATTTTGTATATTACAGATTTATTGTCAGAAGTCATTCTTAGAATGTTTCTTCGTTTTTTTTGTTTTTGTTTTTTTTTTTACCGTGTTTCAGTATTTTCAATAAGGAGCTAACATTTCATATTGAAATCATTAAACACTACAGAGGACATGATCAAAGTTCTGTTTAACGTATTCAAGCTGTTGCAAGAAAGCTGAAGCCTATATGAATTGAGTAAGATGTCTTAACACACCGCGTGTTAAGGGGCCTTTAAAAGTGCTGGGAGCCTTGGGGTGGGGCCCCCATCATCTATGAAATCTCATGCGGCATTTTTTTTAGTAAATAGCTAACCCTTCAGGCTGAAGTTGCTAAAGACTACAGAAGACGTGATCAAAGATTTTTTTAAAATGTGTTTAAGCTGTATCAAGAGAGCCTAAACCTATATAAAGCACATTACTGGGCACTAATGGGATTGCCAGTAAACTGTGAAAACATTTCACTTGTATGTTGGTTCACTTTCATCCACTCTGAGCAAAATAATAATAATAATAATGTATATCATTTTATTAAATTATATGCTTAAAAGGAGAAAGTGTATATGAGACTGGTTTACTCTTTGACTGCTTTCACTTCAAAGAACTGATTGCTTTGCTTTTTTGAAATAAACACCTTGTTTGTTGTTGCACAAAAGTTTCAAGGTAAAGGGCTGCCGTTCTGCTGTAGCGTGCATTTTGGGCATATGATGATGAGTTCAATAGAGTATGCATTGTGGTTGTCTTTATGGGGACAGGAAAAAAGTGTCAAAATAACAGGTTTTTACTGGGGACATTTGTTTCCACAATGTAGGGTATACCTTACCACATGCACATACACACACACACACACACGCACACACACACGCATGCACATACACAAACGCATGCACATACACAAACGCACAATTGTTCACTGTATTATAGGTGCACATGCTCATTAACTTACATAGCCTGCTCCTCCAAACGATAAGGCATGTGACCACAGCTGACTACATACAGCATGCAGACAGAGCCACTTACCGTGTGACTAAGCGTTAGCAGGGCGAGACACAAGATCAAAGTGATTTTAAACGTGGCCCGATTGTTGGGGCCAGATGTGTTTCCAGCATTACACACTCTTTTACATACTCCAGTGTTTAAAAAAACCCCAGTCTGCAGCAACTTGGTGTGCAGAGAGGCATTTCTCAACATGTCACTCATTATACAGTAGGTGGTGTGGTGGATAATCAGCATACAGTGATTATCGCTGCTGTCTCACAGCAAGAAGATCCTGAGTTCGGTCCCGGGTCCGTTTGCATGCTCTCTCCGTGTTTGTGTGGGTTTTTGCTGGGGGCTCTGTTTTCCTGCCACAGTCCAAAAGCGTGCAGGATAGGTTGATTGGTGAGTCAATATTGGTCCTGTAATTATATGAGTGTATGCGCCCTGCAGTGTGTTGGCGACTGCTCATGGTTAGTTCCTGACTGTGCCCATTGTTCCCATGATAGGCTCCGGTCCCGCCTGTGACCCCGTTTGGGATTCAGTTGTTTCAGAAAATGGATGGTAACCTCTTGCAGTGATTCTGGCTGTTTAATATATCCTTTCTTTCCATTCAGTGTATTAAGAGGAAGTACTGACAGTATTGTGCAACAAAAAGGATACTGAATCAACCATATAACTACAGCCCAATGACCAACAAACAAGGAACAATTAGCAAGATACTTGTTGAGCAATAAGACTTTGAAGATTACTTGGCCTGGATTTGTAACAAATCTTGTCAAAATAATCTGGCATGAAAGGGAACAGTTATTGGTGTGATTTATTTCAGCTGTCAAAAGACATATGATGATCTTCCACATAAGAAAATCATCAAACAACATAGAAGACAGCTGGAATCCAAGGTAATGTATGCGCATAAATACTGTGCTGGTTAGTCAACGGTGAGTGGTGTAATGTTTTATGAGGAAGTAGCTCTAGGCTGAAAATTTTAAGCAGAAGATTGCAGCCTTAAGAGCAGTGAAAACCAAACATCAAGCTGATATGAAAAAAAGATACTGCAGCCATGAGTTCATGAATGTTACAGGGTTACTGTTCCCAAAGTAATTCAAACAGGTCTGACGACATATAACCTAAAGTTAATTGCTCAGAACAAAGAGTTCTATGACTAAAACTAACAGGAAGTTTCTACAATAAATGATATGGTCGTCACAACAGCTAATTCATATTCAGTAGAAATCCCCGTTTTAGCCACAAACAATAATATTTTGATGAGTATTGCACAGTTATGTTTGTGAAATTGAATGCATCAAAAAGCAGTATCATCCAAATCTCTCAAGTCAGTTCTCCTTTGTTAAATAGCAGATATAGTTAAGTCTATCATTTATGTTGTAAATTTGAAAGATGTTTCCTTTTAAAAAAAGCTATTTATGTATAACTCAGGAAGCAAACAAGCTGCAGTTGCAGTAATCTTATCTTCAGGTCATCCATCATTTTTCTTCATGAAAATCTCGTAAATTTTATTTAATAAACTTTGATTCAGTCCCCCCGTCATTTTCCCTAATAAAGTAGATGTGTTCACACACCACTCAAGCTAAATTATTAACACCTGAACTTAACTGTTTATTAACACTAAGCTTAACACCTGAAGGCCATTTATGACAGATCTTTTGTGGTTCTGATGTTAGGATGCTGTACCTGTGATCAGAAGGTCTCCGGTTCAAATCCCACAATCAGCATTGGTTCTCTAAGCAAGGCCCATAATCTGGCAATTGTTTGATCTGATAGAGCTACACAGGGCCATCCTTCTGTAGATCTCCTACCTGCAGGATGGGCTGTGGGGGGCCGCAGGATTGTGGATTAAGTGCCAGTCAAAAACAGGGGCCTTGGTAGACCAGTCATCAGCTACCAAAACTGACTTTAGGATCATGGAATGCAACCTCTCTGGTGAGAAAGGAGCCTGAGCTGGTGTGGGAGATAGAGAAATCCTGTCTATTTGTAGTCAGGTTCTGGAACCAGTGGTAGAGGGAACTGTCCGGCAAAAGAAGGACAAGAATGAGAAGGTTGCTTCCCATTGATTTAAAGTTTGGGGATGAGCTCTAAGCACTGGAGGATGTGTTCCAGCTTTAGGGGGCTCACACTCCTCAGCCTCCCTGGAACAGTTTATTCCAGGGTATTGGAGAGGAGGCTCCATATGTTGGGTGAAACCTGGATGCAGAAGGAACAATGTGGATGCCATCCTGGTCATGGAACAATGGACCAGCTCTTTACCCTCATGATGATACTAGAGGGTTCATGGAAGATTTCCGAACCAGATGTACTTTATGGACTTGGAAAAAACCCACGGCCGTGTCCCTGGGGGGTTCCTTTGGGGGTCCTGTGGAGAGGGTGCTTCAGGAATATGGGGTATGAGGTCCGCTGTTACAGCCCATTAGGTCCCCATGTAACCTGAGCAAAAATTTGGTTCATATTGCCAGCAGGACGTCAGACTTGTTTCCAGCGGCTGTCCTTTGTTACCGATTCTGTTCATAGCTTTTATGGACAGAGTATAAAGCTGCAGCCAGGGGGTGAAGGTCCAGTTTGGTGACCTCAGGATCATATCTTTGCTTTTTTGCAGATGATCTGGCTACTTTCATTGGGCTGTGAACTGCAGCAAGCACTGGGCCAGTCAGCAGGGATGACTTACTGCCTCAAGCGGGGGAGTTTAAGCATCTCGGCATCTTGTTTACAAGTGAGGAAAGAATGGAGCGGAACATTGACAGGCCAATCCATGCAGACACAGCTGTTATGCGAGAATTGTGCCGATCTGTTGTGGAGAACATAGAGCTGAACCAGAAGGAGAAGCTGTCGATTTACTCATCAATCTACATTTCTACCCTGACTGGTTGTCACAAGTTCTGGATAGTGACAAAACGAATGGGACTGTGGATTTACGTGGAGGAAAGGGGCTTGGCTTAGCCTTAGAAACAGGGTCAGGAGGAGGTCATGTGGGTGGGGCTCAAAGTAAAGCTGCTGCTGCCCCACCTTGAAAGGAGCCAGCTGAGGTGATTCGGACACCTGGGGTGGTGCTCGCAGCACGTCCAACCAGAAGGCTAGACTCAGGACACACTGGAGACATTATATCTCTCAGCTGGCCTGGGAACGCCTTGGTACCCTCCCCGGAGGAGGTGGCTGGTCAGAGGGAGATCTGGGCATCTTTGCTTATAGCCCCTGCCACCTGGACATGGATGAACAGCAGAGGAACATGGATGGGTGAATGCATGCATGCAATAAGATAGATATACCTTTGAGTGCAGGTTCATTAAACTAATTTCAAATGGAATATTGTTACATCAGTACCCGTTCAGCAAAAAGCCATGCAAGAGTAATTTTATAGCACACTTTTTCCATAGAGTTATGATATGGTAAGACATACCAAGAAAGTAAAATGCAGAAGGGACAATTAAGTCCAATCCCACAATAATTTTGGAAAGGATTCAAAACCACAAAACCATTCTGTGTTTTAAACATTTACTGTTAAACACCCAGGGGCAGACATGTTAAGAAAGGTGTCCAAAAATAGAAAAAAAAAAGAAAAGTTATTTCTGTGTACTTTATTCCTTACAATTATGTTTTGTCATCATAAACTGTATTTTGTTACATATAGCATTACATATACTGTTGGTTACAGTGCATTTAATTAAGCCTCTGAATAAATGTCTTCTCCAGTTGCATTTTTTCAAGTAAAGCATGATATATAATTTGGCTATTATATGTGGTATGATGAAGTTTATTGTTTTTTTATTAACTTGCTGGTTTCTTTAGTATCTCACTTTCTTAGAAGGAAACTCTGTGAACTAAATCACTTCAAAACCCTGTAAAAGAAAATCAAAAACACATCACCACTTTAACAAGTTACCAGTAAAATTGGGAGTGCTGCGCTGGCATTTTAAAAGCATGTTGTACAGTGAAGCTCACTCATTATGGATAAGGCAGATGCTCTTATCCTGGTATTATAAGAAGGGTAAGACAAGTATAGTACATGATATAACCAGCAAATACTACTACAATGTTACCTCAGTTCTCAAACGCATTAGAACTCGAATTTCTTAAAAGTCGAACCAACCAGTTAAAAAAAAAAATTACCTAGAGCTCGATCTGAACGTGGCACACAGAAGGAGTAGATGGTCGGGGCAGGACACATTGTTTGGATACATTTATTTTCTTACTTTACAAAAGACTATTTTTCTCTTCTTCTTTTATCCGGTTCACTTTGTGTTTAAATTAGTGCTGTCAAGCTATTACATTTTTTAATCAGATTAATCACACTCCATCTTGCTGTGGATTAATTTTGATTAATCATGATTAAATATCATTCTTTTTAAATCTATATTAATCACATTTAATTTTGCATGAGCAAACAGACTCAAGAAAAAAAAGGGAATATATGTGCACTTAACATGTTTATTGAACATCTTCAACACGAGTCGGATGCATTCCATCTGCCACAGAAGTGCAATACCATGGACCCATATCAAAAAGCAAGATTTTTTGCTGAACCGGACAACTTGTTGGATTTAAGGTGCCTCAGTTTAAATGGTCTTTTTCTTCATTCACTTACATTAATTAGCCTGAACTACCGGAAATCCGACAAATTATCCGACTAATCATGAAATCCAATTTAATCCCAAATTGCCATTGTTATTAATATAAGTTAATACACATCCACAGGTATGTTGGACAGTATAGTGTGTGTGACTGATTTAATGAGCCACAAATGATAAGTAATGCTTAAAAAGTATAAAACTACAACTTTCCCTTCTGTTGATAAAGGGTACAGCCATCTTGGATTCTGAACTCGGGATCCTCTCTGCTGCTCCGAAATATCGTGCATTCCCATTTGCCCTCGGAACTCGGATTCCAAGTCTCGAAGCCAGAAGTGATGACATGCGCTCCCGTTTCTCGGAGATCCAAGAATATATTGGACAACACAGAGGATCCCGAGTTCAGAATCCAATATTGCTGCGCCCTTTATCAACAGAAGGGAAAGTTCTAGTAGTTATATCCTGTTTAAGCACTACTTCTCATTTGTGGTTCATTAAATCGGTCGCACACACTATACTGTCCAACTTATCTGTGGGCGGGTTGCTACTGAGTTTTATACATGAAGCACCGCGCTTAATGTGTTATCAACTGATATTGCTAACAATGGCAATTAACTGTGCTAGAATTACATTTCATGATTAGTCGGATTATTTGTCGGATTTAAGGTAGTTCGAGCTAATTGTAAGTGAACTTTTTATTCATGAAATATGAAGGCCATTTAAACTGAGGTATCTTAAATCCGACAAGTTGTCTGGCTAAGCAAAACATCTTGCTTTGTCATACGAGTCCATGATATTGCTACTTCTATGGCAAATGAAACGCATCCAACTCGGTTTTCCCGAGTTTTTATTGGATGTAACATAATCTCGCAATCCGAATATCGGATCCCGAGGCAAATGGAATGCACAAATATTTCTTGGGTCTCAGAGAAACGGAAGCGCATGTCGTCACTTCAGGCTTTAATCTGATTCAGAATACGAGTCCCCAGGGCAAATGGAACGCACCAAAACTGCCCGAAATGGGTTGACAGAGACATTTCAGGGATTTTGAGTTATCCTGCGCTGCAGATTGGTTAATTGCGTTAAAATTTTAATCAGATTAATCATGATGATGGATTAATAAACGTTAACCTGTTCATTTTGACAGCCCTAGTTTAAATGCTAAAAAAACATATTGTAACAGCGTGAGATTCGGCTGTAAACACACTACAGAGAAGCGTGGCTTTCAGAAAGCAGCAGCTATCATTTATTGCACACACTTCAGGGAAAAGCACTATCA
>JAABNY020000025.1:18547810-18559500 GCA_015164015.2 Brevimyrus niger | reverse complement strand
CAGCCGAGACCTGAGTGACGTAGGGAATAGCTTATAAATCGTATAGCCTTACCCATCACGCACACAAAGACATGCACACAAACATGTAAAAGTAGCACACAGCCAGATTACACAGGTAAGTGCTTTCACGAATTAAAATGACGAGCGACCGGGACCCTCGACCCCACCGACGGGCAGCCTGGGGATTTTACGCGCAAAACAAGACCGCAGTCGCTCCGGTCATCAAGCTCTCACTCGCTCGTATGCTTTGTATAGTACTGCTGGTCACTTCGATTCCAGATGCATCGGCTCATCCTCAGTGTCTGGACTTCGAGCCCCCGTTTAAACCCCAGTTCCACCTGGAGTTTTGCAGGGATTACGAAAAGTTTGGCTGCTGTGACCAGGACACTGATAACAGCATCGCGGAGAGATACTGGAATATAATGGATTATTATGACATGCAAGGGCACGAACTCTGTGGTGAGTTCGTAAAAAACATTCTTTGTCAGGTACATTAATCTATGCATATTAATGCTTATACAAATTGTTTTATTTTGCTTAAAATATATATATTTTCTCTGGCTAGGTGTCTTGTATTGGATTTGAATAAATGTTATTCATCCATTCGTGTATTTTCCACTTTTTCGGGAGATGTATGTTTATTATTTCTTAATACTATTCATTAAAAATATTATGTATATGCATATTCAGTGTGTAATTGTGCGCATGCGTGTGCTTTCTTAAATGTTGATTTTTAAATGGCAAACTGTATTGGAAACTGCAGCGGCATTTATCCCTCTTTTTTCTTTTCTGCCAAATGTTCTGCTGTGCATTCTCTGAGTGTGAAATAACACGTAGGTTACACATCCTCTCAGCTAACAATTTTCCGTTCCAGCAACGTTTACTGAACGTTACGATTGAAGTATGAAAATGTTCAGTTTTACTAACGTTCCCAGAACTTTATCCCACTACTACAACTACTACTTCCTACTACTACTACTACTACTAATAATGCATGAACAATTAAAAGGTATGCCGGTAGCACTGCATCTTTATCCCTAAGGTCATGGGTTCGCGGCTGGGCGGTGCGTTCGAAGTAGATAAATAGGCTATAGCACTGTTAGATTTTTTTATTTCAACATTAATTATGTTTAATATGATGTTCAGGGAAGATATTGGGCTAACCCTTGCACTATTAACGTTAAAATAAAACATTCTCTGCCAACTTTGAGAAGACCTTTACATAACATTGACTAAACTAGGAACATTCCCTAGTAGCTGGGGTCACGTTATTCCATGTATTTATGCAGGAGAAATTGAATAGTGTCAGTGCTTACCTTGACTTACAACACTTTTCTAATTCTTTACGATAAACCATCTAAGGGCTTTAATTTAAATTAAATTATTCAATGTCTTTTCAATTTAATTAATTATATTAATTAAGGCTAGGTCACGATTAGCATAGAGAATGCAATCGGTGAGCACCTTGATAACTTCCATTCTTGGGATGTTACCATGCAGATATGCTATTATTTGCAAAGGAGAAGTGGAAGACGACGTCTAGCCGTAAATAAAACATCTGAAATCGCTTTGTACATTTACCGCAAATTTTCAGTCACCACCATCTTCTAATTAAAATATTTCGCAACATGCTGAATATACCAGTAAATAAGGCATAGCAACTATCAAACCTAAGAAAGATTCCTAATTACCTCGATTCCTATGGAGGGAGCATTTATACTTACACTATGGTATTGTAAGGGCTAATGAAGCGTGGGTGGGGTTATGGACTTTACATGACTAACATAAACAAAATTTCTGAGAGGAATGGGCAAGTGACACTAACCCGTTCTAATAACCCCAGTCACCCTACTCTTGGTGTGGGGCAATGTGTCCTTTTGCTATTAAAGTTCTTGTAAAACTGAAAATAGCAGGCTTGTATGAAGATATTAACATGATGTCATGCAACAAAAATGGCTCATTAACAGAATGAATTTCAGGGAATTTTCAGTGAAATAAATATGCGCACGCACACATTCCTGTTTTAAAACTACAACCTTAGAGAGATTTTTTTCTATTTCTGTCATAGGAGTGCTCCCCTTATGCAGCTCATCTTTATGATGCCGAGGACCCATATACCCCAGTACGGAACCTTCCGGGCTTGTGCTTTAACTACTGCTCCGAGTTCCACCTTAAGTGCCAGTCGGTGGTCCGACATTTGACCAATGACAAGCGCTTACAGGAGTCCTGTCAGAAGGACCGTTCCAAGTTTTGTAATCTGGTCAACCTGCCCGACCAGGACTATTGCTATCCCAATGTGCTACAGAGCCCCACGCTCAACCTCAACCTGGGCAAGGTGGCGAAGGACCCCAAGGGCTGCCTGCAATTGTGCCTGACAGAAGTGGCCAATGGGCTGAGGAACCCTGTGCTAATGGTTCACAGCGGGGACGGCACGCACCGCATGTTCGTGGCCGAGCAGCTGGGCTTCGTCTGGGTTTACCTGCGAGATGGCAGCCGCCTCGAGGAGCCCTTTCTGGATATAACTCAGGAAGTGTTGACCACGCCCTGGCTGGGAGATGAGCGGGGCTTCCTAGGAATGGCTTTCCATCCCCGTTACCGGAAGAATGGCCGTTTCTTCATCTACTATTCAATCATGATAAACAATCAGCTGGAAACGGTCCGGATCAGTGAGATGAGGGTGTCTGCGAATGATATGAACAAAGCTGACCCCAGCTCAGAGAGGTACCATGCTTTAGTAAACCAAGAGTAAATATCACCCATGGCACTAACCCTTGTTCTTTGTAATATACATATACAGCTATATCATCATGCCCTTGTGGTATATAACCAACGCATGATATTACATAAAGAAAGCTACTATAAAATAGCAAAAAGTTATGGAAAATATTAACACCTACAGGACCAGTTAAAAGTCACACCAGACCAAAAAAAAAACATTTGTTTTTCAACAAGATTAATAACCCTACAAACTCCTCTAGGTTACGTAAATACATTATCTTCTGAGCAAACAAAGAGATGGGGTGCTGTGACAGACGACCGGCCCCCGCAACCCCCCCGACCTAAACCCTATAGAGCTGCTCTGGGATAACCAGTAAATAAGCCCAGATCTTGTAGGAAACCCTTGAGGACTTTCAGAGTTGCATTCCAGGTGGCTACATCTGGAAGCTGGTTGAAAGAACGTCAAGAGTCTGCAATGCTGTCATCAAAGCAAAGGGGGCTTATTTTAATTAGTCTAAAATCTGAGAAAGGTTGAGCTATTGAACTCTTGTCTTGGCTGTTGAGATATTTGAACTATATCACTTCATTGCCTTGAGGCCTTTTACTATAAGGTGAATCACAAAGCTAAAATAGAGACAAATTAATTAAAAGCAGGTATGTCCAGACTTTTGGCTGGTACTGTAAGAGCAGTATACTCTGTGCATTTTTTACAAAAACAGAAATAACTTACACCCATACAGCTGGTACATAGTTTTATCTTTTGATTTGACTCAAAAATGCTTTTTTTGCCAAGTAATGACACATTCTTAGCTTTTCCTTCACTGAGAATTTCCTTTATATTTATGGTTCTTTTTATACCTGAAGTTACCAGTAACAATTCAATAACAATTATTTTATGCTCACTTAACTTTTCTTTTTCCCCTGGATTTTCATGCACAGTTGTGATTATCTTTAGAAGATAATAATTAAAAAAATATTCAGTTGATAATTTAGTTCCATTTTTCTGTGTGGTTTTGAAATGTTTTTGGAAAACCCAAGACTACTGACAGGTCACCAAATTGGACCTTGCACCCTTGGGCTTGGCTTTCTTCCATGTATTAGTAATTTACATGAATGCTATTCTGGGGACAGTATAATGGCTCAGAGGGTAGTGCTGTTGTCTCAAGGTTGGGAGAACTATTCTACCTCCCTCTCTGTATGTGGAGTTTGCATGTTCTTTCCATCTTGCTCTGGTGAGTCCAGTTTCCTTCGGCAGTCCACATTATTCAGTGATGGTGCTTTTCTCCTACCACCAAGCCATACCTGAATTGACAGTTTTACACTGGAAATTATACAAGCTGTACCCGAGTGTTGACGTGGCCCCGTTGACACTACCATCTGATTGCTGATCCACGTCTGTGATGTATTGCATTCCCAATAACTCTGAAACTTAGAAACTTGCTGACTAAAAAAGTACTATAGAACAGCTCAACAGAATGGATTCGTAATGCAAATTTATGTAAGTGAATGCTGATTCTGCTAGCGTTTATCGCTAATACAACACAGCTATTCTAAGAGGTGTTAGTGGAAATTAACACATAATAAATCATGATGCACACCATGTGAACAGTAAAGAAACTCTTTGGTTCTATGTCATTGTCGCTCTCCAATCCCGGCCACGCCTTTACCGTGCAGATCCTTCTGCAGTGGAAAAACGAGGTGAGCTGGAACCGTGCTGTAACCAGTCTCCTTTCATGGTACGGCTCAGTTCCTGTATGCCAGTGGCCATTAATGAACTGGGATTACAAAGTTATCCATGGTTCGTGTATGTGGGACCTGTAAGACACTAGCCTCCTTTCCAGGGTGCTCCCCTGCCTTGCATCCATGCATCGCTGCTTCAGATATGCACCAGGGTCCCCCATAACCTTGTACAGGAAGAATGTATATTACAGGCCTAGACAAGGCAGGTAGCCTAACAGATTAGGAAGTTTTTGCACACGCATATTATCAGTTTGTGTAATACCACCTTAAGGACGAGCAACATTAATTGCATCACATTTGAAGCTGAAGCCCCAACGAGCGCCGAAAGGTTTGTTTAGCTTAAATATTTTAACAACTGCTAGACAGATTAGATCTCTAGACATAGCTCTGGACATTTTAAAAGCCTAACAAGACCCCCGATACGTATTATTATTATTTACAATGGTATAAATCACTCTGCAACCGTGTACTAGATAAATGTTTGGAAGATGAATGAATAGATGGATGGACG
This sequence comes from Brevimyrus niger, assembly GCA_015164015.2. NCBI lineage: Eukaryota > Metazoa > Chordata > Actinopteri > Osteoglossiformes > Mormyridae > Brevimyrus > Brevimyrus niger. The sequence goes on along the minus strand of JAABNY020000025.1, from coordinate 18,554,531 downwards.
GATGGATGGATGGATGGATAGATGGATGATCAATATATAAAATATATGTACAACTGTAAATAGATCAGTTAGACAGTACATGCAGTGAAATGGAAGTTATAAGACTGAGGTTTCAGGCTTTCCTTTAAAGGGTGCGTTGGACTTCATGTTGAGTCTTGCCTACAGGAAATAACAGGTCAGCAGATTAGAGTGTGCATCACATGTCACTCATCTATGTCTTCTACCACGGTACAGCAAAGTCAAACACAAGTCATGTTTGCCTACTTTAGTTTGCTTTAGCAGTGTTGTATTGCATTGTACTGTATATGTACTAAAATGACCATTCCAACTTACCTACAAATTCAACCTAAAGACAGACTTAATGAACAGATTTCATTCATACCCTGCAATCTCTGATATTTTGTCTTATATCCTTATGCGTATGTTTGGATTGTAACTAATATGTCATGTTTATATAATAATATTAATATTCTATTTAGTACTTGTTTAACCAACTATAACCAATGAAAAATGATATTTCTTTGTGTTTAACCCATTCATCATAAAGCTGAGATGATAATACAGATGCTTTGACACTGACCACTTCCAGGGTAATTTTGGAAATCAATGAGCCTGCAGCCAATCACAACGGCGGTCAGCTGCTGTTTGGCACCGACGGCTTCATGTACATCTTCACTGGGGACGGTGGGAAAGCAGGGGACCCTTTCGGCCTGTTTGGCAATTCCCAAAATAAGTAAGAGGATACACAGATGCGACAGCTTCCGTAGTCCAGAAAGTAGAGCATTGTGCTAATGACGCAAAGGTCCTGGATGCCAAATTCTAGGCAGCACATACACATAGTTACTTCCCTCTGTTGTAAGTTGCTTTGGATAAGACCTTCAGAAAAATGTACATAACAATCCTCTTCCACACCATATGCTTAACTGAGTAACAAATGACAGCAACAATCTTTATCCATGATCCCATTGCATTGTGCTCTTATTTCATTGCAAGGTTTGAAACTTTCGTTTGCTTAGTATTGTTAACATGCATTTGTTTTTATGTTCTTAAACAACACGCACAGAGGAATCTGACAAATGTCTTCTGAGGCGGCCCAGTGATTTTGAAATGCCGCTTTGCTCCCTGTGCTTAGGAGTGCCCTGTTAGGGAAGGTTCTGCGTATCGATGTGGACGGAGACAGTAGCGACAGCAAGCCTTACGGAATTCCGGCGGACAACCCGTTCGTGGCCGACGCCGGCGCGCGGGCCGAGGTCTACGCTTACGGAGTCAGGAATACGTGGCGCTGCTCCGTGGATCGCGGCGACCCCGTCACCCGGCGTGGGAGAGGGCGGATCTTCTGCGGCGACGTGGGCCAGAACCGTTACGAGGAGGTAGACATCATTGTGAAAGGAGGCAATTATGGCTGGAGAGCTAAAGAGGGATTTGAGTGCTTTGATGCCAAGCTGTGTCACAACTCGTCACTAGGTAAGGATGTTGCCAGAAGACGAAGGCTGGTCAGTGGCTCAGATTAAAGAAATAAACAAAAACAAAACAACCTTCGCCAACCTCCTAGTCCTGTTTCCATAGTATCTTTGAAGATAGCAACTTGCGCCTTGTTTAGAAGAATTCATTTGCCTGTTTTGCTCAAAGTTCACACAGCAAGTTCTGTGTTGATTTTTCTATACATGTTTTTGTTCTGTCTTTTCTGTTCCTTATGATTACTGTTTAGGCGACATACCTCCGATTTTCGCATATGGTCACCACGTTGGAAAATCAGTTACCGGCGGCTATGTGTACAGAGGATGTGAGTCACCCAATCTGAATGGATTGTACATCTTTGGAGACTTCATGACTGGGTAAAAGTAGGAAAGCTTTTCTGTTCTTCTTTTTTTGATCCATAACATTATCTTCATATCCATTTAAATTCATATATACTGCAACAAAGGGACAATAAAATCAATAGAGCTTTAAAAGACTTAACAAATATACACATAATACAAGTTGTTCTAATAAGTATTTAACATCTTTGTAACACAAATAGTATGGTTACACAAACATTATATATTTTTATAATAATATAGCAAATATTCCGATTTTCACCATTATATAAATATTTCTAAAATATCTATGAATTGTTTACTGGTTCGGTTCTGTCACTTTGCACAGTTGAAGACTTCCGAAAACACATTCAAAAACTCACCTAGTGCATTCTTTTGTTGTTTTTGAGACCAGCCCACCAATGACCTAAAGTCAGGCATCCTCATTGCATGTTACAGTATTTGGAACAAAAATTCAGTCATTCCTCAAACAATCCAACAGTAATCCAAATTTCGTTACATTTCCAAAGCTCACTAATAAGTTCACAGAAATTCTCTCAGAAACATTCCGCGTGGACTGAGTGAGTTTCGGAAATTTGCTCTTCAATCCTGAACTGTGATGCGAGTTCAAATCGCTTTTTTTCCCGCAAATTTGCCAGTATGACGACTGTGCTGTTTCTTCCCAAGGCGGCTGATGGCCTTAGAGGAAGACAAAATGGGAGCCTGGAGTGAGAAATCCCTCTGCATGGGCAACACAAAGACCTGCTCTTTCCCCGGACTGATCAATCATCACCACAAATTCATTATTTCCTTTGCCGAGGATGAAGTGGGTAAAGTGTTTATGACCAATTTACAGGCATCCCGGGAAATGGGCAGATCCTTCTAACTTTCTCATAAATGAAGACCTTTATCATCTCAGATTTATTACAAATGGATACAATTCTCTCTTGTAGGAGAACTATACTTCATGGCCACTTCATATCCCACTACATTGTCTCCATTTGGAACCATCTACAAATTTATGGACCCTTCCAGGTATTTAGTGTATACTTAAAATTAAAATGAACTCATTATCATTTGCTTACTAATTTAAAGCAATGAAAATAGTTTGGAGGTTTCTAAAAGCATAAAGGACTAATACGTTTCAAAAAGTGAATTAAATCCTTTGTTTTTACATGTATATTTTTAATAAGTAATCAGTTGGCTTTAGAATTTTCAGTTGATTATTTAATGTACAAGCATTACTCAAAAAAGTATGTGTGTGTATTTATGTGCTCTGCAACAAATAAGCCTGCTTCTATCACTCTCAGTTTAGATCAGAGACAAAACCTCATAAAGATTCTGTATGCTTTGATCCATACAATAGCGTGTCATTAGGGCTCTGGATTTCCACTCCGCAGCCATTATCACAAATTTTTAGAAACAACTGTGATGTGAAATATAACCTCTCACATGCTGGTTGCAATTTTGTACTTGAAAATGATTTACCTAGGAGGGCGCCCCCTGGAAAATGCAAACAAAAATCATCTCCTGTGAAAGTCAAAGGGAAAACAGTACGTTTTGTTCCAAGAGAATGTAAGTTTTTACTGCATCGTACTCAGTAATGATTTTGGACATTTTTAATAATCATGCTATGAAATTTGGTTTTGGTTACAGTTCCTGGATTTTTTTAATTATTTGGGAATTACAAAGGAACAGTGCATGAGATGTAAGATTGATTTTCAGAGATCATCACACCACTTGTTTTTAGCATGGTCTTATAACACCAGCATTTATCAAAGGTTACAAACATGTTTCCATTTTTTTCCCCAGTGAAATTAAATGTTTTATATTTCCTTTAGATATGCAATGGACAATAAAGATGTCCATGTAATCTGAATTTGTTCAACATTTTGTTTCAATTTAATTGATAACGAATAAAAAGTCTATAAATCTATAAATTAGAATTTGCACAAAAGCTGGAAGAATCTTTATTTAGATTAAATGTTTGTAGCATTGTCATTTAAGTGTTCACAGAAATAAGTCGATAAATGCATTTAAAATCATTTTCAAAAACATGTTCAAATGTTTCTTTGAAAGTGATAGATTTCACTTTTATCCTCATTTATCCCGAACACATCTTTATAGTGACAGTACTGGCATCCAACGAGAAACCAACCAGATCTCCACTGAAGAAAGTGAGATTTACTACCAAGGTACCAGCTACAAGCAAGCGGAAACTGACCACACCAAGAATGACCTCACCGAAAGTGGAAGCTACCCCCACCCCCCAGAGGGGTGCAGCCAAGCGGCAGGGTGAGGGGCCAGCAGGGGGTAAGGCTGCGACGCACAAGCGGCCTCCCAAAACGAAGCCTACTTTACTCCCTCAGCGAGTGAAAACCAAGAAGGAGAAAAAAGCACAGAATAAGAAGTCTGTCCCTGGGAGAGGACCGCCAGCGATAACCCAGGCAGGGAATGTCTCAATCAAGAAGGAAAAAGGTCAAACAGGCTCTATAATAATGGGAAACAAAACAGTTACAGTCAAAGGCAGTGCCAAGCAAACTCAGGGCAAGGAAAGGTGGGACAAAAAGAAAGTCAAAGGATGACAAAGGATAGGTATGGGGCCACTAAAAATAAAAACTATAGAATAGTCTATGAGTGCAAACAATAAGTACAGCAGATCATGGAATAAACCTGTACAGACAGTGTAAAATTCATGGAAAAGCCAAATAATAATTTTTTTCATTTTTGCACATTCCTGTATGCCCTTGTGTTTTGATGGATCTATATAGTGTTTTGTGATGTGAATGTGTTTGGAATATAAAGCATTGTTCATATAAAAAAGCAAATAAAGTTAATTAAGCTGCCATTCAGGAATACTATGACTTTTAATTCATTAAAATCTGCCCAGCTGTTCCCCTCCCGTCTGCCATGGATTTTCCTGGGCTGGGATCCAAGCTCAGTGTGACCGTGTGTTCTGAATTCGCCGCTGGAAATGGATGAATATCCTAAGTACTTCATGCTGTGACTGGCTTGTATTGGCTAATCTACGGTATCTAAAGCTATAAATAACATCAATTGAATATGGTTTTTTTAACATGTGCAGTTTGCACTTCTGTCTCCTTGGATATGACCGACTAATCCCCATTCAAACACTACAAGTTTGCTCTTGACACGGGCACAAATGCACGTAATTTCAATTTTCCTAGACATTAAAATAACCACAAAACTCATGTGACCCAGCCTGCGCACTGGGTGGCACATTATGATGTAAAATATTGCTGCCAAGTTACCATAAAATCGTAACTGAACTAATCTCAAGCAACGCTATACCACCCATTTTCTTTTTAAATTTTTCTTCTTTTCTTTTTGCTCTTCTTAAAAAGTGATATGTGGTCCTGCAAAAACAGGAATATATGAATATATAGGCTTTTGTCTAATTTAAGTATAGAAGAATCTTTTTAAAATTAAATATCTGACGTGATTATATGTGGAATTACTATTATTCTTCAAGACTGGGTTTACATAGCGTTTCAAAGCAAATCCATAGCGGACTTCGCGTTAAAAACCACACGAGTCAAAACAATTTTTTTCTCCATCCTACTCCCCCAACATTTAAGTTTCAAAATAACATAGCCTATACTGTACTTCTGTGGGTTTTTAAAAGCGGCACTTTAAAAGACTATTTTCACTAGGGTGAGAAGAGACGTTGATTAAATAGGTTCTCCCACGACAAAAATGGGCACACATTACAAAGACGGCCGTTTGACCTAGTGAGTGATCACTTCTTCGTGTGAGATTTTACAGCGCTCCGCCATCTCCCACTCCTACGTAACATGATGTAAGGATTCTGTTGGTAGAAATCAACAGGCAACTCACTTTACTGTCGGTGCGGTACACACTTTTCTGCATGATTTGTGTGCATTAAACGTGTGATCATTCAATTGCGAATGATTCAACCAGATACGTGGCATACAGTCCACGAGCCCTGCATGTGAATAAAACACAAATCAATTGAGGCGGGGCGAAGGGTTCGCAACGAATGTACAAATTTTTTATGAGAAAGTTAAAAAAAAAAAACAAACAAACAAAAAAACTTACATTTATTCACATTTAACTTCGTTTCAGCGGCATGCAAAGATATTCTAGCATAACACTGGATATAATCTTAATGACCTAGTAATTTTACTTTTATTTTGCATTCATTTATTTGGTAGGCTACGTATCTCTTAGAAACGGTAGAAAAATAAATGTAATTCCACTGGTACTTTGTATAAGAAAAGCCTATTGTTGTGCAGTAGTTATTTCTATCTGCCCTGGTATATAGTTGCTATAATTATGAATGAAAGCTTCGGTACTTAAACCAACAACAAACAATGCAATATATGACAGTAAAGAACCCACATAGTAACGAACACACGCCCAACAGACGAGTTGAAAAGTTATAGTGTTCTGCCCTCTGCTGGTTGAAATTGAAAGCGGAATTAAATTTAATTAATTAATCGAGACATTTGTTAGACCTTATTTAAATGCAGAATACTTAAGTACAATAGACCTATTATCACACACAGGAATCCTCCTGATTACAAGCCATCCTGGAGTGTGAAGGTTGTGCGAAGAGCATATTTCCAAAACTCATTCCATTTTTTGTTGTTTTTGGGATGAGACCGCCAATTACCTATACTCCATTTGCATAATTAATCACTGTAACTAATAAAAGGATAGTAAAACTTTAAAAAGCGTATGGCTATCCGATATTTAATCATGCATTTCTTAAGCTGTGGGCAAATGATGACATCTAGTGGCAATTTACTATATCTCCACGTCGTAAGAGTTCTCACTATTCAAATTGACATCCCATCTTCTAAGCCAGGGGTGGGCAAATATTTTTCTCAATGGGCCACATTAGACACTTGAGCAGTTTTCGAGGGCCAAATCATGCGCAT
>JAABNY020000025.1:18533938-18547710 GCA_015164015.2 Brevimyrus niger | reverse complement strand
CCAATTACTTCTCGCGGGCCGGTCAAGGATATCTAGAGGGCCGGATATGGCCCGGGGGCCGTAAAATGCCCGGGTCTCTTCTACGCAGTTATGGAACTCAGGCCCACGTGTTTGATTTCGGGGCGGTGAGTTGGAATCTCATCCCGGGTTGTCCCTGCCTTGCGCCTGTCTGGGAAAGGCTCCTGACCCCCTGCATACCTGCCTAGGACCGGCAGGTATGGAAAATCTATGAATGAAAATACGTGGCGTATGTCACATAAAATATACTCATCTGAACTTTATTACCCATTTTCAGTTAGGTTCAGAATTTCACTTCCCTCTTTGACTATGGAAATGCATTTAGGTCTATATTAAATGACTAGAATTCAGGTAATGAAAACTACAGGCCGATGATATTTAAAACTTCAGCTTATCGGAGACATCATTCCCAAAATTACAATTATTCTCAGCAACAGCTTTCATGAATCTGAACTTACTAATATTGTGGATGTTAAAAGACATAGGACAGAATAGCAAAAATTAAATTCCATGATTTGCCAAAGAGATTTTTTTTTTGGTTTGCACTAAAATCGGAATGTAAACTATTTGATCTAAAACCATAATCAGTATCATACCGCCAAAGGTTTCATATTCTGTAAAACATGTATTTAAGTGCCTTTCTGCGTTTATATATGTTACGGACACGGAGCATGGTGCAGGCAGAATGAAGTGACGATCTACACACGGCTTACGAGACAACAGGGGTTTATTAAACAAGCTGAATACATTAGAGAAGGCATAAAATAAAAGGGACCGCGAGGGGTCAAAGAAAAATCGGGAAAACAAGAACTACAGAAATACTATAAAGGTAAATAACATGGGGGAGGGAAGGGGGGAAGCAACACAGGGGGCAGAACTAGAAAACCCAAACAGAGCAGCAGTAACACACAGTAACTTCAACACAGCACAATGGCTTATGGAGTGAGGCAGGCACTTACATACAGACACAAGGCTAATAAGACAGGATGCAGAATAACCAATTTCACCAAATGAATAGAAAAATAACACAGAAACTAGGAAACAAACCACACACTAGACATACAACACAATGATAAAGCAGAACTAGAACAGAAGCAGGGCAAACCTAGAACAAGAAAACTAATATGGAAAAGAAAACAAATAGAAAAATAAACACTGCAGAACAGAAACTAGCAGATGGGGTTGGCCTCAAACCCATAAGGGTTACCATTCTCAGAGCCGCACTTTCAACCTTACAGCAGGCTGGGGAAAGGGAAGAACACATTGGGTCTGACCAGAGGCAGGGAGGAGAAACACCTGCTGGCCAAACGGGGACATGACGACGGTTGGGGTCAGACAGTCATATAGTGTTCTGTTTAGTCAATGACATGAAAAATGTACTCATGAGAAATAACTATAAAACAATAATTATAAAACAATTCTGTTTGAAAAGATTATTTATTCATAGTAGGCCTATAATGGAAATCAGTATTACTTATTGATAGATGTGGCCTGGGTCCTCATAATTTGTAATCCTTGCTCACCTTATAATATTAGACCTAAATCGCTAAACGTACAGTCTATAAGCTGGTCTTTGTTAAGAACCTACTTATTTCAGAAATACAGTTGAGTTTACATTTACATCCTAATTTTGTAGTTGCTCCCGCATGCCCAAAAATCCTAATGTTTGTACAATTGGTCTTGGAGGTCAAATTTTTATGGAAAACATGTGGTGAAAGCGAAACGTCTTTCTGTTGGACCACAGGGTTTGATTGCAAATTTATATTATACTTAAACCATATTCATATCGTCTTTGCCCTTGAGAAAATGAGAAAGATTTTGAAGTAATTTTTTAATGAACTGTATAAGCACCACCCAGTTCCACCCAAAGGAAAAATGTTTAAAACAGTGAACGTTTTGAAAGTTTCTGGTTCAGAACCCAGTTTGCCCTTAATGTAACTACCCATTAAAACGTGAGAATTTTAAACGTGCTGAAATGTATCTGAGTTGTTAAAATTAATAGGTCACATTAACAGCCTCTGGATTTAATGGCCTCTTCATTCAAAGTTGTAATTTTTGGCTGGGCTTACAGGAGTGTAGTAACCTCACTTTGGGATTTAGGTTCCCCTGAAGTTTAAGTGGCACAGGAGAAGCGAAAGAAAGAGATTAATTGGCAAGTTTTCATTTAAACTCATTACATTATTGCATTATGTGGTCTGCTGTAAGTTTATAATTTTTTTTAAGTCTTGGAGTAGGTCAGAGGTCAAACCGCTAGCAAGGAAAATGTTTCAGCGTTTTTCCCTGGAAAATTCTAGATGGTTTCTTAGGAAAAAAAACAATAAACTGATGATTAGGTCACCTGTATATGTGAGCCCTGCTGCTTGCAGATCTGTTAACTGATAAGTTTGCAAAAATATTTTATTGGTTAAAAAATACAGCATTGCCCCATAAAGCACAATATTTGTGTTTCCTGTTTAATTGTACTTATTTTTCCCTACATTGTTGTTTGACAAGTACTTAAAAATGTCTAATAAAAACTGTCTATATATATGCAATCAGGGGTGCTGCTAAGGATTTTGGGCCCCATGAAAAGAATCTTGACAGGGCCCCCAACACAATTTTATTGGGGGCTTCTCTGGGCCCCCTCTCAGTCATGGGCCCCGAGAATTGTCATTGTTTACCCCCCCTTTACAGCGCCCCTGTATGCAATACTATGTATATACTTTTATATATGTTAGCTATTGATATTTTGAGATTCAAGTAAACATAGCTCCCTCAAGTATCACTATGCAACTACTGTATGCACAGCAACTATGCATTCATTTTAATTTTCTTGAAATGACTCAGAGAGGGCTGTAATATTGCAAAATAACTTTTCATGGTCAGAATTTGGCCCCGCCCACCTGGCCGTATACGCCGTCATTGTAATTGTCATTGGCTTTGTGTCACAGAATTGTGACGACCGTCACTGACCTGATGAATACAATGTACATTTTAAATTGCTGTATTTGTAGCAGGCAGCTTACTAGCCTGGAGCTATGAGCCATGCATCAAATCATTTATATTTGCCCAACTCATTTCCTCTATAGTTCAGTACAGCTTGGAAATTTATAGTTCACTTAGCTGCCCCCACTTTTGGGTTATAAACTGCCCCACTAGGCACAGTAAAATGAGGTAAGCTATGAAATCTATTGATTTTGTTACTTTAGTCATTTTGAAATTTTGAATGAGGGGAAATTCTGAGTTGGCATGGTGGTACGGAGTGAAGCACTCAAAAGTCTAGCAAGCTGTCTGTGTGTGTGTGTATATATATATATATCTTGTATGTTCTTGCCAAGTTTGATGGGTTTCATCCAGAGGTACTTCCACAGTTTGCCACTCTCAAGATATGCCGTCTGAAGCCCCAAAAAGTGGCGGTCAAGCAAACCCATGATACCAGACTGCTGGGATTTTTTGCCCTGAGACGTTCCTCAGCCTTGCTGCCGGGCAAAGGCTCCATGGCGGCCCACATGACACTGTTCAGGAGAAATAAATGCAAGATAAACGGACGGCCAGATCACTTCTGATGTTTTCAATAAAGCTCATGAGAACTCACAAAAAACTGTTCCAGTATGTTGAAATGTCAATAATAAGGACTAAAATAGCTGAAAATGTCAGTTTAACTTGTTTTACCGTGTTGTATATTTTTCATACATTATTTTACATTCTGTTACAACCTGTAACAGTGTTTACCACCAACAATAAAAATAACTCGGTAATGCCAAGTGCAAATGCCTACTGGGTGGTTTGCATATACTTTTTGCTAGTGGGCTTGACTACGGTTTGGCAAGGCAGCTCTAACAATCACTTTGTATCAGCAACACACTGGTTGAAGTGAGTGAACTTTCTTTAGCAGTCACAGGTCGACTGCAGTTATTATTTTTTTTTCTACAATTTCTAGTGAATACACACCAACAAATTTATTGCACTCGTAAAACCACTGCTCTCCAGCAACAGTGCGTTTTCAACAGAAGTTTTAAAAAGTTTTGAATTACACTCAAACTGAATTGTGATTAATGGACTGAGCTGCTAATATGGTTCTTGTTTTTAGCCAGGAAATTTTCCTCCCCTCTAGCTATTGCAAGAGATGGAAAATATATTTGATATAGTTTTTTTTTTTTTAAGATACTGGTAGTTGATGATGAAGTGTAGAGCTAAGGTAATGGTAAATGCAAGAATTATTCACTCAAAAATAATTAGGGGCATGTAAGTCTCACACCATCGGTATCAGGATTGTGTGTGTGTGTGTGTGTGTGTGTGTGTGTGTGTGTGTGTGTGTGTGTGTGTGTGTGAGAGAGAGAGAGAGAGAGAGAGAGGGAGAGAGAGAGAAAGAAAAACAGAGACAGAAAGAGTGGTTGAGCATAGTCCATTCAGGACAAACTGATGATTTGAAAGTAGGGTTGTTAATTATGAATGCCTTGTTTGTATATTATGGGAGGTCATCAAGGCTTCCAGGGATACACTCCTGATCACCATGTTCATCATTGAATAAGGGGCTCTTAAAGCTGCATATGTGACATCACCTTCCCTTAATTGTTTCTTATTTGTTTGAAGACACGGTATGTTCAATACGATAAATGTATCAATACTACATTCAACAGATTCCAGGAAATGTATCAATAAAAAAACGGTATGTGTAACATGTTAACTTAGCTAGAAATGTCTTTTATCCACCTAAGTTGTTTAATATGTTAGAAAAAGGATTGTGCTTTATTGGGATTGTAAAAATAAATGATAAATGATAATACTGGGAAGCACTTAGCAGTTAAATGCACTCCTGCTGTTTTTCTCAGGAATAATGACTCTGCATGGATAGAAACAAGAAATGTCAGGACAATCACCAGTGCTGCTTTTAAAATGATTACTTCATGTGTTCTTATAAAGTGGCCCCTGGTCTGTTTTATTCTGAGTACTCCAACAGCTTTGCCTAAAATAATATAATCCCAAAATTTGCATTTAGCTTTTGCGCAATTACAAATTGACTGAAGTTATATCAGCATCTCATTAAATCCTCATAGCTTCATATTAGTATTTGCAAGGCTGTTAATTTTACAATAAATTGGTGGCACTCTCTGTTTTGTGTATTTTTGCATTATTGTAATTTAGCAAGACATCAATCACAAAAAGGTAACAATGAAACTTTCATAGTATTGCTAGCTTAGCCTCTGATTGTGCAGAATGGCAGTTTATGTATAATTCTTTCTATCATAAGCTTGTAAATGTCGAAACAGTCACATAAGCAGATTTGTTTTGGAGCCCTTACATTAGGTGGCTAGCAGGACACATTGTGTGGTATGATATCAGCCCCAGCTTCTCACACGTGTAAACCCTCACACATTTAAAACTGTATAATGGTGGATTTCCTGCCACAGAGTCCTGTGTAATTTATGTCCCAATAAACCTATTGCCTTCCTGAAAAATAAAACTGAACGCTTACGTTTGCCACAAAAGAAAACCTTTCTTTATTAAATTATACAAATGCCTTACTCTTTACTAAATCATTTTCCTTGATCCTTCCATATCCCCAGTTTTTTTTCACAGCTTGGATGATTTCAGAAATCGCAGTTTTTAAAGTAAAGCAATGTTTCATAAAAATGAAATATTAACACCCCAATGACCTATTAGAATGACTATAGTCTCTAAAAATGCACAAATAAATTTACCAACCGTCATTTATCATGTGACATGGACATTAATATACATCCCAGAAAAGTAAAGGGCGGGCAGTGATGGAGTCCACTCGCAGGAGTCATTTTTCGGTTTTATGTAATGGGGGGGGGGCGGAGGAGCGTTGCTGACTGAGAAAAGAGCACTGTTGGTTCAATTCCCTGGGGTTCAAATCCCTCTGTTGTCTGTGTGCAAGTGCATGTGTGTAGATTATGCTGTGTGGGCCTCTTTCAGTGACATGCAGTTATGCAGTTCGAAACTGGTGTTTCCAAATTGCAGCATATACACAGTACCAGTCGAAAGTCTGGACACACCTACTGAAAGTCATTTAGTTTTCAACAAGATAAAAACCCTAAGTACAGCTCAAGGTTATGTGAGTGCTGTATTATATCATGAGCAAGCAGAGAGACTGAGGGCTGTGACAGATGACCTGCCTCCCCACAGTCACCCGACCTAAACCCTATAGAGCTGCTCTGGGATGAGTTGGATCGAAGAGTAAGACCAAAGTAGCCAACTTATGCCCAGAACTTGTGGAAACGTCCTTCAGGACTGTCGGAGAAGCATTCCAGGTGGCTACATCTGGAAGCTGGTTGAAAGAACGCCAAGAGTCTACAAGGCTGTCATCAAAGCAGAATGGTCTAAAATGCAAGAAGATGCTGTGTTGAATGCTTGGTCGTTGCAAAATTTGGTATTAATATTAATTAATACTTAGTATTTAATTGCCTTGAGGCCTTTTTATATAAATTGAATAGCATAGCTAAAATGAAGAAAAATGCATTAAAAGCAGGCGTGTCCAGACTTTTAACTGGTATGTGTATATACCCTGTGATGGACTGGCATCCCATCCTGATTCTGGGCTAGACTCCAGCCCCTGTAAGATAAGCAGTTAAAAGTTAGATGGATGTGCGTTTTAAATAATGCTACCTTAGCAAGTTTGTCCACGATTTTGGTTGCTGCCTTCGGCAGGCGTTTTTGCCCCTGGACTCTCACGGCAGGGTCACAAAACAGCTATATTTAGCAACATGAAGAAGAGGGAAGTTAGGGTAGTAGTGTATTGGCCCTCCATTACTGCAGCTGTTGAAGGTCTGAGATAAGATCAGGCTCGCTAAAAGGCCTTTGTCTGTCCATGGTACGATTAGGGCCACTGCTTTGACAGAGAACAACACAGTTCAAAAGGGCCCCTACGGCACTACCTGGCTTTAGGCATTATATTAATAAAAGTTATACTAAAGAACAGAAATTAAATTTTGTATTGTTTTATGAGGCTAACAAAAACCACCAATCGTTAATCAGATAACCAAGCCAGTTGTCTTCATACAGTTATTTTTACATTAATATATTTTGCCAAACTTAGACATTAATAGTTTGATTTGAAGTATGCCGATTTAGAAACAGTTCCAAACAAAAGATATGGTGCATAAACCATGAAAATAAATATCTCTTTCTGCCCCATTTTCTATTTTTTTTATAACTTATTATGCATTCTATAGAGTACTAAATGAGGTCATTTGTCCATCACATTGAATTGTTCACTGTGTATATCCTCTTCATGTTTTTGCTTTGAATTAATGAAAAGTCTATGTGCAAAATGCCTCCTGCTCTTAGCTGTAAATATAAGGCCTGCTCCCTGCCCATTGTTGAGCGCATTCTGTTGTGTTTTGTCATTCTTCACTACCTCCAAGATGGTAACAGCCTATATTCCCACAGCCAGTCATTCACCATTTTCAGCAGTTGTTTTCATGAACGGCTGGGAGGAAGCCACATGCATTTAATTGGCTTGTGGTCTCCCTTCCCGAGACGTTTAAATTCACATAATGGCACAAGTACAAAAGGAGAGGAAGTTGCCATCATTTCAAAACATGAATTGACCAGTTTCCTTTCGGGAAGACCTTTGTTAAGAGTCGTTAAGAAAAAATACCAACAAAAACAAGTGTAACTGTGACTTTAATTCAACGTGTTTGTGTGTGTTTTGGATACGCTTGCGCTGTAACGAGTTGGGATTTTTTTCTTACAAACATGAGGGATTAGGTTGTAAAATCACAGTCATGTGTTATTACTCTGAGCCGGGAAAAATCTAGTCCCTTGCCAGTACTTACAAACTTCACGTTCAGTATGTTTTCAATTAATGATGCATTACAACCATAACTGGCAAAGAGTGTTTCTGTCATCAGCTGTTACCTATTGCTTCTAATTAAACACTAGCTAAGCAGTTTGCTTTTGAGTCATTGCTGGTCAAGTGGTATTTCTTATAATTGCCACTGCCCTGTTTTCAGGGTGAGGTTTGCATACTTTAGAAATGTAGTTAAATTGGATTTTACACGTGATTGTAAGGAGGGGCGCACAAGATGGTAAACACTTTGACGAATTACAAATACTTAGTAATAACTCAGTTACTACTGAAGTACAAATCATAAACAAATCATGAACAAATTTAGTCGCTACTTGAGACTAAAGATCTGTCATGGTTCACTAATGATGAACAAACATGACATCAGTATTTCACTTGTTATTCATTAGTTGTTCTTTCAGTAGTACCTTCAGCAATTAACTAACATTTAAAGGATTAACAGTAAGAGTTTGCGGTTAATTAATATATAAGTAATAGCATAAGACTATATTATTTGTGTTAAAGTGTTGCCCCTCAGATGTGCTGTCTGTTAGAGCCTTTCAGTCTATTGTGGAGGGTGCAGGCATTCTGTGGGCTTAGAACTGGCCAGTTCACCTTTTTCAAGGGGTACTGCTGCACCTCGGTCTGATTTTCCTTCATAAAATAAAACATACTGTCGAGGGAATCTCTTTGAGCGGCACCATTTTTGGGGTCTCCAGTTTATTTGCAAACTCTAACAATGAACATGAATGACATGTGACATACAGTATGTTACTATGCTGCTGTGAATTGCTTCACAATTGTCCAGTTACCCATAATGTATTGGGAGTCTCAGAACACATGATGTAATGTGATGCAAGCTGAACAGGTAAGACTCACTGTTTAGAAAGATATTTTTTCCATAGCCATGTTGAAAAGACCCACATTTAGATTTCACCTGGTTTTGTTCAGTGTGCAAACTAGCACAGAATCGGTAAATGATATAACTGTAGTTTACTCAGAGGTCTCAAACGGGCTCCATTCATAAAACCCTTGAGCTTGGTTTAAACCTAAATTTCTCCAGTAAAATATTCACCTGTGTTTGTGGATTAAGTCCCTTTTCAGAAACATGTGGCTGCTCAGAAACAAAATGACAGTAAAGAACGCAGGATGTGTTTTATGGTCCTGGTCCTCTAAAGTGATAACTGCTTTTGTTTTACAGCCCTTTGAGGACCTGAATAAGATACTTGGTGCAACATTTTGCTTTCCTTTCTTGGCTCTTCGGGAGCAAGTAAACCAAATATATTACTGGCTTGTGGCTTTTGTCCTGCAATACAAGCAAACCTAAGAGGAAAAGAAAAAAAAAAGATCAACCGACACCTGCCAGGGACTGTAAATTTCCCCGCTAAAATAAGAACTGAAAGTGATCCCAATCCTGAGTTAGCAAGGGCCCGGTGATAATAAACACTGCAGCTGGGGCTATAGCCATTTCGTGAGTGTGAAGAAGCAAATGTGCTACCTAAGTCAATCACCACAAAGCCATCGGGCTATGTACAGCAACAGCCTGCAGGGATGCGGAACCCGTTCCATGGAGGGCCGATGTGGGTGTGGATTTTTTGGGATGGCCTCTCAATCAGCCAATAACAGTGGGTCCCCAGGAGTGGAGTTAAGACCCACTGCTTTATTATTGGCTGATTGAGAGGTCACCCAAAAAAACCCGCATCCACACCGGGGTTCTGTGAATCAGGCTCGCCACCCCTGGTCTACAGGCTAGCCTAGAGTCAGATAGCATGGAACATGTATCTCTTTATAGTCACCACAATAATGTTCTCTACCGATCTTAGTACTGGCACCAGTTCCAGTTTATGCACAATAAAATGCACCTGAGACTTCTCTGACATAGGGGTTCTAAAAATATTTATAAAAAACTAGTTTTATATGAAACACTGAAATGATCCAAATATCAGTTGCAGGTTTTTACCACTTCGTGAGTAAACCAGTACCTAGACCAATTTCAGGATCCATCAATCCTCTGTCCATGCATCTTCTAATGGCTTATTCTAGACAACTGGGGCCTGGATCCTTTCCCAGGCAGCATAGGGCACAAGGCTGGGCTCCATCCACGATGGGATGCCAGACACACAGTCCAACATAAGGTAATCATGGTCCTCATGCAGAACATTAGAAATAATCTGCATCCAAACTCTTCCTGCATCACTCTGTGTCTAACCTAACAACTTTCTGAATTCTGTAAAATATTACTGTAATGAAAATGAGAAACCACAGGGGAATTCGCAATTCCTTATTGCCCTAATATAACCCATTCACAGCCACTGCGACATTCTTGGTTCCTTATTTTGAAGAAGGTGTTACTACAATTCCCAACAGCTGCAATCAGGTTAAAATGTGTGTTTTCTTAACATCTTTTTGCCTCAGAAGCCTTTTTCACTTATGTATTAAGATACAGCTTTGCAGCCAACAAATTGTGCATAAGTAAGCTGTACAGCAAATGTAATAAAAGACGATATGGAAAGTTCCCATGTATTTGCTTCCAAAGCGAATAGCATATGTTAGCATTTGACTCAAATCAGTTAGTAGCCCTTGTGAATGAGGAAATAATCACTTATATGAAGAGGACAGCTATTGTAATTTATCTCCACATCCCACTGAAAAGAAATGTTCAGGATTAATTTAACAGTTTCAATATATTCTATTAGGCCTGGACAATTTAAGCATAAGCGTAAACCTCTACAGATAGAACATCATGGCTTTGCTGTCTGGGGTCTCCCCAGTGATACAACGGTTAGGGGATACAATGAAGTGTCATTTTTCTGTGCATGGAGACTTACTCACTGAAGCGTGAAGACCGTATCTCAGAGAAAATGGCAGCCTACTCTCACTAGACACGCCGGAGGATTGTGCGTGTGCAAATCCACACACTTCATGAGTCAGTGTCATTTGTGCTAAATTGTGTGATAATGAAAAAACATTCATCAGTGCTAAATACCAGTGAAGCTACACTTGACATTACAGTCATGTGTCACTTAACGATAGAGACGTTACTTAACGTCGTTCTGAGAAATATGTCTCGTGCGATTTTGTCATGGTGTGAATATCATAGAGCATACTCACGCAGTGCGTGTAACATGGCATACTGTATTACAGTTAACTTTTTTTCAATAAATACACTCTAATATAATGATAAAAAGTACAGTACAATAAATACATAAACTAGTAACATAATTATTATCATTATCATATATTATAATCTAATGGTTGTACTTGAGCTCTGTCGTTGACTGAGGTCATTATGCCGCACATGACTGAACAGGCCAAGCCCCAAATGCCTCATTTGATATGGCATCCGTCCTCTGACTGGTGAAATATGGGGCTCATTCCTGCACGCAGCACAGGAAACACCCTGGGTGGGGAACTAGATCATGGCAGGACAATGATCCTGTGCTATTTTCTTAATATTTTATTCTGATACAGTCAAGAGCAAAAATATATAATAAAATGTATGGTTACGATTTACATTAACTACACCTTGATAGTCAATTCATAATACATTCATAAGCAGAACCTAAATATATCCTAACATATCTTAAGCTGTAGTTTGCATTAATAACAAACATTATATGATAATAACAAACATTATAATGATATAATGATTGCTGTTAATGTATATTAAAGCTCTTAAGGTATGTTAGGATGTTAAGGTATACTTATATGTTGCTATGTATGTATTATGAATGCATTATGAAGGTGCACTGAATGTTCTACAAATGCATAACGAATGCATTATGAAAGTGCAGTTCATGTAAAATGTTACCAAATATATTTAATATAAATAAATGTATTTGGATTGAAAGCCAATATACATTTCCAAAGGCAATTCTATTATTTACTGAAAGTAAACTCGGGAATTAGCAGACATGGCAATCCAGTAAGGACCTCGGTTTCTGATACGAAAAAAAACACTATTTTTCCTGAACGAAATGTGCAAAATCCACTGTAAAGTCTACAAGTAACATTCCTTGTGGCAGTGTTGCAAAAATATCTTTGTCTACATTGCATCCCGTGGCTGTTTTCTTGTAAAAACCCAAGCTTTTTTTAACATTGAAATGCAAGTTTTATATTTATAAGAATTCTTTAAAATGTTTGCTTATACATAGCTACAGCTGTGGCTTGTGAGAAATCTTAACACAATCGACCAAACAGGGGTGAACTTAAAAGTCCTGCCCCCCCCCTGGCATAATGTCATCTTGCTGCTGCTTCCCAATTTTACATACAATGAATCTGCCAGAGTATCCAAGCACCTCCAGTGCTCCTGGGGTCAGAAACATGGAGGAAAATTATTAAAAAATAAAATAAAAAAAAAAAAAGAACACATTATCACCCACACTTAAAACAGCCTCAAAATGTTTTCTAAAAACTTGGTGTCCTGTTACATAACGTAAGAATCTTTATTACAATCCACAATCCTACATTCTGGCAGTTTCTAAGTATTCAGGCATGTGCAGTTTGGACAGAACACAATCTATATTTGTGTTCTCAGTATGTTGTAATATAAGTTTAGAGACCTTGGCATTTTTTGAAAGGGTAATGAAATGGCCCAGGATTTGTGTAGACTGGAAATGTTGATAGCATTTGGCAGCAGCGTTCTCCCACATTCCCGTGTGAGTTTGTGTACATCTATCAAAGCAAAACAAGTTCTCCCCACCACTGAACTGAACTGAAAATTTTGCCTAGAGGTATAAAGAATAAAGTTACATCAAGATTCCAGCTCCAGTAACCCAACCCTCAAAAAAAAAAAAGATTCCTCTGGGTCTTGCAATACAAGATGACCAAGATTTTATTTTAGGTACTTTAGCTATTTTATTTTATTGTACTTACCCCATAGGTTGTAAAGTGGCCATCAAAGGTCTCAGCGTCAGCTAACAATCAGTTCAAATTCATCGGTCAAAAAAATCTCAAGCCCACAAAGAGCTTTTATACATGAAGTATCTGAAAAACCTTACTCATGGATGTGGCATTCATTTTCATGTTTAGTATGATTTTTTCTTTATGCTTTCCCAGGTGACAGTTGATAGAAGATGGGTATTAGATGGATATAGACATATAACGCTTCATCCATCCATCTGTCCATTCTAGTCCTCTCTGTTGATTATGAATTTATCATATTACTGCTACAATTACATTTTTTAGGGTGAATTCTTTTTAAAACAGTATTTTTGCTTGTTTTTTTTTGTCAGTTTGCTATAAAAGGTCATAGCTTTCTAATGTATTGTTATGTAGGGTACACTAGTCAAAAGCCCAAAAATTCAGCACTTTCCTTGGCTTGCCTAATAATCAGATCTAATTACCATTGAACCTCCATGTAATGTTCATATTCCTACTTGAAAAATCGTAGAATATCCCAGTATACACAGCGCAAGGCTGCGTGAAAGCTTTTTAAGAATGCCGCAGTTGTTTTGAAGGCAACTGGTGGACCTACTCCTTATTAAGTCCTACATATGAATATATTAATGAATTTCACATAATAGGTTGGCTGGCTCTGGGTTCTGTAACATATCCTGCAGTATCCTCTGAATGATGACTGTCTCAGTATCGCCAGAATAGGCACAGTTGTTGAGCTTTCAAAGTCCCTCAACCCCCCAGAAGCGCAAGAAGGTGTGACGGGTAAATAGCCTGACCCTGCGTTCAGACTCCAAGCTTCACTCAGCTGTATGTGTTTACCAATATATATATACATATAAGTGCTGTCAAATGATTAAAATTTTTAATTAGATTAATCACAGGGTTGCTGTGGATTAATTTCGATTAATCATGATTAAATACCATTTATTTTTAATCTATATTAATTACATTCCATTTTGCATGAGCAAACAGGCTCAAGAAAAAATGGAATATATATGCACTTAATATGTTTATTGAACATCTTGAACACGAGTCGGATGCATTCCATCTGCCACAGAACTGC
>JAABNY020000025.1:18494757-18506669 GCA_015164015.2 Brevimyrus niger | reverse complement strand
GCCATTATAAAGTTCCTTCTGCCCTCTACTTTGCAGGTTTTTGGTTATTGTCAGTGTCTAGCCTTCTGCCAGAATCAAATTTTATATATATATATATATATATATATATATATATAATAAGACAATGATATTCTACTCTGAGGCTTAATGAAAATAGTTTATGTATTGCTAACCTCATATTACTGTGTATTTAATTGTGAATACTAATATTACAGCATGCCTCCATGTTGTATTGTCATTATTTTGTTTGTTTTTAATCCCAGAGGACTACTTTATCGATGGAAGTGAAAATCCAGAGAACAGCAGACTGAGGTTTCAGCTTTTCCAGTCTCAATGGCAGGACATGAAGGAGGAAGTGCAGGTGGGAGAAGAGTAAATGCAGTGCATTTACAGTCAACAAACGGGTTCATTAAGGCAGATGTCTGTAATGTTAATGACTTTGAGAGGATGGATGCTTTTCTGTTTTGTCCAATGTAATCAAGTGTTCTAATTAATTGCCAGTCTAAGTGAGTTTGGATAAACCTCTAAAGTTAGTGACAGTCAAATTTGACTTATGCTACAAACTGTAACTGTTTTGTATTAAATTTCGCCTGCTTCAGATGGTGCAAGATGATTTAAACAAAAAGATCCTGGACAGTCTTTTTGAGTTCATTGGAAAGTCTGTGGCCAGCTTTCAGTCCAGAGCTGATGGTTGGGAATCGCGCATGCGGGCCAATGAAATCCCCACAGCCGCATTGCTTCTGGGTGAGGAACACTAAAGACTTCAGCATTTCCTAGCTGCAATACAAACCCCCATTTAAAAAAAATATTTAAAATAATTTACAGCAGCGTTTCCTGGTCTGGTCCTCAGGCACCCACAAACAGTCCACATTTTTGCTCCCCCTCAGCTTCCGGTTTGGCATGGAGCAAAAACATGGATTGACTGTGGGTCTCTGAGGTGTGTATTGGGAAATACTGCTCTATAGTAGAGCCAGTTTAAGGTGTACACATAACTGTAGACTAATGTTGCTGTTCATTAAGTTTTTTTTCAATAAAATCCCTACATTCATTAGAAAAAGGTAGAATAGGCAGGTTTTAAGTGACCAACTTTGTTCTTTTAAGGTGTAAATGTGCCAGACCATCACGTGACATTTCAGAGCCTGTCTGATTTGCTGAGGGACTCTGTGTCTCCTTTTGTGGCTTCTGTTCAGGCTAAGGAGTGTGGAGGTATGTGAAGGTTCTAAACAGATTTGACTATAGAAGGGGGAAAACGATAAAGATTAAGAATTATTAAGAAATACCCACAGCTAAAATGAAGGGGGATGAAAAGGCACTGATGCTGGAGTCTGTAAACCTCTTGGTTGCATCTGTTCACTGAGTTCCGTTTTTTTTTTCTCCCTCCAGCCCTGCAACACCTGATACAGAAAGT
Source organism: Brevimyrus niger (assembly GCA_015164015.2). Taxonomy (NCBI): domain Eukaryota; kingdom Metazoa; phylum Chordata; class Actinopteri; order Osteoglossiformes; family Mormyridae; genus Brevimyrus; species Brevimyrus niger. The sequence continues at coordinate 18,505,261 of JAABNY020000025.1, read as the reverse complement.
CATGCAGCGGCTGATGGGGGGCAGTGTGGCTCTCGATGAGAATGACGCAGAAGAGCAGTCCGGGTATCAGATCAGTGACCTTCCACGGAAGGGGGTCAGCTGCTCTCTCAGCATTCTTTGTGACTGGTACCAGAACTTGAACAAGGTATAACGCCATTGTCATGGTTAGTAGTGTGGCATGTAACTCAGCAGTTTAGCACAATGTGACTGTGATGTTAGATATTCCTACCCAGCAGGCGTAAAGGTTTTCAGTGTGTGTTCACCTGGTTTGCCATAGAAATCCTGTATCAAGTCTCCTGGGAGGAAGCGCAGCAGCTCAGGGCCTGATTGCCCAAAGAAACCCCCTCTAGTAGTGATCTTCAAAGACCTGGAGGCATTTTGCCCCCAAGTGCTGCAGGATTTCATTGTCATATGCAGGTACTGAGCTAATCACTTCTAGGCGCCTTTGAAGTTAAATTTCGATGGTCTTGATGGTGCCTTGGGTTTAACGTGTAGGTTCTTGTGATCTTTGTTCTCTTGACAGTCAGTACGTCCAGCAGCTCCCTCTTGTGTTTGTCTTCGGTATTGCCACATCCCCCAGCACCATTCAGCGAATGCTGCCCCACTCTGTGAGCTCCCTGTTGTGTATTGAGCTCTTTCAGTCTCTGTCCTGCACCCAGCATCTGGCCACAGTCATTGACAAGGTAACTGAAATGGACCTATTTATTGTGGTCTTGTGTTGTTGCTATAGATGGCCATAGAAGATTATAAATTTTAATTGTTTTGAATCGCGAAGGTAGTGCACTAGTTGATTTGTTTGAATCGTTTACCTCCTCAGTTGGTGCTGACTTCCAAGTTTCCTTTCAAGATCAGTGGGAAGGTGCTAAAGGTTCTGGTGGGGATTTTTCTCTACCATGACTTTTCTGTGTGCAACTTTATCCGAGGTCTGCAGGTAATTCTCTCACTGAAAACTAACATTGTACAGTCTAACCTTGGATTGCGAGTATTTTGCAAAATGAGCAAAAATCTAAAAATAAATTTTAACTTGATAAACAAGTGAGGTCTTGCAATACATGTATTACATATACACTTTGTCTGCTGAGCGTCACATCATCATAACTAATCTGATGGTTCTTTTCTCTCCCTCGCTGCATGATTGTGGGTAACCGTGTCCCATGCTCGGTCTCTGTGACTCACTCATAGTCAAAATTTATTAGAAAAGCACCACCCAAAACTGTATAGCTACAATGCAATGTACATTTTTTCCGTGAAATCAAAAAGGAGGCAAAAGCAGTTGTCATTGGATAGGTTCTTGTTAAAGTCGCATAAAAAGAAAGATTCCAGTGAGCCAACAGATAGCAGAGATTCCATTATTTATAGTGAGTCGTCCTACAAAATAACGCCCCTCTTCTTTCTTTCATACCATCCACGATTCTTTTCAAAGGTGAAGTGCAGGTTAATTTGTTGTATGCATTTTTTTTTTATATGAATATTTTTGGGTTGTGGAACAAATCATCTGAGTTTCCATTATTTCTACATGGAGAATTTGCTTTGATGGATTACGAGCACATTCCCAGAATGCTTGCAGTCCATGGTTTTACTGTACTTTAACTCAGTTTTTCTTTATTTTGTGTATCATATCTTTTGTGCAGCTGAATGAATGCTACATTTATACAGCACTTTTCAAGATATCCAAAGCACGTCATTATACCAATTGGTAGCCACTTTAACCACCTAAACCGTGTCTCACCCACCTGGACGATGCCACAGCAGTCATTCTTCGCCAGTACGCTCGCCACACAGTGGCTAATGTGGTGAAGGGGCAGGGGAGAATTCACCAATTAGATATAGGGGATGATTAGGAGCCCTGATCTGACAGGGCCACAGTGAGCAGTTTCAGCAAAGACTTCGGCATAGCACCACTACTTTTTTGAAAGATGCCCAGGGATATTTTTATGACCTCAGTCAGGACCCCAGTTTTGTGTGTCGTTCGAAGGACGGCACCATTTTTACAGCGGTGTCCCCGTCACTGCAGTGGGGCAGTGGGACCCACACAGACCTGGGCTAGCCTGCTGGCCACACAACACCTCTTCCAGCTGCAACCCACTTTCCTTGTCAGTCTCCCATCCAAGTACTGGCCAGGGCCAAGCTTGCTTAGCTTCAGGTGGATCACCTGCTCTGACCTGCAGGTGGTGTGGCTGCTGAGAATAGTATCCCTACCCTGCTGCTCGGTCCATTATAGTTATGCAAACACATAAATTACCTACAACTCATAATTCTTATTGTCCCGTTCTTCTGTACTTTCCTGGCTCTACTTCGCATTTTGACCAGTGTTATCAGGGAGAAGCGGCAGAGAAATCCTGTGGGTGGCATCACACACACAGCCTGAAGAAAGTTCTCTCGTTGTCATGGTCTTCTTGTTACAGCTGGCCCTATTTGAGCACTTCATTGGGCAGCCTTTGAGCGTGCTTTGCTGTGAGGAGGAGGAGGCCCTCGCCCAGGTGCGCCAGCTCAGCCACGAGGACGTGGAGAAGATCCTCCGGCTGCCCTCCATCATGAGGTCTCATCAGCCAGTCGCCATTTTGTTTGTTGGGGGCAGTGCTGCATTGCAGTGCCCAAAAACAAACCGGACTTTGTCTCAGTCAGGTTAGGGTAACGACAGCTTATTCCCTCTCCTGTTACCCACCCAGATATGTGGAGAAGCAGGAGCCTCAAGAACAAGTTAAGCTGCTAACCAGTGACGACCATGTGAAGGTAAACTTCTTATAAAGATAGTCATGCTTTCTTTTCCATGTGTTTTTTGAATGTGTGTGTGACGTATATTGTTTTTGAAGGTGGTGACCCAGAACTTATTAAAGGATCTCTGCAGCTACCACAGGAACTTCTACCCCATTCTGAGATGTCTTCACCTCCTCACCTCCTCTCTCCCCAAGTTTCCTTTAGGAAAGCAGGTCAGAACTCAAATGCGAAGCATTTAATAAAAACCTCTATCCACCCACCTCCAGTGACCATTGATCTAGACATGGTCATTCCAAAGCAGTGCCCCCCCCCACCCCATTATCATCCACCATTTTCCAGCAGGTGCAAACTATCATCTACAGACCTAAGCTCCTGTTCTTTGGTGTATTTTAGAATTTGTTGAAGCATTTGCTCCGAAAGTGAAAGTTCAATCAAACAAGTACGATTAGTAGAAAGCTGTCGCATGTACTTATAGCAGAGAAATTCTAGGCTGGGATTGTGTCTGTGGTGAAGTTCTGTAGTGTGATTCCATGTGCCCTGTGTGCAGATCCGAGAGCTACACGTTTTGTGTCTTGAAAATAACGTGTGGGAGAGTGAGGAGTATGAATCGGCCATGCAGCTCCTCAGGTAAGCTTTGCTATGCTGTTCCTTTATTTACCACTTATTTAAAGGAATCATTGTGTGTTCTCTGAAGGAGCGAGTCCAAAGAAGTTTCAACTTGAGCATTTACTTGGGGATGGTTTAAGGGATGGTGTACATTGACTTTGAATACTTGTACCCTGCTAAATCTCTTGCAGGATGCTTGCAAAAGATGAGCTGGTTGCTGCTCTGCAGAAGTGTGTTGAGGTTCTACAACCTGGGATGACAAAGAAACTAAAAGAAGCGGCGCGCCAATTGAAGGACATTATCGCCAAGTTAAAAATGCTTGACCGTAAGCTGATTGCTGTACTAAATTGTCTCTGCGCAGCCATCTGGAATGAGTGATTTTGTTATTGTACTGTTAACCTATCATAACCTAACTTTTGACTTTTCAGAGCTCAGTGATGAAACCATTTGCTGTGAGGATGAGCAGGAATCTTCCTCAGGAAAAAGTCTCCAGAAGACAGACTTGTTCCACCTTCAGAAGGTTCTGAATGAAGGGTCCAGCACAAAATTCATATTCAGTTGGGGCATCCGTGCCATAAAGGAGCTCACTAGTCTCTCATCTTTCAGACCCTGATGGAGATGAGAGAGACTCGTAGGAACAAGGCGAAAACACCATATGAGGTTCTCAGAAACCACACGGTAGACTATCTGGATAGTCTGGTCAAGTAAGTGCAATATTTGGGCCACTGGTTTCAATACCAGGATGGCTGGAGTACAACATATTATATATCCTTTACCCAGAATGCACCTCCTGCCTCCAGAATCTCAGCCGCTGCATGAGGTATTCTACTATAGCTCATCTGCCACCGTGCGCCGACACCTCAACGCCACGCCTCGAACCTCCATTCAGACTGCGCTCAGTCACCCCTACTACTACCTGCAGGTGACTCTTCTATTCACACTGTTTCGCCACCCGCTCAAAACGCAATAAACTCAGTGATTCATACTGGCAGAATGAAGCTCTGAAGAGTGAAGGAGGCACCATCTCCAAGGCAGCGCCTGACATCTGCATCATCTACAAACTGCATCTGGAATGTGGCAGGCTCATAAACCTGTACGACTGGATGCAAGTGAGTTGTGAAACTGGCTATAGGCTCGTTACCAGCTAGGGTGCTGAAAGAATTTCATATCTAGCTGCAGCAGAAGTCAAACAGCATAGGGGGGGGAGAGAGAGAGGAGAACTGCTGTGTCTTTCGTTGCAGGCTTACTTTACTGTTACTGCTGCTGATGGCCAGGATCCAGACTCAGCAGAAGGACAAGTTGATGAAATGAAACAGTATCCTTTCCCTGCTGCGGAGGCTTTTCACTTAATGGGCCCATTCAAGTTGAGGGGCAGAGGTCTGTGTCACAGTGTCTGTTTACATAATCCGGTAATGCGGTGGTATAGACCTTTCTGGAAATGAAGCCCCCCCCCCCCCTCAATGGAACAGCTTTCTCCTTAACAGTTCGAAGTGCTCGATTCATTCGAGCCGTGTCCGAACTGGAGTTCCTGGGCTTCATAAAATCCACGAAGCAGAAGACTGATCACGTGGCACGGCTAACCTGGGGGGGCTGCTAAGCCTGAAAATGGCCCGTGGTGGCCTAAAAATTTCAATAAAATCAGATTCAAATAAATAAAACCAGAATGTGTAGTTAAGATTTCTAAAGAGATGTACACAAAGGTCTCACTGTTTTCTTGATGTAACTTTATTTCTTTTTTATTGAAGTCCATGTAGGGGCAATTAAAAGAACAAGATCAAAATAAATAACCGGGGGAGGTAACTTGTCCACCATATGACTTGCTATGCAGAAATGCTTATTGTGACCTGCGGGACACTAAAGAAGACAGGGCTGGGGACAATCTGCAGCTACTTGCCTTCAGCCCAATCATTCTTTACGGACTGACCTCCAAAAACCACACTATGCTACACTGCTATGGTACACATTAAAAAATGGAATGGGGGGAAAAGGAAAATCAATCAGGAGCTAAAGAACAATATTAATACAGCTAATGCCACAGGCCACTGGTAGGAATTAAGGGCAATGTCCGTATGCGCAGTTACTTCAGGAAGCCCCTAGCTGCGATTTTTGTTTTACATCACTGACAGGAAGCGTCAAGCAGCCTGTGTCCAAAGGGGAAACAATGGCACTGCTACCATTCCTACATCAAACGTCTCTGTAAATGTTTGTGACGATCCGTCGTAACGGTTCGCTGCAGTCGTAGAGCAAAGGGGCACCCACAGCTGTCACTGGGGCTTTCCTCAGGATACATCTGGAAACAAAAGCTAACAAATTAGCCTCTGCAAAGCAATGACCTGCGATCCAGCCGCCAAAAGATATCGATGCATCAAACTTAATTTTTATTTTTTTGAGATCATCCATTGAGTAAAACTTACAACTGGAAGGTTGCTCTCCAAATCGTCGCATCAGCTGGTCATGTGTGAACTTCACAAAAGCATCATATTGTTCTATAAAAGGCAGAGAGAAATGTAACATCTTCAGGAGAAAGTAGCTCCATGATACCAAACTGGAAGATTTTACCATCAAGCCGACATACCTGCTAGCTTTGAGGTCAGTATCTCCTCATATTCCTCTCGGACCTTGTCTTCACGTTCATTCAACAGACGTTCGCAGATCATTCCTACTTGTCTTAATGTAAATAAAGGCTGCTCTTTCCTAGTTGGTGATGATGCTCCAGCCAATGTACCTTGAGAGATTTTTTTCAAAAGGTTAAGCCCTGTAATGGATTATCATCAACATGTTACTGAGAAGCAAAGTCAGATCTTTGACCTTTTCCAGTCAATGAACCTACAATCGATATGCGTCATGCTTATAGAGCAGACACTTGAATATTGTATTCAGGTGGTTATCTGTGGACTCTGTTTTCTACACAAAATCATGACAATCGTCTTGGTGATGCACTGATTGCCTATTTACTTAAATCTTTGAATTCTAATCTTCATTGATTATTTGGTATGGAGGGAATAATCTGACATAGCGAGAGAGATTTCATGAGAAAGCTAGTGGTCTAAGTGGACTTTGTATGCATCAGCCCTTTCTCCAGCTCATAGACGTTTACAATAAAAGTTATTTAAAATATCCATTCCCTTCTTTGAAAAGGGAAGCTGGCATCCTTCAACAGTTTTGTTCTATTATCGCCATCAATTGCTCAACACCCATCAAATTCTCTACAAAAGTACTTCTCCGTCACACAACCAAAAAGCTGAGAATTTTTGCAAACACAAAGGCAATGCTCTCAAATTATCTCTAGCGGTGGAAGCAATTTCATACACTGTTACCTATTCCAGCTTTTTTTTTTTTTTTTTTTAACAAAAAAAAGATGAAAAAAATGCCAGCAACACCAAACCCATTTTTCTCAACAGTCAAAATGATACTCTCAGCTAAGCACTTTTAGGTTAAGACTATTACAAAGTGCTTGAACCCATTAGGCTGACTTTTGCACAACAGACTCAGTCAACAGATGCGGGTTACCTGGCAGCGTGGGTCCACTCAGGACGGAGGGGAGCGGAGGAGAATCTGGGGAGCAACAGGCATCCGTCTGCTGAAAGCTATTCTCCACATGACGCCTCTTCTGCATGCGTTTATATTCTTGTTTTATGCTGTACAGGATTTGCTCTGGGGAACGTGGGACAGAAATGTGGCAGTAAGTAACGGAAACCGCCCACTGGAACGTATCAGGTTTGTTTGGGAATTTAATTCCATTGGAAATACTACCAATTATTTCCTAAATTACGTCCCACTAAAACTATAGACGGTTGGGGAGGAGCTGGGCAGTTATTGTTCAGTATGACTATTCCACATGACGTAATCAAAAACACGAGAGTTTCCTTATGGTAAATACCAACACTGATATTGGTAACATGATTACAATTACATGCCACTTTGTTAAATTTCTGCTATACTACACAGATGTTTTTTCTATGGTATAAATCTTTGAAAAACTGCAAACACATGCAACATGAAACATCCCTGGGTTCGGTTTTCTTCCTCGTTTCACAGTACATTTTCAAACGAGGGCAGCTGCTTGCTATTTGTGGGAGGCAGACTGGTCCCTGGTGATTTAAAAGCAAAAGGGTGGACACATCCTATCTGTCCCAATGCCAGAAAAATTAATTATCCTACAGTGACTTTTACAGTTAAACAAAATGTGGCATGTTCTCCATGTTGCTTGGTTGTACTAATGATTCCATCAGCCAAAGACATGCCCCAGGTGAATTTCAGTTTGCCCCAATTTGACCATCTAGAAACAACTACCTAAAACGACAAATGCTTTGACTCTAACAGTTGCTCTACTGCCTGCAAATTAAACTGTTTACAGCATTTGGTGACAATCCTGTTTATAAAATCAGTTTCTTTGGTCAAGCTGATATTTCAGTGATATGTGTTACAATAAAATCTGTCAAATGTGCAGCTGGAAGTCACCAAGCAAAACACGCTTAAGAATCATTTTACACAAAAGCCTCAAAGATTTTTCCAAGTAGCATTAACTTTATGATCTCACAGAACTCTGAATTAGCTAGCAATGTTAAATTGAGCCATTTACTGCTTGTTAATGGCAGATGGGAATGGAAAAAACAAGGCTGTTGAAAACAGCAGATATTTTGTTAGGCAAAGACTTTCTTGTAATGGGGCATAAACTATGTCTGCAGCACAGAAGCTTGCTGGACATTTCAGGGGTGACAAAAATCTAAAATTAACCAGCTTTATGTACTTTGTTAGCTTGGATTGGTTAAGATTAAATGTAATTTAGAGACTGATCAGACAGTCTGAAAGCAATGGTTTCCTAAGATGTTATGATACAAGCAACCTGATTTTTTTTCCTTTTCTAATAGGGTCTCATTGTAGCCATCTCCAGAAATACAATGCATCTACACACCAATTCAGGGAAAATCGTTTTCCTCAATTGTCTTTTGTTACAGGAGTCTATAAATTTACACTGCACAAACCATATGTGATGTGGCAGATAAAGGACTTTTATTAAATCCAACAGCATTGACCAAACATAGCAAAGAAACAAGGGGAGACAGAGGCTACTTGTACCGAGATAATGCTATCGTGCACAAGCTTCCCATAAATGAATAGGTGCCTGGAAACAAGATTAGATAGATCATTGTAACAGGAGGGGAGAGACCACTTCCTGAGTGAGATACCAGCATGAAAACACCATTAGCACATAACTAAACTTTTGTGATTTTCACGACAGTGTAAACGGCATCCTATGACTCAAAACTGTCCCTTATTAACCTGCAAATAATTATCATAATCTGCTTACTGAATAGTTAGCTGATTATTAACCAAACACACCCAAAGAAAGATACTTCAACAGTTCGTATAATTGCACGCATCAGATCAAATGTTACTCCCGTCCTCTGAAGATCTTGGCCAAAACATTAGCGTGTTCCACACAACTTAGAAAATATACGTTGATAAGCCTAAAATGACTTTTTTTTGCTTGGCGGGTACCCCAGCTATCAACACCACAAGTAAATAGTAAAACAGTGTGTACCCATGATTTAGACTGCTGGTTAATTGGAGCCATTATCTTCGGGAAAATATGTAATGCTAAAATAAGTTAAAACATAAGTTACTGAGCTGCATGTCCAGTTACATACAGATTCTCAAGTCTTACAGGGATGAAGGCACCGCAACAGAGGCCATGAAAACATGCATTTATGTTTGCATTAATGATTTAAAACCAGCGTCGGCGACGACAAATATCGGCATCAGCATCGATGGCGTCTGCTCACCAGGAAGCAGGCGGTGAGGGGGTTTAAAAGCCATTGAGTGTTACTGATAACTCCGCTGTCTACATTACCTAGTAATCAGTTCTTGGAAATATTTGTATTTATCGTCGGAGGTAGCTGGGACTTTAACTCGAATCTCTATGCAACTAGTTACCGAGTAGACTTACCGTTACCTACACAGCTCAGCGCTGACGGTGTGCTAGTTAAGGACCTAACTGGCTGGAGATTTTAAAAGCCGGTGAGGCTTTCGAGTCAGATGGTTGTACCCAGCCGTTGACGCTGGATCACACGAACGTTAACCAGCCCCAGGCTGCATTAGTAAACCCCAGTTAGCGCTTAAATGCTTCAGGTTTGCAGAGATGTACCGACCTGTGCTGGGTCTGGTCGACGCCTCGCCGAAAGGTGACGGCTCCATGCGAAGGTATTTCTGCGGGGACGAGCTGGACGGAGACAGCGGGGCACAACGCCTCCGTTTGGGCGACGCCGGGCTCATTAACGGATCGAAATCCACAGTCCTTTTCAAAGTAGCCCCGCAAGCCATGTTTCCAGTCCAGATAAAAATCAACGATGCTGGGGTAGATCCTGGGTTTAGCGGCTAGATGCGCCGAGGGGACTAACCCTCCTAACTTTGACTGGAAGCGACTCTCTGAAGGCGGAAAACTGCTGGTCGGTACGGTCACTCTTCGTTGTACAGTTCAGGCCTTCTTCCTGCTTCGTATCACTCCTGCTCGGCTAGATGGGAAACATTGCCGGATGAAGACGAGCGTCTCGCTGCAGCCGTCCCTCCCGTTTGCGTTCCGGTATCTCGCCTCTCAAGCGGCTAACATGGCGTCCACAACAACGTCAGTCTCCAGCCGGGTCCATATGCGCAGGCGCAGACCGAATCGCCTCCTGTAGGGAGTTGCAGTCTTTACTAAATTCATGCTTTACGTATTTACACAACATTTCCCATAACCAACGGTAAACGGGTGTCTCAGATGACTCGCCAAATAGGCGAACGAAGAAAATCAGTCGTAAAGCTTGGTAGAAAGATACACTGAAACCGAGCAATAGTTTCATACATCTCTATTGCGTGAACTTGTTTGATATATTTTATTACGACTGAGAATTAAATGGTATAGTGCAAATATCCGCGGACAATTCATGACAATTTGTGGCTATGGGGATGACTAAACTCTCAATGAACAACAGCTATAATTCAATATCAAAGATGTTATCTGCTATTAAAGATTTTTTTTAATGAATATTTAGGTAAACACATATCTGGGCAGAAGTTTGTGAGATTCTGTAGTTAATAGATTACATATGAATATAGATTTCAATAAAGATAGCTGTAGTTTGAGTCAACATGGTCCTATTACTTACTGTCCACCGGAGGGCGATATAGCTCTGTCAAC
>JAABNY020000025.1:18483603-18494657 GCA_015164015.2 Brevimyrus niger | reverse complement strand
AATAAAGATAGCTGTAGTTTGAGTCAACATGGTCCTATTACTTACTGTCCACCGGAGGGCGATATAGCTCTGTCAACAACTTGAGAAAAGATTAAACGTCTGTTGTAAAGATGTTTTCTATTGCGTCGATACTGTCTCTGGATATTATTTAACAAAACTATAAAACACAGACGGCTTCCACTTTGGACAATTTTGTCTTTATTTAAAGATTTACAGGCTTGGAAGAGGGCACTGTGAAATTATGAACAATGAAATAGGACATATCCCCTACTGGATTCTCTGTGTGAAACTTAGCAGGTGTTGAATTTCAGTACCGACAGAAGGACAACAGTAGTATGGTGTGAACTTTATCACTGTATTTTAATTGTTTTAGCATGCTGAATAGGCAGAAAGCAATATTTCTCAACTTCTATCTTTAAATGTAAGTATCCAATTATATTATTATTTTAAGGACTGTGAATAAAGGTTTTAATTTACATTCCCTAAGAATCTGTTAATAAACACAGCCAATTCACATACATTTTTTGTGTAATGCTTTATTCATCTACTCCACTATTAATGTTTCTGATTTAATTCCAAAACCCAGGACCAGGGAAGATTTTGCTCTTTATACATAGTAGAAAAATTCACTGTAACAAAATAAATTGCAACAATTTTAAGCAAGATAGCAAGATACATTATTTATCTATTTATAGCCATTAACAATACATAAACACTTCACCAGCCTGTTACATGTTAAACAATAATAAGATAATAAATACAACCACAACACAAAACATTTAAATGGTCACTATTAGGATTTGAAAGATTACATTAGTGTGACCAGCACACTATACTAACAATAAGTAAAAAAAACACATAAAACAGTAATCACACTTACAGCACAGAGTAACAAAATTTCTATCAATCAAAAACAACCACTGCGCAGACACTGGATTTACGACACAAACCAATTAACACAATGCTAAAGTCTTTTTAATACTGTTGCGTAGCTGTGAAATGTGAACTATACTGTAGTTTGTTTTGGTAAGCTTTTCTCCTTCAAGCAAGGAGGCGCTCTTCAAGATTAGTGGATATAGATCAGTCATTATAAATTGTGATTTAATTGTGAGCATGTGTGACTGGTCTCTGACTGGCCTGTTTACATGACTTTGATGTGTACACCCCGGTTCTTAGAAAGGGGTACACATCACTGCCATCCAAACCAGATAAATGTTAATTGAAAACAATAAATAGATATTTGACCAATGTCAGAAGCGTACAAACTGGCCTCATAAATGGCTTTGGACAAGGCAAGTTTGATGACTGCAAGGCTGCTTTAATCTCCTACATAGATGGTGTAAAGGAAGGACTAGAGGGCTTTAGACCTTTAACATTTAAAATTTATGCACTTACCCTGAATTTCTTCCGAAGAACTATTAAATTCAGTAAAAAGGTAAACTGTAATATGTTATGTAATAACATCGAGTTAAAATACTTTTTCTCTAAATAATTTTATTAATAATTTATTGGACTTGAGATTTGTTGGATGAAGATAGTTTATATTTGTAACAAAATACTGTAATACAATGTGAACATCTTAAACTAGCAAAGTCAAAATGCAGCGAAATATGGAGCTGTGGACACGTGGTTCAGGTTTACACGTAGGTACGCCGTGCATTTGCCATACACTGGACTCTTTGTTTCATGTTTCATCGAAAAACTAAACACTAAATTGGTAACTTTTGACTGGCATTATCAAAAGCTGCCAAACAGCCTGCGTGGTGCGCATTTTCTGGTTCAATTAATCCACGAGGTTATTGTTTGTCTTTATTTTCACTATATGTTCTGTACATACCTTCTTTTATGTATACATAAATCAGAAATATAATCTCAATCAAATCAAAATAAGTGCTTCAACTAATGAAATCTTACATATATCCTTTCATGTAATTCAATAAATATCTACAAGTTTTTTGTAACATTAACAAGGTTTCTCAAAAAATGACATCTTTATTCATAGTATCGTCAATAACCAAACTGTTAAACATATAGTTATTGAGGTTGTGTATCCTGTTTTTTTCCAACCTTTTTTTTTTTTTTTTAAAGGATCTATCCTGACACCATAGATATTGTATCAAAGTGAGAATTTTAGAGCTGGAATTATATATTTTTATGATATGCCTTACATTAATGCATTTTTTTGTGCCAGATAGCTAACGAAGTATACTGTGTGATCTTTGTTGCAAGTTTAAAGATTCCATTATTAAGAATCTTGTTTCACAGTAAAAACACAGCTTCTCCCTATTAAAAACCACAAACATTCTGGAGAACATTAGTACTAAACCTCAGTACTAATAAAGATGACATGTCCTATCTAACATTACGAATCCATGTCTCAGTCCACTTCATAAAGAATCCTTTCATCCTGTTCATATTAACAAACATTTTGGCACTTAGTCAAGTACTAATACACACTAGTACTTGTCAGGTGAAATATACATGTAATGTCTTGATTTTTCACAGTTTCTCTGTATTTTTCACTTCCCCACGTGTTACCAGTGTTATGTCACCACCATTAAGTAAAATTCGCATAACTCTCAGAGAAGTGCTGAGGGATTATGGGCTTGTGAGTCACCGGCATGTTCACAAGTACAAAAAGGCATCTCAGACAGCCTCTGCAGATGTCTCGGTTGAGATGGACATGGTCACTTTGGCTATTTTTACTGTGGTCTTCACACAGCTCTCAGCTGCCCTACTGGCATTCCTGACATTCTGGTAATCAGATTCCAAGCTGTTCTCTAAAGTCTGACTGGTGCCCCTGCATACTTGGAAAATGCCCAGGAAGGCACGGCGCAAGTCTTTGCTCCTGAGGGCATAGATGACGGGGTTGACTGTCGAGTTGAACAAGCAGAGCATGCTGCAGAAGGCAAAGACCGTCTTGGTGAAGTTGTTCATCTTCCAGAAGAGATCGTAGACCATGATGGCCAGGACAGGACCCCAGCAGATGATCAGCACTACCAGGATGAGCACCAGCGTCTTGGCCAGTCGGATGTCCATACGCGTCTGCTCCGGACGGGTGGTCTGCACCTTGGTGCCATCTGCAGCGTAGACGATGATACTCTTCTGGGAGCTTCGCCTAATCATGCGCTTCGCATGGTGGTGTGCTTTCCACAGGATGAACATGTACGCGTAGATGATGAAGAGCAAGAGCACGCTGGTCACCCCGATCCAAAACATCAGGTAGTTCTCATCGATGAGGGGAAAGATGTCCGAGCACACGGAATTCAGCCTCTTACAGTTCCAGCCCAGCAGGGGGAGCACTGCGATGATGATCGAGATGCCCCACATCAGGCAGAAGGCAACGATGGCCTTGGTCTTGGTGACAATTCGTTTGTAGGACAGCGGCTTATGAATGGAGATGTAGCGGTCGATGGCGGTGAGGAAGAGGCTGCCCACCGAGGCGGTGAATGAGGCCGTGACCCCCCCCAGCTTAAAGAGGAAAACGTTGGGGGTGTCCTTCCTGTGCAACACGTGGAAGTCCAGGAAGCTGTAGACGAAGATGACGCTTCCCAGCAGGTCGGCCACGGCCAGGCTGCCGATGAAGTGGTAGGAGGGACGGCAGCGCAGCGTGTGGGACTGCAGGATCACGCAGAGGATCACCAGGTTCTCCAGGACGGTGAACGTGCCCAGAGTGAGCGCCATCACGGCCACCGCCAGCTGCTGGCTGGGCGTCAGGATCATGAAGCACTCCATGTCCATGAAGTTCTCGCCACATTGGAGACTGTCGCCCCCCAAAGTGGCGCCGCTCCGGTTGCCAAAGAGTTCGGTGACATTGGTCGGGTAGAAGGGGACACCTTTGAGGATGAGCTCCTCATCGCCCGGCACTTTCCCCTGGAAGGCATTGCTGCGGAACGCCGACAAGGGCTTCTGCGCGGAATATACGCCTTTGGTGAAGTCGCCGTCCACGGTGGCATCGTCGTAACTGGCGTCGTTGGAACTGAGGTACTGCAGGCCGGTGGTGATCGTTCGGAAGGTTGTGTCAGCTACACCATCCAGTATGGATTTCATGGTTAGGCCTCTTGGAGATCAACAAAAAGCCTGAAACTTTTTCCAAGACAACCTAAGAGGACAAAAAGGAAAACGTCTGGGAAAATATTTGTACCGTAAAAAAAAAAAAACATGTTCAATTCACCCTTAAATAATAAGTAAAAGGATCATCTTTTAGCAAGTTCAGTCAGGTGTCATTACATAGAAACTTCACCAGTCGGCGCTGCCGCCCCATGTAATTTTACATGAAAACGCGCTCTAAACTTTACATCCAAGTCTTAAATGCGTCGTAACCTACTCAAAAAGGTTTAACTGCAGACCTGTTTACTAGCAATAATTCAATCTATGAAAAACGGAATACTGTTACCTCATTTATTACAGACAAGTAGCACATTTAACAGTATATTATTACTGCTCTGTCAATAATGTTACCATATTTTTTTATTGCGTTAATGATAGCCAAATATAAAAAATACTTGTAAAAAAATGTTGTTGTTTTTTAAATTACCAGATGTATGCTAATTTGTTCGCTTATGTACGAAATTTTGTAACAGGGGTTAAATTGAGGTTTTAGAAAATATAAACGAAAACATTCTGCCACGCGAAATAACTGCCACATCGACAATAGTAAAAATGAATTATATAGACCTATACAGGCAGCTACTGCTTTTCTTTATGGGTTTAATTTTAGGTGTACCTTCTAGATGCGAGCATCTCTCATCCTGTTTTCGGCTTTTTGCTGGTGTATAAAGACATTAATATATAGATTTATATGCCCAGAGGGACGCAACGATCACTTTTGTTTAGGTTCATGGTGATGAACCATAACACAAGATTAATTAAATGTATAAGGGTGAATATATATTTAAGGTTTATATGCTATTTATGGCGATTTATGTTTGTGCTACCAATAAAACATAAAATAATAAGGCAGTTATGATGCAATTTCTTGGTAACTTTCCCAGTGAAACAGGATTCTTCCATTCCACCCTAAAAATCACCCCAATAAAAACTCATCCAACTTGACTCCAGGCTCAACTCATTAAGTGTACTTGGTAATAATTAAACGCAGTAGGGATAATTACACTAGCGTGCAATACATATATATGCCCTAGTATATTATTGATTTATTTATCCGAATGTCAACATAAAAATCTGTTTTTAAAAAGCTGTATGTCAATAAATATTTTTAATGGCATTTATGAGTAATTACATGTTCCGTTGAGTAATTTTCATTTCCTTGGGTTTATTTTTCTAATCAACAATACATTTTTTTGAATTAAAATAAAAATATTTTACGTTTTACATTCCTCCCATCAAAGAAACTAGTTGTTTTTTTAATCATAGAAACCCCTGATTTTTCTCATATAGGCCTATTTAATCTAAAAGAAATACAGCATTGCAGAACATAACATTACTTTTCGTACATAAATTATTAATAACACGTGCAGTTAGAGTATAACTACGTAATGTAATGCGTGGGGGAAATAATTAAGAGCAATTAAAGTAGATTACCTTCAAAAAGCTTGTCCACATGTATAGAATCCTCTGATAAAATAAGCAGTCTTCTCCATTTTCTAATAAATAACTTAATACTTGCTGCAATACAAACAGTTAACTATTTAAGAGCGCTATATTGTATTGCAAATTAACAAGCGGCGATATATTATTTTGTTCCTGACGGATAGCTCACATTAAAGCTCACATTGGGTCTTGACGGATAGCTGGCTGGATAGTTTCACTCGCGCACAACGCAGACCTTCTGCGGCTGGCGGCGCCTCCGAGACTCTATGTTTATGAGGCATCGCCTCAGAGCGTCGCGTCACGTGCTACAGAACGCCCATGTTACCCGCCTAGCATATAAAACTATGAAAGTTGGGTATGCATAACTGCAAATGGTATCTTGTAGCTGTGCAGCGTTGTGATACCGAGAACTGTTTAAAGTGAAACCGCTTATTGTGGAATGTTCTCTTGAACATACGACACTAAAATTACATTTTCAAACACTCATCCAGGCACATCGTTGCATTGATTATACTGTTCATTTTTGTTCCAAATGTATCACTATTTCGACTAATAAAATAAATGGCGAGGTGTTTTTCAAGTTCTAATTACACCAAGAAATCGTATTATAAAGGAATAAGTTCTTATTAATCAGTCGCTCTACGTTTAATAGTCGTGTATCATCGCATATCAACTTCTCTTGATACAGATGGATTAATTATTAAAAATGTCATCCTAATTTTGCCTTCAGGTTTTTTTCCTATAAAACTTAATCTTGTTACCATTCAGTTAATCAAGTAAGAGTGAATATTTTCTGATTATTTCACGTTCTTAAATGCTATCAGCCAAGTTTTTTTTTTTTCCTACAGATATTGCCTTTTCCATTCTAGGTAATGAGTAGATGATATTACAGATAAATCTACGCTATAGGGAGTAGGTGTGATATGTGGATTCCATAATACTGCTGCATTTTCCTCCAGCCCAGCCACTTTCATTTGCATTTGCATTTAGGTAGGAGTTGCTGAAGCAGTCCAGGTCAAGTGCCTCGTTCAGGGACACTACAGCAGCAACCTGGAGCATGTCTGCGCATATTAAGAACATTTATTAACACAGAGGAAGTAATACAGGATAAAGATTTGACAGCCACATGTTGCAGACTAAATAAGGAAAATAGCATTTTATGTTCGATGTTTGTCCTGCAATCTAACATATCATTATGAATTGGGATATTACATTTTCCCATTTGCCAGTGTGATCCCATTATGTCCAAGGTGTACTGCTGCATTGTACCAGCCAGACAGAGAATTAGCGCTTTTATGA
Source organism: Brevimyrus niger (assembly GCA_015164015.2). NCBI lineage: Eukaryota > Metazoa > Chordata > Actinopteri > Osteoglossiformes > Mormyridae > Brevimyrus > Brevimyrus niger. The sequence continues at coordinate 18,487,805 of JAABNY020000025.1, read as the reverse complement.
CACATTGCCTTTCATTGGATGTGGACAGAGATCAACACCTCCAACATTTGGCAGTCTTTTCAATCTACTTCCCTTAGTTCATTCAGGTTGGATGAAATTCAGTTCACACTCCACGCTTCATAAAATCATCTACGGCTATTGCAAGTGTAAGATTAATTTCCAGGGCTCAGAACGCACCTGTGTCTTTGCGGTGAATACTACAGTGAATGTGGACCGAGCTGCAAAATTTTCCCTGCTGGAAACTAGAAAACTGGAACATTTTGTCGCTTAGTCTTTTTTTGTTGAGAGCAGAATCGACCCTGGCCCCTTTCCCTGTTATCTCCGGCAGGAGGGAAGCCTTAGTCAAAATTTAAAAACCACAAACCCCTACACTTCTTTTATAAAATCTGTGTTCTGTGTCTTTTGTTCTCACGGATTCATAAAACATAGGCAGTTGAACGGCACTGAATTACTTTACAATAAACATACTACTTTAGGTCTTTTAAACTGTTTTGAACAGTGTTTTTGTTGTTCTGTTTATAAAAGCTACAGATTCCCCACAGCAGGATACAACACCACAGAAACGGCAGCGCCAGAGCTACATTCTAAACAGGAACTGTGAAAACCAGAAACTTTATACTAGACATTGCTCTTGGGTTTCACATTTCCTATATATTTGGAGTTTGTACAGATATAAATGTAATCTGTGTGAAACAGCTAAATCTCTTAGACAAATGGCATACACAGGTGAAAGAACCCAAGATAAATAAAACATCTGCATGCATAATCCACACATCAAGCAAGACTACATAATTTGAAAAACCTCATGGGGTTTCCCAAAAAGAGTAAACAGTGATGTAAATATGTTTAACATAAAAAATACAAAGGAAAAAATGTTACCACACCAGGTTGGTGGAAATTGTGTATGTTCCATAACTGTTGAATGTTAATACACAGGACAGTGACACACATTGATATGCATCCATTGTGTTAGAAAACAAGGCTACTGGAGGCAGCTGTGTCAGATATTCATGACTTTGGGGAATAAGCCATTGTGGATATTTAGGGGTAAATATAAATATGAATATACATATACATGTGGAATATATACATAGTGCATATTATTTGTATACACAGCAGCCGTCATTTGCATTTAATGTGCTGAAAATCAGGGGCAATTATTACCCTACTGCGTGCCTTACATGCATAAATAATAGCAAAAAAGGTTTAAATGACCAGAATTTGCTGAAGAAAAAATGTGTCCTATGAAGTCTACAAGGATTCCACAATGTACTACGCTTGCTGATAATCAGGTGACGGAAAAGGGGGGCTTTGTGCTAAAATCCGAAAGCATTAAACTTTCCGAAGCCTAAGTGACGGAGAATGTAGACATTCAGCCTCGCTGGTCCATCAATCACGGAGGAAACCGGCGATACTAGCATCCACTATCAGTCTGCATTAGCATAACACAAACCTCCATTTCTCTGCCAACATAATAACATTTGCCACCCCCAACACTGCCCCCCCCCACACACATACTCACTCACCCCCCCATCTGAGTTTCAGCCCAGCCCACTCTCCTAGTATCACCATATCTGAAACTGTCAGCGAGTTCCTTTTGTTTCTGAAGATGTCCTCATATTTTTCATGTAAGAGAATTCTATGACACCATTTTCCCCTTAATTATATACTTTAGTTTTTCTCTAGTAGAAATGTATTCTCATTCAAATTATTGTGGGGGGTGGGTTAATATCATCCATCCATCACCAGCTCTGGATCATGATTTGCTTATCGTCTGCCTAAACAATATAACCTCCCTGCTCCCACCTCAGTTGTCAACTCTGCTTCCATCCCAGTACAATTCAAATCCTTCAATCACAAAGAAGTTTTTCTTCTGACTGACTAACCATCTGTCTCATCGACGAGCTCCACCGTCATCTGACCACTGCGTCAGGTACCAGGTGCAACCGACATCCTCAGCCAGCCTAGATTAGCACTATAGAAGTAATGGTTGGTACAGATAAAAGTCTATAAAGCAATAATTAATCTCTCTGACACGGGGCTCTTTTCATGTCCCCTAGTGGCTTTTCAGGTCAGCATGAGAGACAAAAACAAACTAATACAGCTTATAGCATTTTACAGGCCCTAAATGAAGCTTCCAAATTATAAAAGCGCCACGTTTATAGTTTAGCTGTCATGGCAACTAATGGCATAGCCGTGATGTTTCTGATGCAATCTTCATGTGCTGGTACCAGACCTCATATGATCGAATGGTAGATGTCCCCTTGCAGTAGACTGCACTGTGCACAATGCTTGGGATTTTTTGTTTGGGCAGAGTACACAAATTAAAGATAGATAACAATCGATCATTGTTTCTCTTCTAGTTTCAAAATGCAGAATGTAGCAGAAAACAAAAAGACCTCAGAGCTTCAGCAGGCTTTGGATAAGACAGTGACAGTAACTGGATGGAGGTAAGATACCGCAGATTAGTCATACAGCAAATGTGGTGGGTCAGGAAATTCCCTGTCAGGTCCTCTTCTCCGTATTACAATAGATCTGGGGGGGGTTTGCACTTGCAACATGGATCCCTTGATTTCACTTTGCTTCATCTGCAGTGTGACCTTCTCCTCTATAAAGCATCAAACCAAAATTCTGCCTCATCGCACATTTCTGCCCTGGGGTTGAATGGAGTGTCGTTGTTTGGGCTGTCGAATCAACTACAGAAACAATATATAATAAGCTTTTTGCACAACCTCAGTAACAAAAATATCAATTCTTTTGTCTTAATGTTGTTCATATTATTTATTTATAAAAAATATATATCTGATACTACTGGGCCTTTCATAAAATTGGGCCGTCTAATGGAGCCATCCAGTCAACTGAAAGTACAAAGAAGGATGTGGACACGGCAGCAAGTTTCATGGCAACCAGAAGGCAAAATAAGAGAAAAAGGCTGAAGAATGTGAATGTCTCACTTCCTGAAATGCTCTGTAACACATTAGCTTCATTGTTACCCACAATGTGTTTGAGTCTGATTGTGTGCCATTTATTGGACTGGCACCCCTTCCAGAGTGCATCCTGGGAAAGGCATCAGAGTCATGGCGACTCAGTAGGGGAAATGTTGTTTTGCAAAGGGACAGATGTATAGTTAGACTGATAGGATGCATGTATTGAGTATTAGATATCTGAAGCATTTAAATACAATTTTATAGGACCTTTCAAAATGTATCATTCTTTTAAAAGTGATTATAAGTTTTGCCCCGCAAATGCAGTGTGGGTTAAACAAAATCCGACTGTGGTGTTCCTTTGTGGAAACATGAATCGATTAAAACCTCAAGTCAGAGGAAAATGCGACGGTGCAGGATTCAGTTTGAACAACTTCCTCTTCACCAATTTGCTGACTCTTCAAAAGATTCATAAGATCATGTTTAATGTTGGAGAGCTTCTTAAGTTTTTTTTCATTCCTTGACTATTGCTGTAGCAAGGTATTTAACTTTATAGAGTTTACAGGCTCTTTCATCTAACCTATGGCCTACTATAGCAAATATCTGACTGAAACATTTATCGCTCAATGACTTCCTATTGTTCTGCATCAGAGACATTAGAGCACACAGTGTTTTAAAATATAATATCAATCGTTAATAATTTGTTGTTCTAACATTGTTCCGTTATATTTTATGTCAATCTATTATTGATGAATTGCATATAAAATCAGGGTCCTTGTGAGTCAGAAACCCTTACTTGGAAGAACAGAGTGTAGGATGCTTACATGCATCCATGCGACTAAGGAGATTTAAGGTCACTGAATATACCAGTTAAGAGAGAGCTGAGCGGCATGGCTTTGGATTGCAGGAATGCCCTCTCCAGATACCAGGATGAAGCTGCACCTTCAGCGTAAGCCCCAGAGATGGTGAGAAGGTGCCAGCACTTCCATTAGAACTTCTGAGCTGCCTTCACACAAGTAGAATTATGACAGTGAAAGTGGTAGGTTACCTGGATGCGAATAACATTCTGAGGGATAACCAACATGGATTTAGGAGAGGTAGATCCTGTTTAACGAATCTACTTGAGTTCTTTGAGGAAGTGAAATTGGTCACAAAAAGACCTACGATGTGATCTACCTAGATTTCCAGAAGGCCTTTGATGTTGTCCCTCACAAACGGCTCTTGCTAAAGCTCAAAGCTGCAGGGATTTTAGGAACTGTGGCAGCTTGGATCGAAAAC
>JAABNY020000025.1:18427754-18452214 GCA_015164015.2 Brevimyrus niger | reverse complement strand
TTGTTCCCTGCCTCGTGCCCGTTGCTTCCGGGATAGGCTCCGGACCCCCCGTGACCCAGTAGGATAAGCGGTTTGGATAATGGATGGATGGATGGATTTTGTTCCCAAGTATTTATTTTCTATATTTGTTTTCTTGTTCTTAGTCTTTGATTTGCGCTCAGTTCTGGGTTTTGCTTTGTGCCCTTGGTTATGTATTATTTGTCTTTGTTATGTAATTCTGTCTCTTAGTTTCCCTGTTGTTTCTTGATCAAGTTTCGAAACGTTTTTTATTGATCTCCTTGGGGAAATTGTCTTCATACCTCCCTCAACTTGCTCTTTGTCCGCAACCTTGTGATTACAAGTACACGGGCTTAGCCCACTGAACCACACGCTGCCCCCCCCCACTGACCCACCTGTTTCCCTGTGCATTATGACCATTCTGCCTGATTTTGCTGCTCTCTAATTAGCTCATTTTCCATGTCTCACTCCTCCTGCTTTGTTACCTGGTTTGGTTTGTGTATTTATACTCCTGTCTTAGTTCAATTACTTGGACAGTTGGTTGGTCATTGTGTCGGAATGTTAGATGTTACTCTGTGCTGTATTATGAGTCTGTGCTATGGTCCCTTGCCTTTTAAAGCTTCCTGTGTCGCCTTATTTCTGGATTTTCTTTCCTTGTCATTTCTTGTAGTTAATTGTTTTCCCCATTTTTATTTTTTGACCCCTCATGGACCTTCCATCTGTAGTTTTACTCAGTGTATTTAGTTTTCGTAATGAACCCCATTGTGCCTCAGACCCGCTAGTGGATCGTCTCCCCCTTTTCCTGCCGGCACCATGCCTCGTTTCTATGACAGGAATTTGTAAATAACAGTTTTTGACAGTTTCCCTGAGTGCTACATGCTCTGAGTGACCTCTTCATTATGCCTCTTGCCTGACCAGCCATAATTTGGTTCTGCACAAAGGGAATGGAATGACTCAGGTCTTCCACTCATGCCTTCGAGTTGTTACATGAAACTGACTTGACGAGTCAGTGAGCTCCACAGACAGTGTCCACTTCCTGTCCAAATAAACCTGTCAAGCACTGCATGCTACAAGGTCTCCATAACCACACAATGTTGTTGCTATATTTTTTCTTTCACAGACCGATTGTCAGATGGGCTATCTATTTTTGAAGTCCAAAAGTTAACATCATAGGTGTTTATGGATGATTTAATGATTGTTAATTGGTGTCACCGATTGTTTGTGATGTGTCGCTCAATAGAACTTAAAACTGTATGCAATTCCAACATTTTATACTGTACATATGTTTTACAACTAAATTAAATCAATAATCTCTGCAATAAAAGGGCACATGAAAATAGTTTTTCTTGTGTGTGCATGAATAAAACACAATAATAAAATTAACAAAAAATGCCAGAAATCATGGATTTGTTACATAAAATGACAAGATAATTCTGTTGCATAGAATTGAAAATTGGTAAAAATTATTAAATGAAAATTACAGAGAAAAAATTGATTGATTGTATGCAAAACTATTACCAGATTTTTTTGCAAATCATATTTTGTAATTTGTAAACAACAAATGCATCTTATTCAAAAAAACGTTTCCTGTTCAATCAGACCATGATTCAGAACAATCTGCCCCCTGGAGGCCAATGTGGTTATAAACATCACTGGGCACGGTGGTGTTTATCAGGATGGTAAATGCACCTGTATTATTGAGGATTTTTCCGGGGTAGCAAAATAGATACAATGATTACCGTATTTATGATTTATGTGTTTACTGAGTATCGGAGTGCAGGATTGACGTCAAGGTATGTTGGGCAGAATTCTTGATGTAGATTAAGTGTAATATACGAATAATAAACTCACATAACCATGGACTGTTCACATAAGTCATAAAGACAGAAGAGTCTTAATGACTTTACCAAAAGAGTAATAATGTTCATTCTGATTATAATCAAAAACAGTAATAATGATGATTCTGATTATATTAACTGCTGCATCTGGACAAAATTAACCACAATTGGACAAAATTAGTGCATAAAAGATTAGGAAACGTGGCTTACTGCTACAGAAACCATGAGGGGAGCTAAGGACTGTTTCTCCAATGAGACCACAGGAGCAAGACAAACAGATTTAAAAGTCGACATCTCTGACACTCATGTAATGCATGAAATAAGGCTTTATCTGGACATTTCTTTCACCATCTGTCCTACTGAGAAGTTTTTCTTCTGATACCAAGAGGGCCCCCTCCTCTGTGGGTTACGGTCAGGCATTCGCAGCTAACCAATTTGGCCCTTTCCAAGACCTTTCTAGTATCACTGGAGGGAATGTGTTAGTTGGTCTGACAGGAGTTGAAACGTGGTTTTTGCTAATTGGTTGATGTCGCCCTATTCAGACTGGGGAATCTGTTTGGGGGGAGTGTACACAAAATATACAATCCACTCAGATCAATTCATTATTTTATAAAATGCCCTTTCCAGCATGGTTGTCTCAGGGTTACTTCAACTGCTGTGGAAAAAATTAAAAGACCTCAACACAATGTTTTGTTTCACTCATTTCTAAATTTACAGCATGGGTGTGTATCTATGAATTACATATATACAGACGCTCCTCTACTTGCAAATGGCCAAACAGCCATTCACAACTTCAAATGTTCATAAGTCGTTATTTCTATACGCAAGTACAAAGAACTAGGATGCTGGGAGTACACACGCTACGCTGATGTGCAGTGGGAGTAGCGGACAGAAAACAGAGCCCAACGAACACAATTTGGACTTACAGTCCTTTTCGTTCGTATGTCTGAAAGTTCCTAACTTGAAAGTTCGAAAGTAGAGGCTTTTTTTTTTTTTTCAAACTACAGCGTGGTTCTTCTCTCTAATGAAGGGCTTCTTCCTTGCTTTATGGGACTTCATTCCTGCTTCTAGGAGCCTGATATGAACTGTCCTAGCAGTGCACTTCACACCTGCACTTAATGTTTCCCATTCCTTTCGAAGGTCACTTGATGTCATCCTACGATTCATGAGAAACTGGCGGATAAGTGAACGGCCATCTCTGGCATTGGAAAGTTGCTTCTGCCCTCTACCTGGCTGGTTTCTGGTCGTCCCCAGTGTCTCCTGCTTCACCTGATTCTTGTTCTTAGAAATTTTGAACCTGAAAGCAACCGGCTGCTCAGATTTGTTTAAAAATATAGCGTGGTCTCTTAATTTTTTCTATGGCTGTGTATACCTACATTCATAAAAACACATACAAACTTACAGCAGACTGTGCAAAGAGAAGTCAGGGGACCACAGAGGAACAACACCGGCTGCTTCGCATTACTGGACATTCTAACCATGCAAGTTCATTTGGACGTCCAAATATCAGTAGCTTTATATTTGATGGCCTGGCTCTAGCCTTAAATTGATGGGTAGGGCACAAGATTATGTACAGAGGCTGGAGGGGGGGCTTTTTAGTTTTGTAGGGTGGGCCAGGCTCACCCTGGCCAAACCATGGAACTGGGCATAGGTCCAGTTCTGGTTCATTATATTCATAAACAGGCTATAGATATATCCAGTTAATTAAGCTTCAGATTTATTCATTTTAATAGATGCTTTTATCCAAACCAACATGAAACTGAGAAAGCAGGGTCAGCCAGTCCCTGGAGTAATTGGGGTTTAGGGACTTGATCAAGGGCCAAGTGATGGCATCGCTCCACCAGGGAATTTGAACCAATGACCTTCCGATGACACAACATCTTAACCCAACGAGTCACACTTAGACTGGGGCCAAATGTCTGAATGACAGTAATGTGGTTCTCTTAAAATTTTCAATAAGTAACTTGAGATAATAAAGGACTTTCTTTATAATGAATTCATAAGAGTTCAATAAGTTACTTTTTACAAAATAATGTTCTTGCCAAAATGAATGACTTGAGGTCAAGACATCCTGTAACTTTGAAGTAATTTTCTGACAGCTATGGGAAAAAAACACAGAAGAACCATCATTATGTAAATTAGTCAACATAATAATCTTAATTTAAGTAATAACACAGAAAAGGGAGAGACCCATATCTTCATGTAGACAAGGTAATTTTTTCTTTTGTCTGCACTCCATTACTGTTTAAATTATCATATGTGAGCTCAGGTTACCACCATTTATTACTATTTTCATTTTGCTTTTGTTCGCTCATCAGAAATACAAAGTATTTTTTCATTGTATTCCTCATTCATCTATTGTCATATCTCAACTGCTTATATAGTCTGAGACTTTCACCTGGCGAAGGAGCTTCAAAAATTAATGGTTGGAGGGAGGGATGGATGGATGGATGGATGGAAACATGCAAAAGAGATTACCTTCCTCTGAAGTGAAACAGAATAGCGGCATGCTCCTTGCTATGAGAAGAGAAGGGTGGGCAGACTTTTTATAGATTGTGTCTAGATAGGTCAGCATTTGCCAGGCATGGGTGATCAAAATGTGGAGAGACGGCCAATGAGATCCTTAAATTTTGAGAGCCTGTCTACCTTACCGGCAGACTAATTACATTTCAGAATCATGAGACATGGAGGCATTTTCCTTTGCTTTCCGTGACTAATGCTGGCCATTTGCCTCCTATTAAATGTAGCTCTGGGTTTTGCTGCCTATGGACTTGGCAAAGTGACAGCACCTCCTGTTAGGCCCTCTGAATAATTGAGCAGCAGTCGAGGCATCTAACACTGTTGACTTGGATATGACCAGAGTAGCTTCACAGGATTGCACGCATAGTGTGGAAATGCCGGGAGAAATGACTGTTACACATGGATGTATTGCACACATTTGCATTTGAAATACAAGTCAGGTTCTATAACATCTACAAAGCTATCAAAGACACAGCACGAGGTATCTGCAATACACAGTAAGGGCAATACACTAAAGAGTATATACTGCCATAACTGCACAATGCATACTAATCTATTACTAACAATTACTAATATACTAGTAATTTATTATTAACAACAAACACAACAGCAGCCAACAACCACAACAACAATTATAATAATACAAATTAAAGGTGATTGTTCTTTTTAGATTAGATTGCCAGATTTTTACAATTTTGGTGACACTTTTATGAAAGCAATCATCATAATGCATTGTAGAAACCTTCATAATGCATTCTAATGGATTCCGAAAGTATAATAAGCATAGTTATAAGTTGTTTAAAAAGACATAACACTATAGTCGTGTTTATTATGCATTCAATAAACATCAGCATGGAACGTTAAAATTATGTACACGATATGTAAAAAACAAAAACAGAAAAATTTGAGTGACCGTCACCCGTCTTCGACTGCTGGGGTGCTTGTTCGTGCTCCACAGGCACAGGCTCAGAAGGCAGCCAAACTGTGCTGCACACCTCGGGGATTTATTGACAGTGATGGTAGGTTGCCTCTTTAAATACCTTTAGCAATTAACGTGTAAATCTGTACTCAGTTATATTCCACTGTGAAAATAATACAAGAATATAAAACACCAGCAAAAAGTTTGCATACATATCCATAGAAAGGTTTATATAAAAAAAAATAATTGGTTGGGAGGAGACAGCTTTGTGGGTTGGGACTCAGAAGGTTGCTGGTTCAAATCCCTGGGTGAGCAGCATAATCCCACCATTGGGCCCTTGAGCAAGGCCCTTAACCCCAATCGCTCCAGGGATTGGCTGACCCTGCTTTCTCCTCTATGTCAGTTCCATGAGGTGGCCGGCCACCTGGCATGCATTTACAGCTGTCCTGAAGGAAGTCCCACATATATGCTCATATATGCTCATTGGTTGCTTTTTCTTCACTCTCTGGTCAGACAGCTCCAAAGCATTTTCAACTGTTTAAGTCAGGTGACCAGGTCATGTGATGTGACACCATCGTTCTCTTTTGTAAGCAGCTTGGCGTGTCCAGACTTTTGACTGATACTGTGCATAAGCAATAGCAAGCTGTGTTAACCTAAGGAGTCACAGGGGCGGGTGACAACCCTTTAATTTAGCCAAGAAAGAGTTTTATAAAGCCAGCTCTCTCACCGCATCTCTTTCATGTCATACAGTGTGTCTAGCTAATGTACTTACAGCTTTAGCATCATCCATCCATCCATCTTGGAGTCTGGAGTCAGAGGGTAGAAGGCAGGACCCCACCCTTAGAGGGATGTCAGTCCATCACTGAGCACATGCTCACATAACACACTAGTGGCAATCCAGAGACACGAGTCAGCCGGATGACATGTTTTTGAACTGCGGGAGGTACCAAGATTTACGGTGAGAACATGCAACCTCCACACACATAAACTGGGGGCCGATTTTCAATTCCCCACCCCAATGCTACGCGTCATGCTGTTTGTGCTCCATAAATTTTGACATCAATCCAAATCCAATTGTCCTTTTTTGCGTCCTTGAAGAAGACCGCAGTATAAAATTATGCATCGTCTGCGAGTCTCACTAACAGCCTCAGTGTTGTACATTTATAAAAACATGGAAAAATAAATGATTATTTAATGCAGGCTCTTAGTCCGAATCCTGTAAAGTTGGGGGGTCTGTGAGACAAAGTGCATTAGGACAAGCACAATGAATCTAAAAAATGTATGAGTGAAAAAAAACGTATTTTTCAGTAGCTAATTACTAGCAGTAATGTACATGTTGGTAGGATTCAAGATTTAGGGGGGGGGGGGGTGAATTTGAAGAAAAAATAGTGAATAGGCTCTATGTTTCAAGGCCTTCATATGGCAGAATTATTTAGTGTGTTCAGGCTCTGGATAATGCTTGTAGAGTAGACAAAATGGTCTTATAGCCATGTTGACAAAAAGCCTTTCTTTTCATGCTTATTCTCAGCTGTTGTTGATTCAGTAAACCAAGGATCTAGTTGTACAGCTGGTCTTTGTGCCCTACAACTTGAAAGCCAGTTTAGCTAAATCATTCACCTTCTGGCTGAAGTGAAATTGCTGTTTCAGCAGCGGAATCAAATGAGGGTCACACCCAAGTCTGAATTTATTAGGAGATGGATAAAATACAGACACTCCTCTACTTACGAACTTTCAACTTACAAACATGACATATGAACGAAGAGGACTGTAAGTCCAAATTCTGTTCATCGGGCTCCTGTTTCCTGTCTGCAACATCATTTTTTTTTTCTGTGCACCAATTCCACCTAATACGACTTCTGGCCGCTACTCCCGCCGCGCAGCAGCGTAGCGCGCCGACTCCCAGCATCCTAGGCCTTTGTCCTTGCATATACCCTTCAAATGATGTTGAGTAACGACTTACGAACATTTCAAATTATGAACGGCCAATTTCATTCGTAAGTTAAGGAGCATCTGTATCACTATGTCCTCATCCTCGGTGAACACTGACCTGGTTATTCACAAATGTATAGACACACAAGTGTGATGCAATGTAACACACCAGTCTAAGGAAACATTTCTTAGTGGATGGAATTAAAATTGACAAGCTGTAACAGACGCAATTATATGCGCATGTATACAGGGACAAGGGTGACACAATGCATTGTGTATAATGCTGGAATTAGGAATGATAAGCTACAACAGACACATGCAATTATGTATTTTTTTTTTTTTTTGGGGGGGGTTAATAAATAAGGCTTCTGTGTTTTAAATATGTGTCATTTATATATATGTGTCATGTTTTTTGTGTTTGTTATATAATCATCCTTAATCCAGTGACGACTTTCTGCTTAATTTTATCTTAACCTAAACATAGCACAAGCAATTACCCCTTATTTACTCATGGGAATCATTACTGTGTAAACGTGGGCTTCTATGTGAACAATATAGCACAGTGTTTCCCAACTCAGTCCTCGGGGACCCCCATGCAGTTCATGTTTTTTGCTCCTTCCCAGCTCCCTGCCAGACAGCCCACATTTTTGCTCCCTGTCAGCTCCCAGTTGGAGCAAAAATGTGGACTGTTGGGGGTCCCCGAGGACTGGGTTGGAAAGCAATGATTCAGTGTGCAGAGCAACAGCGCGTGAGAAGTGCAAAGTAAGAGCATAATTGGAAACTTAATGTGCATTTTGTAGACAGAACTAGAAGCATCTATAGTCATATTCTATTGCTGTTTAATGATCCTTATCAGCATCTGAAGAGTTAAAGTATATATCAGCATTTTTAATAATTATTAAAAATTACCATAAAAAACCACCATAATTAAGGGTGGTTGTAAGGTGCATTACAGTGTGCTGGTTAGCTTGATAGGGTATATAGCAAAAATTGATGTTTTTGTTCTTTGTTATCTATTGAGAATATATTCTAATATATTTTGAGTCTCAAAGGACCAAACTGTCACACAAGGGACTTGGGATTGCTTTTAAAGGTTTGTACAAACTCAGGGAACTTCAGGAGTGTTCCGGAAGGCAATTAAATCAGCTTTTGTCAGGCCATGGTTTTGGGAGGATTCGTTTTTAATGTGGCAATTGACCTGCCTCTTTCTACCCCCCCCCCCCCTCCCAAGTCACTACAGTGCCTTAATACCGGCCTTTATTGATCCATTCTCTGTTGATATCTTTATTTTTCTTTGGATCCTTCTGGAAGCTGGCCTCTGACTCTTGTTACAAATTGCTACTGCATGTGACATGGTCACTGTCATCATCAAATCAACCGTCTGGCAGGGTCGGGGTGCGTCGTCCATGTTTCCATAGCAACATAGCTCATTCTGGTAATCACCTTTATGAGTTCCGGGACCCTGGGCTATTACAAAGAGAGCTTAATTGCATTTTATGTGAAACATCCCAGACTAACAAAGATAGGTATGAAAGGTACTCTTTACAGGGAATTAAACAAGATCATTTACAAAATGAAACGATAAGCCTTCAGCTGTCTTTGTGTGGTTTTACACTTTTTCTTCTTTTAAGTTTTTTTTTGGAAAAATCTCTTCACTAGATATTGACAAGCAGCATTTTGCCTAAAGCGACTGCATCGGGATTCTTTCAGATTAAACCTTCATGATTCCAGGCACCACATGTCACACACAGACAACAGCGAGCGCTAGACTGCCATGCTCAGGGGCTCGTATTCCGTAAAATCGCCTTAACCTTTTTTTTTTTTCTGATCTGGCTTCCCTTAAGATGCAATCACTATGACTCTTGCCTCTTCTACGCTGATGAAATATTTATTCTTCTTCTGAGTTGGCAAAGAGACCCACAAAGAACATTTTCAGCCAGTCTCTTAACATGGCATAACGTTATAGAGATCGACAGCGAACCTTTCCATGATATAGCCCAGAAACTAAATGAACGACTAGGTATGATAATGCTAGGAGACAGCGACAGCCTGCCGCAGCTTTGATGTAATGCAAACAATAAAAAAAAACAAATAAACCAAGGGGTGAGTCATAAAACCTTAAGGTATAATTGTTACACCCATGGATGAATTTATTTTGTTGTGACTGGATATGTGGTGTTCTTATGATGTTTGTGGTGCAGCTGGTGTGGGTGTGATTATCTTCCAGTTTCAGCTCAGGAGCCCCGCCCTCCTCCTTGTTGCCACTCTGGATTACCTTGGTATGATAATTCCTCCCGTAGGTGATTGGTGGATGCCCACTTGAAGACCAAGAACCATTGGAACTCCTTTTCTAAGTGTTTGGGCATGTGTTGCTCTATTTGTGCTTGAAGTAGTTAAGCTTAAGGTTACTTTATTGTCATCAACAGCTTTATACAGGTACAAAGTGTGATGAGACAATGTTTCCCCATGGTTCCAGTGCAACATCTAATAACATTGAACATTCACATATAACAGGGCAAAAGGTGCAAACGGCAACACAATAAAGTGCAAGGGGGTACAGACACATTAAAGTACACAACAATTTACAATGAATATACGGAACAATAAAAAGACAGAACGGTACACAACACTACACACTAATCCAGTATTCTAAAAATTGCACATAGTAAAAAAAACATGAAATATTGCACGATCAGTATATAGATATAGTTGACTGCATATATTGTAAATATAGGTAAATGTAGGCAATTCCCCATGTGCTTGTAAAGTAACAATTTTTACTAGGGGTAGAGATAGAGGGTGAGTTTACATTATTAGTTTGTAGTTTCTCCTGTTTTGTTCTAACTAGGGAGGTAAGAGTTTTCTTTATTTGCTTTTGTTTGGTAGGTTAAGACCAGTGGTGGAATAAAACAAAGTATTTGTACTTCATTACTGTACTTAAGTACATTTTCACATATCTGTACTTTACTTAAGTAAAAATAATTATGCATACTTTTTATTTTACTCCATTAAATTTTGCAGCAATTATCTGTACTTTCTACTCCACTACATTTCTATGCTGTTAGTCGTTACATTTTATGAACACAATTTCCTCAAAATCTTACATGAAAAATAGTGAGCCTATTGCGTTCTGGCGTTTGCCATTTCCTACCAATCAGGTGGCTTTATTAGCTCCGATGATGGCAGACCGCGCCTCAATTAGCAGCATGAGCTGGTAGACTGGCTTGATTTCAAGAAAACAAGACATTCAACATGAACCCATTCAACATGGTTTATCTTAATGGTATATTAGTGGGTAATACCTAGTAGATAACTTGTCCTCCACATAATTTTAAGTTAGGGTACACACAGTATTGCAGAGTGCACGCACAATAAGCACACCAAACCTTCCAATACACATATACTGTATAGTTGCTTATAATTATTATGAGCAATGACATTCTTTTACAAAATGCCACACCCCATACATTGAGACAAACCATTGTGTGAGTACTTTTACTTAACAAAAATACTTTAAAGTAAATTAAAAAGTAAGCACTTAGTACTTTCACTTAAGATTGTTGGTGTAGCACTCCTACTTTTACTTGAGTACATATTTTGCAAGATATTTGTACTTTTATATAAGTACTGAGCTTCAGTACATCCTCCAACTTAAGATCGCGTTTTCATGTTCCGAACATCCAGAATGTGAGGTAAGAGCAGAGGAAGCAAAAAAGGGGGCATTATTTAAATGGGTACCAAAAAGAGGTCAAAACCAAAACAGCCCACAATGGTTAAAAACAGGACAAACACTGGAGCACACACAGGGAATGACTTCAATGACAGGAACTGGTTAGCACAGGCATGGGAAGCACTCTTATACAGGACTGATGAGGGAGCGAATGAAGGGCAGCTGGAGTGATCCACACGCGGGCTCAAGCGAGAGGTGAGAGAAGCAGGTGAGGCTCTGTAGGGCCACACCAGGGAAGAAACAGGGGTTCAGGCATGGCAGGAAATGACACACAAGTGTGTGTCTTTGTTTATTTCTCCTTGTTTTTAGTCTTTAGTAGATACTTTAGAGGTAACTTGTCTGCTTCTCTTGTTATTACTGAAATTCGCTAACATGGGATTTGGGGGCACGACCCATGTTATTACACAAAATGCTCATGACCCTGCCCTCCTGTAGACCTGGGTCATAAAAAGCCTAAAAATAATAATTAATTGCTTGGTAAAATCCCTGCACCTTATACAGTTTTCTGAGTTGATCCAAACCGGTCTGTCCAAAGGGAGGACAATCACTTTTAATCTTCAGCCACCTCCCACAGAGCAATATACAAATATATACAAACACCGTATTAGTATGGTGTTCCTAATAATCCTTTAGGTGAGTGTATCTTCTGGTAATATTAATCCTTCATCACCAACATGTGACATTCAGTTTCAATACCCAATAGTTGCTTCAAGCTGAACTGGTTGCCACGGCTGTTTCTAGCTATAATACATGCTAAGTTTGCGTGTTACATTTCTATCCACTAAATCGCGAAATTGCACGTTACTTCCTCATTGTTCACTCAAGGTCTCGCAAAGAGGTCATATCATAAGCCCTCCCAGCTCCCAAGCATAGTTCCCTCTATGCTAACCAACTTGAGCCTGTTGTCTCCGTTCATTGCTTTTCTTATCGCATCTCCACCGATGGCACTCGCTGATTCGCCCGTTTTCCTCCGCGGCCCGCAGTCCTGGCGTCACGGCTGGCGGCATGTGGAGCAAAACGGAATGAAGTCCCTGATTTTCATGTACTCCACTGTCAGCATGGCGGCTTATCGCACAGTTACTATTTTTGTATAATTATTACTTACATAATTTAGCCTGTATGTTGAGATGAAATGAGATGTGTTTGGGACTGCCTTGCCCTTTAAGATAAGGCAAAGCGAAAACATAAGAGAGCGTAAGTGGTTACTTTTATCTTTAATCAATTATTAAATAAAATAGAAAAAAAACCTTGTCAGATTGAAATGGACACCTGGGTGCCCAAAAGGGAGACTATGCTATATTTAACCACTTACTACAAAGGGAGTCAGATGTCTGTGATCAGTTCATGCCGGGTAGCGGGAGGCCGGGGGGGGGGGATCCTACGCAGAGAGATACGCTCAGATAGCCCCGTCTCTTTTCGGCATCTCATTAGATGTATTTTAGCCTAATTAATAATACTCCTTCCAACAGCAGCAGAGGAACCAGACTCATGGTGTATGTCAAGCTCAGTCAGAGTCGGGTCTAATTACATGGGGGGACCAGCAGTGTCATATCCGTCGGGGGGGGGGGAGTCCAGTCTGCTTTGGTCGCTTGAGCCAGCAGGGACAGCAGGAGCATCAATGGATACTTTGAGCTTTTTGAGATTCTTTTGTTTTTTTTTGGAGCAGAGATTGGCGGGAGTTTTGAACTGAATGGTCGGTTCCCCTTCGGGTGGCCGGGCATGAAAATGTAAAGGTGATGTAAAGGTGATGTAAAGGTAATGTAAAGGTGATGTAAAGGTAATGTAAAGGTGATGTAAAGGTGATGTAAAGGTGATGTAAAGGTGATCTCCACCAGCGATCGATGGCAGCACTTTTGAATGGAAGTGCAGTGAAATACAATCCCAAATGATGAGCTCCCTATTATTCCGTTTTGAGTTACAAAAGGACTAAAAGTGAAATCGACAAAACTTTACAGGTGATGGGGTCCTGCAGACGGTGGGATTGTCAAATTTGTGGATCCGGCATTTACGTCCAAGCTTGGTTAAAACATGTTTATTGACTTTCACAAGCAAGAGAATCCAAAACAGAGCATCCTGAACCGGACCATCCATCTACAATGCAAGTCTTTCTACTTTATAGCCCCTGAGACCAACGTTTCCCAACCTGGTCCTCTGTGGCCCACAGACAGTTCACATTTTTGCTCCCTTCCAGCTCTCAGAAATGTCTGGTTACAAACTGGGAGGCAAAAACATGAGCTGTCTGCGGGTCCCCGACGACCAGATTTGGAATCACCGCCTTGGGCCAGTGGACAACGCACCTTAAAACCAATGTGTTAACTGGAGGGGTGGTGCCAAGATGAGGTGCAGGAAAAGCAAACTAAAACGCGGGGTACTGGGTAACCTGGAACAGGAAACAGAACAACCACCAGAACACAACAGTTAAAATAAGAATTGACGTTGTTTTCCTTTAATGCATGGGCGCAAGCGTGCAGTACATGTCCATAGCTGAAGAAATCATTTTAATGGGACTCGTAGGGACAGAAGGTAGGGCGACCTTTCAGCAGATGAAAGTGCAGACAGTCTCAGGTTAGTTATTAAATATATAATATTGGTCGTATGAACAGTATGTCTGGACACTAATATTATCCAGCATAAAATATGACAACAACAGCAGGGCATTAATTCTAGCAATTTTGCCTTGAAGTAATAAAAGACTGTGTTCTGCGTGCCAACAATATTCAAAAAGGGGGAATGATTTATTGACTGATGCAATATATTTATGACAAGGAAAAGAGTGCTTGACAGAGCTGACAAAATCATGGAATTTCACCTTTTCCGACATAATAAAAAAGTCATTATTTAGCCAAGAATTAGCATGCAATATACTCTCCGTTCCAGTGATCAGAGGGCGAAGATTCTGACAGCAACTGACACATGAAAGGCAACTAAGAAAAAATTTCTTCATGAGCGGAAGACTCAGACGCAGCCTGTTCCCTGTGTGAAAAAAACGCCAGCAAACTGCCAGAGTGTAGAACTGGAAGGGATGAAATGTCCACTTACACATGTACACCCACACACCATCCAGTGCACACCAGAGCTGAGATGATAAATCGCTCGTGTTCATGAGAAGCTAATCATAAGCAGAGAACACCTGTTTCCGGGCTTTAATCCGACAGCGTTCTGCGTGAAACAAATACGTCGTAAGCAGTGACACCTGTTTCCGTCACGTAATCCGGCAGGGGTAATAAACACACAAAATAATCAGCGGTCTCTACGGGTCATTTTGCAATCAAGACTTTTGGAGGAATATTAAGACATAAAAGCAGGTGAGCGTCAGAGATGGAAACGGACGATAAGGGCGATAGCCAACAGCAGACATAGTAACACAATACAGTTCAAGAGCCGAATTGAGATGAGTGATATTCGAGTCAAGAATAGGCCTCCTTGCTCTGCCTGGAGGCCCTGCGACAGCATTTCCTGTAATTTAAATGGACCTCATTTAACTGATGGGCCCAGGAGACCGACAGTCAGCCAAAGATCAGTTGTAACTTTCTGCCATTATTATGCAGACCCATCTCGGCCTTTTCCAGCATGCCACACTCTGCTTGCTTGCTGCGAGGGTGACATCACCGTATGCCTTACCTTTGGAGTGTCTGTTATTCTTACAAACTGTAATGCGCCAGGGAGATGCGAAGGGTTACAGCACGACTCAGTGGGAAAACAGTATGTGCAGCTGAAGTCATGGCCACTCTCAGGCACTTGGGTCTCTCAGTAGCAGAATCGATCTTCCACATTAAGTTACCACGGTGCCATCTAGCGTTTCCCGAGAAAGGCTTTCTGACAAATATAATCCTGTATTCAATGTGAATGTAAGCCTGAATAGACGCTTTGGCTACAGGTACTACTGTTTATTACATCTATCCATCTTCTATAACCACTTATCTAATACATGGCTGCTATTAGCCTGGAGTCTAACCCAAGGAGAACAGGGGACAAGGCGGGGACATTTTGGCAGGCATACTAGTCTATCACAGAACACACACAAACTCACACACGATGGATGATCTGAGACAGCAATTCCCTTAAATCGCATGATTCTGGCTGGAGAGAAGAAATCTAAGCAAACTGGGGAAAAAATATGTAAACTCTACAGGTCCACAGCTGAAACCAAGCCTGTGACTGTGTGAGGACACAGCACAACTCACTGAATCACCAAGTGACCTTTTTATTATATGAAGACATAAAAACACATGACTTGACTTGACAATGTACAAAACGGATACCAACAGCTCCATATTCAATGTTTGCAAGAGACTGAATAGGCGAGCATGTTTTATTGTACCTTGGCGTGTCTTTTCAGGGTACACTGTGTAGTCTTAAGCAACCTTGAACAGGCTGAATTTTCATCACTATTCACACAAGAGGAAGAACAGGCTTTCTTATAATGTTCCAGTTAACAAAAGAATCTACTAAATAGATGCATGCTATAATCATTCATTTTTAAACACCTCTGAAGAGAGGGAGAATTAAAGAAAATCTAGTCTATTGCCCATGTACAATTAGTATTTCAATGGAAAAACAAACTGCAGATGACTGCAATGTGAGGCTGGAATCCGTAGTACACCAGCCTGCACCCCCCCCACCCCGCAATATCCAGCCATGACTGTGGTCAGAGTGCCATTGAAACATAAAGGACAGCAGCCTACACCAACCCTTCACCACGTGGCACTTTGAGTATCTGTGAAAAACAAAGCGCTTTCGTTGACATTTCGGTTACAAAAAGCTTGACTCCATGTGACACCCACTCGGTGCTTTAAAGCGAAAGGGAACAAAACAACAAACAAAACTGGTGGAAAGCAAAAAGCGGATGGTTTTGACTCGACGACTTTGCGATCTCGCAATATTCCCGATGCACTAATGTTAAAAGGTGTAAAAGGTAAGTACACAGTGAGATAAGCATTCATAAAATGATATGTCAAAATAATATATAATAATGTTAAGTTAATATGATAATATAAGCAAAACATTTTATTTCTGAAAAACAATGTCTATCTTGTAGACGATTTACTTGTCATTATTAAAATTTCGATATAACACTGAATAAATGATAGTGACCGATACGTATCTATCACTTTAATATTTCCCTTAGGTTTGGAAAAACCTGTGAAAATAAGTTCAAACATTGGGCATGATGTGGCACGCTGCCAGACCCACCCTGCAATTCCATCATTTATTCATGCACATTTCAAAAAATGTATCCACATGAGTAAGGATTCTTTTGAACACTCCTAAATCCAATGAATGTATCCATCTGAGAGATTATGTGAATGATGGCATTCATTATGTTCATTCTTGCGTTTCCTTAGTGATGTTTTCATGCTGTAAGCTATGTTCTGCACCCACACAATTAAATGAATGCTTGGGCCCAGCATCCAAGGAAACAATCAGAAAAGTTGTTGTATTCCTTCCATAGAATGCAAGGACACATGACACATGAGGATGCCTCTCCCACTGTACGAGGTGGGCGCTAAGAGTAGATCGACCAATAGATGACGTTAAAGAGGGCGTACGCACCAGGGAAGATGACCCTGGAGTACTTATCAATGGCGTGTGTGTCAATCCACATACTCATATAGCCCCAAGATGTCTTCACCTGGGCCCTGGTCTGTCCGTCACTCAGCACCAGGTGTGCTAAAGTCCTCTCCTGTCCGTCACCATAGTTCCCGGTGGCGTCGACGTCAATGTCACTGTAGCCGGCGCTCAGCATCACAGGGTCGGGGTTGGAAATGCCACAGGTGCAAGGTAGCTAAAGCAAGAGAAAACAGACAACTGTGAAAGCAAGGGGGCAATCTGTCAATACATACAAGAGAGTCTACATGGGTTTTATTCTCCACAATGCAGTATTTCGAGTGATTCGTGATATCTTCATGTTCAGTACTGTCTTCAGCAGTCACAGAAAATGTTTAAGGCTATTTATCTGGGTAGTAAGTGTATATTTGCTCAGAAAGAAACTCCATTTAACATTACAACATATATAATAGCAATACAAGCTAGTAAGAATTTCTTCTGTTCTCCAAAAAGTTACTGATATCTAGTTGGATGGCTAGATGAACACAGCTTCAGTTCCCAAACCTCTCCCTAGGGGCACCCCAGCCG
Source organism: Brevimyrus niger (assembly GCA_015164015.2). Taxonomy (NCBI): domain Eukaryota; kingdom Metazoa; phylum Chordata; class Actinopteri; order Osteoglossiformes; family Mormyridae; genus Brevimyrus; species Brevimyrus niger. The sequence continues at coordinate 18,435,146 of JAABNY020000025.1, read as the reverse complement.
TTCCATGTAGTCATTACGTTTCACAACCAGCTTAATTATTCACTTAATTAATTTTAAAAACCTATGAGGAATTTATTAGTCATATCAGGTGGAGTACTAGTTGAGTCAAAAAAATACACAGGCGTATAGGATTATTGCCGCAAATACTGTGATGGTGTTAGAAGAGCTTTTGAAATGTCTAAGCTGACACACTTACAGACATATTGTGGTTTTACATAAAGAAGATCTCTTAAACCTCGTTATATTTGACTGCCTAAGACCTTTTTGCACAGCACTGGCTATGGTCTGCTTAGGAGCCATTAGCTACAGGTAGCATATATACCTTCCAATTTATGATGGACAATGAGCAAGAAAAGCACATCGTATACATATTAGAGCTTTTTACCCGGTCTCGTAGCTTCCTTTCTTTACGTTCCTGAACCGTGGTCAGGTAGTTGACGGCGGCGTACTCTATCACAGATAGAAAGACGAACACGAAGCTGACCCAGAGGTAGATATCCACTGCTTTGATGTAGGAGACCCTGGGCATTGAGGCGTTGACTCCGGTGATGATGGTGGACATGGTGAGAACCGTGGTGATTCCTGGACACAATCAAAAAGTATGGGGAATAGTTCCTTCGACGGATAAAGAGAACACAGCCCTTTATGAAAATACAGTCAATAACATGAAAGCTAAGTGTGTAGATGGGGAGGAGGGATATGTAAGACTGATGTGGTAGAAAAGCCATTCTCCTGGAAAGTCAGGCGTGGGCTCTATGGACTCTTGATGGACCTACTGACCTAACGGCACCCGGGCAGGCACCGCCCTGCGGTCAATCCAGAAGGACACCCAGGAGAGCATGACCATCAGCGTGGCTGGGAAGTAGGTCTGCAGCAGGAAGAAGAAGATGTGCCGACGGAGAGTGAAGTGGATGTAGAGTCGATTGTACCATCCTGGAAGGAAGGAGAAACAGAGGGAGAAACAGGGGGGCTTGTCGCTCTAATGCATGCATTTCAGATTTCAGCAAAGTAACTTCTAGGTGCATCACCAGACTGGAACAGCAGTTCCTCTGTACCTGTGCTGCTGTAAAATGCAAGTTTAGTGGTTGTGTGGAACTTCTGGATGAGGAACTGGGATAGCGATATTCTGTCATCCGTCTTGAGGGATTCATTACCCTTCTTCCAGTACAGCATGAGGTCGTCGTCGGTGTATGCGTCTAAACGAAAAACCCAGAGGGGACGTTTCAGCAGAAGCTGGGTGGATGTAGTGTGATGAAAAGGACAGAATGTGGTCAGGAGAGACTCACAGCTTTCGATCTCCAGGGAACATGTTTGTGTGTCCAAAGGAAATCGACTGAGGTCCATGTTGCACATGGAAGTGACCGTGATCCTTTTAAAGACACAGTGATATCAGCAACCGGTACAGTGAGTTTCTGCATAACACTCCTGATATGTTGGAACCAAACGGAAGCAGCTCCACAGTTTTACAAAAATCCTGCAATAACTGTCTTAATAGGCATTTTCAGTTCCACTTAAGTGCAGACAATCGGCAGGTTACAATGGGACAATGTTCCGATAAACCTTTTGTAAGCTGAAAATATTGTAAAAGTGAAAATGAATTTTAATACACCTAACTAAACAAACATCATAGCCTAGCCTACCTTAAACATGCATAGGATGCTTACATTAGCCCACAGATGGGCAAAATCATTAGCACCCTTTTTTTATAAGAAAATGCTGAATATCTCATGTAGTTTGTTGATTAATGTACTGAAAAGTGAAAGTGAAAAACAGAATGGAATTGAAATACCAATCGTAACGTCAAAATATCATAACACGGCCCATTGTAGCCCGGGAAGTGTCTGTATTCTACACAGATTATTTAACATTAATAAAACTTACATATTAAAGCATATAGTATTTTTTCTTCCTTTCAGCATGGTTTTTAGAAGATCTCAAAGAAAGATCTTTTTCAATTGCATATATTTTTTGCCAAGGCAGGCAAAATACTTGAGCATATGGTTGGGATCCAACTTGGATCATAAACGAAGAGTCACAGAAAGTGACGATCATCAGTTAAAATCAGGAGCAAAGGAAAGTAGCCAAGACCTACCAATCCGCAGCACATGCTGGACTCGGGTTTTCACAGATTAAAATCTTAGACTGAGAGTCTTTTCTTGATTTTTTTAAATGTATTTTTTGCTGTTCCTCAGTTGTCTTGTCTGGCCAGAACCCTATGCGGGGGTTTGCGAAGCTGCTTGCTCATTTGACTACACTGCAGTACATTTCCCTGCCTGCGGCCGCGTCAGAAAACCCCGCGCCAGCCTCCAACACTTTCATTGGCCGGCCTCCCAAAATCACAGGTGGGCTGTCCTGGTCCGCACACGAGAAATGTGATCTCCTGGACTATATTGTTACAACACACGATGACACAATAAAAATCTCTGCGGCAATGTATATATGTGTGTGTGTGTATACATCATACACACACACACACACACACACACACACACACACACACACACACATATATACTGCTAAAAAAAAAATAAAAGAACACTTTTTAATCTGAGTAGAGCATCAAGTCAATTAAACTTCTGGGATATTGATGTGGTCAGTTAAGTAGCAGAGAGGGTTGTTAATCAGTTTCAGCCATTTTGGTGTTAATGAAATTAACATCAGGTGAACTAGAGTGGCAGCAATAAGACGACCCCCAAACCAGGAATTGTTTAATAGGTGGGGGCCACTGACGTTTTTCCCTCCTCATCTTTTCTGACAGTTTTTTTTTACCAGTTATGCATTTAGCTTTGATCAGTGTCACTACTGGTAGCATGAGGCGATAGCTGGACCCTACCAGAGGTGGAAATTTCAGGTGCAGAAAATACAAATCCAGACCTTGATTTAGTTTCAACCAACCAATTGCGTATAAAGAGTCACAGTCACAGAGTACTCCACTGGTTGGTTGAAACAAAATCCTGGTCTGGATTTGTACTTTCTGTACCTGTAATTTCCACCTCTGGACCCTGCAGACGTTGCACAGGTAGTTCAACAGGTCCAGGATGGTGCATCAATATGTGCTATTGTCGGAAGGTTTGCTGTGTCTCCCAGCACAGTCTCAAGGGCATGGAGGTGACTCCAAGAGACAGATAGTTATTCTAGGAGAGCTAGACAGGGATGTAGAAGGTCCTTAACCCATCAGCAGGAACGGCATTTGCTCTTTTGTGCAAGGAGAAACAGGATGAGCACTACCAGAGCCCCGCAGAGTGACCTTCAGCAGGCCACTGGTGTGAATGTCTCTGAGCAAACAATCAGAAACAGACTTCGTGAGGGTGGCCTGAGGGCCCGACACCCTCTAGTGGGCCCTGAGCTCACTGCCCGGCACCGTGGAGCTTGATTGGCATTTGCCATAGAATACCGGGATTGGGGGGTCCGTCACTGGCGCCCTGGGCTTTTCACTGATGACAGCAGGTTCACCCTGAGCACATGTGACAGACATAAAGGGTCTGGAGAAGCTGTGGAGAACATTATGCTGCCTGTAACATGGTTCAACATGACCGGTTTGGTGGTGGGTCGGTGATGGTCTGGGGAGGCATATCCATGGAGGGACACACAGACCTCTACAGGCTAGACCACAGCACCTTTACTGTCATTAGGTATCGGGATGGAATCCTGGTGCAGTGGGTCCTGGGTTCCTCATGTCTGGCCTCATGTGGTGAGAGTATGCAGGCGGTTCCTGGGTTATGAAGGAATTGATAATGCTGACTGGCCCTCCACGCTCCCCTGACCTAAATCCAACAGGACACCTCTGGGACATTATGTCTCGATCCATCTGATGCCACCAGGTTGCACCTCAGACCATCCAGGAGCTCAGTGATGCCCTGGTCCAGATCTAGAAGGAGATCCCCCAAGACACCATCCGTCGTCTCATTAGGAGCCCTGACATTGACAGGCATAAATACAAGCACATGGGGGCCATACAAACTACTGAGTACGATTTTGAGTTGCTGCAATGATTTTTCGGCAAAATGGACCAGCCTGCCACATCATTTTTTCACTTAGATTTTTGGGGTCTTTTTTTGAATTCAGCCCTCTGTAGGTTAATCATTTTCATTTCCATCAAAGAATGTGCCATCTTTTCATTCAACACAATATCCAGTCCATATCAGTATAGATATACAGCATGATTTTTTTCCCATTAAGATCTGATGTGTTCTCAAAGTGTTCCTTTAATTTTTTTGAGCAGTATATATAAAAATGTAATGAAAAACCTTAAAAATGCAAAGACTCTTGTATTTTGTTTGGTTACTTATGGTTACTATTAGGGGTGGGCAGGGTTTAACATTGTCATAGTTAGCATTAGCATTTTTCCTATAGAAATGAATGAGCGGTCCCCAAAAAGATATGATTACAGGATTGTGTGTGTGTGCGTGCGTGCGTGCGTGTGTGTGTGTGTGTGTGTGTGTATAACAAAATGGAATTAAAATGGAGAGAAGAACATGACAGTGTGTCTCATTGTCTTTTGCCATCTGACTGGGCATTGGCTAGCAGGTACCTCAAGCTGTAGAGCACGTTTCCATCGGGAAACACACGGAGCATGACGTTATCAGTGGTTGTGTCGTGGATAAAAGACCTCTTTGAGTGGACGAAGAACATGTCCGGCACCCAGATCTTCTTCACCAGCCGGCTGTCGAACGTCATGCTCTGGTTGGTGCTGCTCGGGAAGGAGAGACGCTCGTCCTGCCAGTAGTGTCTTAGATACAGGGTCATGGTGAAGTCCTGAAACACATCTCCGTTATTGTTTTGCTGCCCCCTGGTGGCGATGAAATTAATACGAAACTGCACACTAAAAATATTTCAGATAAGAAGAATTTTATTGATTCCAAGAAGAGATTTAAACCCCCAACCCAGTAGGTATGAGATAACAGTGCTACTCAATGAGCCACCATGGGGCCTGGCAGATCACGCCCACCTTAAATCTTTGTTTCTATTAAAATATGATAATTTTCCTTTATAAAAAAGAATTAAAAAAAATGTAATATATAAGTTACTAGATGACATTTCTAAAATTCCTGATAATTACAGTAAGATAGTCAAAAGGCTTACCATGTCAACTTCAGAAATTGTGTCAAGGCTTTCAACTTGAACATCTACCCCAACTGGAATTGCAGGTCCTACAGTAGGATGAATAAATGCTTTTTAGATTCTAGGGCTAAGACGTTAACATTAGAAGAGATAAAAGGTCAAAAATTCTCTCAAAGACACACTTATACTGTACAGCCAAAATTAACTTGTACAATGTAACCAGGTCACAAAATGCTCTTTTAAAGTTAAAAAGAATTTTCAGTCCTGCATATGTAGCAAAAAAAAGTTTGAAAAATGTCACATAAAAGGAAAATGCCAGCCCAAACAAGCTTCTAATGAAAAAGATTGTAAAATGAAAATCTGCATACCCTCATGTGATGTACAACTTCAAGTCATGCTTAAAGTTATACAAATGCCAAATAAATGGAAAATGCCAATCTAGACAAGTTTTTAATTAAAAAACAAAGAAACTAACAATTTTGATATGACCTCACCTCCAAACCCAGGTCTCATTGTAAAGTCATGGTCGTCTATTCTCAGGAGCTGCTCTGATTTCATCACAGAGGTCTTTGTCAAATCCAGGTTTCTCCTCAGGGTCGGACTGTGAGGAATAAAAAAGACATTTGTTGATTTAAGACAAGACAGATTTAACCATAATTATATTTACAGCCTTCATGACAATTACACCCTCCTGCTGATGATTATTCAGAGCATTACAATTACAGCGACCTTTCCAGACATCGACTTACCTGCCAGATTTGTGGTTTTCTAGCTCCACCTTTACACTTTCTCTCCTCGATCTGCATGTTTGAAGCAACAAAACGTAAACGGCCCTTCTAAACAAGAAAAGATGTTTTGTGCTGTGTGGAACGAAAACAATCTATTCCCCAGACAACTCTGTCAACCCCTCCATGAATCCCTACTCCTGCCACATCCACCACCTTCTACAATTTCTAGAAATGATGGCCGGTGTGCACTAAATGGAGAAAAGAATTGGGCACACCTCTCAATCACTTAATTCAGGTGTTTCATTCAGATCCATTGCTACAGGAGTATAAAATCAAGCACCTCACCATAGTCAGGTTTACAAAAATTTGTGAAAGTATAGGTCGTCCTGAGGAGCTCCATGATTTCAGGCGTGGAACTGTCATAGGATGGCACCTTTGCAACAGGTCAGTTTGTGAAGTTTCTTCCCTGCTAGGTATGCCACAGTCGTGTAAGTGGTACTATTGTGGAGTGGAAGTGTTTAAGGAGAACAGAAACTCAGCCATAAAGTAGCAGAAAGTAACACAGTGGGGTCGCCGAGTGCATAGTGTGCAAAAGTCACCAATACTTTGTTGACTTAATGACTACAAAGTTTCAAACTTCCTCGGGCTTTAAGCCCAGCTGCGAGCTTCATTGAATAGACTTTCATGGCTTAGCAGCTCCATGCAAGCCTCACATCACTAAGCACAGTGCTATGTGTTGGATGGAGTGACAAATCACGCTTCTCTGTCTGCCAGCCTGATGGATGAGTCTGTGTTGGGCAGATGCCAGGAAAACATTACCTGCCTGACTGCATTGTGCCAACTATAAAGTTTGGTGGAGGAGGGATAGTGGTATGGGGTTGTTCTTGACGGGTTGGGCTTGGCTCCTTAGTTCCAGTGAAGGGAAATCTTACTGCTCCAGCATACCAAGACATTTTGGACAATTCTACATTTCAAACTTTGTGGGATGAGTTTGGAGAAGGCCCTTTTCTGTTCTAGCTTGACTGTGCCTCACTGCACAATGGAAGACCCATAAAGACATGGTTAGGTGAGTTAGATGTTGAAGAACTTGACTGGTCCCCATTGAACCCCTTTAGCATTGACTAGAATGGAGATTGCGAGCCTGGCCTTCACGTTCAAGCTCAGTGCCGGACCTCGCAAATGCTCTTCTGGCAAAAAATCCCACAGACACACTCCATAAACTTGTGGAATGCCTCCCCAGAGGAGTGACAGCTGTTATAGCTGCAAAGCAGTGCTGGCTCCTGGTCGAAATTTTTGGAGAAGCAAACCACCCTCCACCCCCGTTGTGCACTGCAAAACAGTTGAGTTTAGGCAAAAGCTCACTCCCCCTTTCAAGGTACAAGTCATGATGCAAGGTTATATAAGGATGTTACTATATTATGGGTAGGGCTGGGCGATATGGCTGGAAACTGTATCACGATATGAGTGTTTCATATTGGTCGATATCGATAATTATTGATGTTTTTTATGACCCATTTAAAATAAGCACCAGGAGAAAAATATATTTATTCAGACATATATTCAGACATTTCACATATCTCTTTGCTTTGATATTAGGGGAAAC
>JAABNY020000025.1:18411054-18425119 GCA_015164015.2 Brevimyrus niger | reverse complement strand
GCTGCGTTTCCGGCACGGATCCAAACCAGCAATCAAACTAGTTTCGCAACCTCTGTTTTCTACCGACGAAGATTAAAAAATATCGAACGTTTTACCGAACACATTTGTATCGATATCGATCCTCTGTATATCGCGATACATATCGTTATCGTTTTATCGCCCAGCCCTAATTATGGGGTTTGTGGGGTTGTTGTTTTCAATCTTCGTTCTTTTTTTGGATGCTTGCCTACTTTTGTTAAACATAAAGCTGATAAAGCCATTCAACAATGACAAAGACACACACAATAACCCTAATATTACAAAACAATATAGACCTTATACTACAATTGCAGAAAAAGATCAACCCTACCATTTACTATTGTTGCCTCACACCTTCTTTCTCCTGCTCTACCCTCATAGTGTTAAATCACTACAAAATATTAAAATGTGTATATTATTGTACATATTTTACAAAAAAGTAATAGTAATGTTTATTTCACCAATACGTAATTTACAATATTGCTAAATCCCTAGAAAACACATCTAACCTCTTCCCTCTGCCTTCACATGTAATTTCTCATAAGGAAAAGACTGGAAAGAATCCTGTAAGGTGCGATCAACGATGTAATTCCATTCATCTCCCAAAATGCTGGTGAGTGGATCCATCTCGCAAAGGAGTTAGTGAGCAGCTATGGAAATAACAGGCAAAAAGGTAGCTACTGTATTTCCCCAATGATATAATCACATTATAGGCCACTCCATTCATTTTGAGAACAAGCACATACAGTATTATGAATAATAAAACAAATCTCATATAGACAAAATATCCAAAGTCACAAATCCCTCTAATTCACCGAAAAATACCATAGCTTGAAAAATTGGAAAATTTTTGTTGTTTATGAAGCTTTCAAGCTGCCCTCACACTCAAGGTCAGGTGCTCAGTACATGATTGGCAGTGATTGGCCACAATGTTGTGTCAGTTGTATTGAAGTGTACAACTATCCTATCACAGTAGGCAATCGCTTGTTTCATGGGTGGGACTCATTTGCCATAAGAGTCCATTGAACCTGGAAAATTCACCAGCCGCCGAGGTCTGAGATGATTTACAGTAAAACTAATGGGGAAAATATCGATTCGGGTAAAGCTTGTTTCACTGAAATTCTCTGTTCCACCGTGTTTGGGGTGCCGCTGTTTCACGTTTTTGACCAGAGCCATATACCGTTGAGGAGCTGAAATGCACCTTATGAGCCTTTTGCAGTTTCACACCAATAAAAAGTGATTGTCATGAAGATTATTTTTTTCTTGGTGAAACAAGCTGGAGATACATACTGTACTGGAGCAGATACAAACAAACAATAACATTGTTCACCTGAGGTACCCAGTAGTGTGTGAAAGGGGGGGATAAATCCTGTAAAGTAGGACCACAGTGGAGGGGACAAAGTTGTTAGCTGTTCCTCAGCCTAACCTTCAAATACCACCATAGACATATTATGCCCTATTATCTTGATTTGTACAAATTAATTTACTACCGTAAAACCCATAGTATTCAGTCACAGGCGAAGTATGTGTAGATGACATTTTTTGTTACCATGCTGACAAGTCAAGTTCCAGAGGTTGCCCTTTGCCGTCATTATGTGCCTATGCTTCAATTTTGGGACAATTTGTCTCGAAATTTGACTAGATTCAGATCTTCACCCCTGAAATGTGTCTGCAAAGGTTGAAAATGATCTGACAGATACTTTCTGAGTTACAAGATCAAACATCTGAAACTGCCCCTTTTCTTCGCATCACTGTGCTATCACTTTAGCTTTTTAGTTTCGGTGAATCTGTTTCAAAAATCACTCAGACATCTTCTTCCAGACAATGTGTCTGCAAGGAAAACGATTCATCCAATAATTTTACAGTTACTTTGTTTGTGACTATGAGTTGGACAAGGAATTACAAAAAATGCATGAAAAATAGAAATGGATGGACATCGACATGTTTATTTACTCTACATGCATTCTACAGCAAGCTGCTTATAAAACCTCAGTGACTTTAAGGACTCAACAGTATTTATTTGGCACAAACAAGGTTTACACTCAGATTGTAGGCAGTTCTCTAGGTCAGTATCTCTCATCCCCATCCTTAAAGACCCCCAGCAAATCCACATTTTTGCTCCTTCCCCGCTCCCTGCCAGACAATCCGCATCACTGCACCCACCAGGAGCTGGGAGGAGCGAAAAAGTGGACTGTCTGGGGGTCACTGAGGATCAGGTTGCGAAACACTGCCTAGCATATACCAGAAAAAGAAGTTACAATCCTATTTAAGCTGTCTTTTGTGATTCAGCGGAAATGTATTACTTGGTCCCTAGTTGTTAACCGAGGGCATGCAACACACACTACTCATATGATTTGTGTCTGTCATCAGTGTGCCGGAATAAGCACTGTCCCGCCAATGCAGCAAAATCAGCAAGCACAAGGAATAAAAGAAAAAGCAAAACTGGCAGGCAGAAGTACAAATTAACAGAAGATTTCAAAACGTTAGACAAACACAATAAACGTGCAGAGAGAAGCTGGGCAAGACTGCTGTTGGCTCATCGGCACAAAAGAAGATGAAGGAGGCTTTTATCCTTCCTTGGCTGAATCCATCGCAGAACATATTTGGCGAACTATCTACGTTTTTGTTCCAGCTTTTTGTTCTGTTTGTTTTGTAAATGAAAAGAACATTCTTGAACAAAAAATCATGACATCTCTTGTTTTCCAAAACCATTTTACTGAAAAAACTTAAGAGAAAGTCCTTTACGTTCTTTTAAAGTGTTACCATTTACGAACAGTAAGTCTCACCTTACAGTTATCAATTATGAGAACATCTCCAAGGTTATTCTTCTGTGTTTCAGTATTTTATTTAAGGCTTAGCATTGTTACAGAGCAGAAATGCCACACTGGATAATTTGTGTCGGTGTTTTATCTCAAGTGCCAAAGAATCTTAAAAATCTTGTGAACTTGACTGCATTCATGATCCCACAGTTTAGGCACACTAGTTGCCGTTAGTGGGTGTGTGTGTGTGTCACACGATGCCCCCGGTACCCCAACCAGGGTCCCCACATCCTCATGCCCTGTGGTCCGTAGGATAAGCTCCTGCCTGGTTGACTCCGACCCTGAACTGATTAAGAAGTTATAGAAAATGGATGGAAACATAAAAGACCATTTCGGGAACTCTTTGAAATGTGAGCAATTTCATAAAAAAAAGAAAACCCTTTAAAACTAAATATGCAAATGACAACCCGGTGTTACATGAAACGATTGTCTGAGTCCATTTAGATAAGGAGTATGAATCATTTCTTTTAATGTAAAAAACCCAAGTGGTTCATGACATCTGAGTAAGAGAGACAGAAAGGCAGGCAGACATGATTTTTGCAGTGCCCAGGGCTGAGGGTTATTTAAAATGTTCCACCAGACGCAGAGAATGAGCTGCTGGCTGCGGCTGCCAGGGTCCCCTGCCTGCTAATCTGCCTGCTAGATGCAGCCCCTCAGTCATGTCTGTCCTCAGGAAAACAGACAGCTGAAATCAGAGCATCTTTGTTTGTACCACTGACTATACGACTCTGAGCAGCAGAATTCCTGCTGCCTGCAAGAGGAGGCCGGAGAGGGATGGTGGGAAGAAAACATTTCACTACCAGCAGTGGTCCTACAGCTCCGTTAACAGCAAATTTAATTGAAAGATGTGCAAGGAAAGACAAGGTTTCAGTACAGATAAAACTGGCTACACAAACTGCTACACATTTCTGTTCACACGTTGCGAAGCACACCGATCATCCAAACAATTCTAATGCTTCTTTACTCAATCCCCAGAATTGTACTGTGGCCCGTATTCAATGTACTAGAGTAAGAATGACGTTTCAAATTGAATTTAACTATATAGTTTTAATGAGACTACTAGCTCTGAAAGACCTGCGGCGTTCATTATACTAAACAAAAGAACAGACTGATCACTTTTCCTGACTGAAATTTATCTGAGATGCATTTCGTTCATAAAAATTATAATTATTAAAATGCCTCATAAATTAGATTTCAAATGTCAAGCTTTGCCTGATGGCGATTACTGTTTTGCAGATCCCTGATTGGTCAAAATAATCTGATGCACACACGTGGAAATGAATGGAACAGTTTTGTAATAAATAATAATAATAGCAGCAGCGACGTTGTCAAGGATTCAGGGAGGTTGTTCACGGGGGTTTGGCATGGTGCAGGCTGGGAAGAATAAGATGGACAAACCTCTGGCAGCTCAGGGCACACAGGGGTTTATTAACAACACTGAAAACACTACAATACAGAACAGACATCAAGGGATCAAAGAAAGCTAAATAGGAAAAACAAAGACTAACTACAAAAAGGCAGGCAGAGAACAGAGTACAAAAATAAAACAACACCAAGTAATTACTAACACTCTGGAATACACATCTGACCAACAACATCACTGGTATACAATGAACCACTAAGGAACTGAACTAAGTCAGGGACTTAAATACAGAAACTAAACTGGTGATGACACAGCAGGAGTGAAGTGTGAAACAATTAACCAATCAGGGAGAACACACAGGGACCGCCGCAAGAAAACAGGTAACAGGTGAAATTATTAATTAACTCAAGGAAACTGGGAGATCACAGGGAAACTAATGCCTTGTCCACACAGATATTTTTTAAAAAGGTGTTTTACCTCCGTTTAAAAAAAAAAATCTGTCCACAAGAAACCGCTAAAATGCTCTGTCAAAAGCATGCCAAAACAGGCGACATTATAACTCTAATCGTACTGCAATGTTAGCCAATCAGAAGCCAAATTGCCAGTCCTGTTTAGTTGAAAACCATGGCACACATTCTGACGCCTGTGTTGATCAATATAATGCGAGAGTGACACAACATGTATCTGTACACATGTAAGAAGTCCTGTCAGCAAGGTTAGCACAAGTACTACTTCGGCTAAGTCCGCCATTGCTCAAACTCGCCTAATGTATACAGCAAACAGCACATGCTCTGATGTTAAACAAAGGGGACAACGGCACATAATCCGACGTTTCGAGCCAAAAACTGTTTTCCCTGTCTAGATGACGACACGAGAAAACAGAGTTTCTTAAAATCTTCACCGTTGATGGAGTTTTGAAAGAGCTCCATTTTCAGTGACCTGAGACGCTGTATATGTGTGGACAAAAGCCCAAGATGTATAGAAAAAGGTATGTTTTAAAATATACCCGTTTACGTGTGGACAAGGCATAAAACTGACAGAAACAGAATCTAACATTGGGGAAATAGGAAAGACAGGTAAAACACAACCAAGGCACAAAGCAAGAAACCAAAACAGAAAACCAGAAAACCACAGGAATTAGGAAAACTGATACCAATGAAACTCTAGGGAACAAAATACAAAAACAGAGGAGGTGGGGTTCAAACACACGACAGAGGGGCTAACAGGTCACTGTATAGTCAACTCACTGAGCCAGAGGAGCTGGGGGAAACACAAAGGCTGACAACAGGGAGGACAGGATGGCCAGTGACACCTGCTGGCCAAATGGGGAGGAGACACGAAAGACTGGGACAAAGTGGTGCTGACCCTGACAAACGTATAATAAAGCGTATAATGAAAAAAAATATTACTACAAGCAAAACTTCAGTCGAAGAAAGATGGATGTCTTCTCTTTTACGATAAAGATATACAAGTTATAGTCAGTTATAGGTCATACTTCCATCATGTTGAGAGCGCCAAAATGGAGCAGACCCTCCATTTGAATGCCCTTTCTAGCATACTGAAATAATACACGGGGACGTTTTCAGTGCAAGTTTATTTCGGCCACAAAAGGGTTACGGTTATACAGTAAAACCCTACCTTGTTTGCCGGTAAGTTTCGAGCGTGTGTCCTCCGTGTCCGGTAGATCTTCCAGCAACTCCCACTAGCCCGATACAGCTCAGCAGTAAGGCATTCCTCCACATGGTGCACCCAGTCGAAAGCCGGAGCCCGACTATTTAAAAATTCAGATTCTGGCTTAAAAATACGTAGAAGACGTTTTATTTTGTCCGGGATATTATTATCTACTTCTGGTTTGGGAAATGCGCGTAGCTACGTACACGCACATGCCACTTAATCTCCACTGTAGGAAAAAGCAATTTGGTCTAAAACCCTAAATCCTCCGGAGTCGGATGGCGCAGATGTGATCTTTCGACTGTGGTGAATGTGCATCAGACCACTTCTCATAATGACACATTTCTTATTCACTGGGTTAAACGTAAAATAAACATCGCTGAACGTCTTGCAGCTTTTTTTATAGGTTTTTATAAATAAATGCATCGCTTGAATAATGAGCTGCCAAGTAGCCTAATAAATAATACAATAAAATAATGCCAGCAACAAGAATAGCAGCAGTGTATTTAAAGGATAATAATGTTTAAAAGATTGCAACCTGATGGTTTGTTGTCCCACAAAGGAGACAACTAGCTGCTAGAAATGTATAAAATTCTCGCCGGTATTATATTCCCTAATGAGATGGGGAAACTCCTCGCACAAACAAACTGATTGAACAGCAATTCTAATGTTTCTGTACAGTAGTTTTATCCTATGTGTAATCCTACGTGTTATCACTAGTGCTGTGAGTGGTGTTGACCAGCCAGTGATATACTGTTAAGATGGTGTTGAAACACCGCTGACTAAGGATTAGTGGCTGTCTATGTAGGACGGGTTGTATCACATTATGGATTTTAGCCCTGGGAACAAAGAGATATTGGTATAGCACATAAGTAAAAGCGCCTGATACCTGCAAAACAGTGATCAATGACCATGAATGGAAGCCAGAATGTTCCTGTTATATAGGTTAAAACAAAATTGGGTAACACTTTACTTGAAGCAATCAAATAAATGCATTGCAGATACTTTCAATGCATTCATAAAGTATTATAAACAAGACTATAAATACTTATAAAAAGGCATAATACATTATAGTTATGTTTATCGTGCACTATGAACGCTCTATGAAGCTCTAATGTATAATGCATTATAATGGTCAGTATGAGAATTAAGGATGCTTTGTACTGCACTATTATAGATGAGTGCATCAAAAATACCCGTAATTCTTTGAGATGAAATATGTCAACGGAATATGCAGTATTTAGCAGCTTTCATTGTTTTAGATTGAGTTTTCCATACGGTGTGGCTTTTCTTACAACAGGCAGTCCACATTATTTTAAAACTCAGTACTGCAATGCAAAATAGCCTCCACATTTGCCAAATCGTCACCCAGTGTCCATCTTGGAGAGATATGTTCTGGAAATTATGGCGGATTCCTTTTGCTTTCTTTCATTTTTCCCGGTGAAGAAAGCTGCTGATTATAAATTCATTTTCACAGGTTAGCTACTTGAAAGTCAGAATTATAAAACCGCACTTTCAACGGCATTGCGTATGTCTGCACTTGATATTTCTGGCTCACACATTGAGATTCATTTACTCTGTGACCTGTTTGAGGAATGACAAACATTGATATAAAAAAACATGAAAAATAGACCCAAAGGCCATGCAGGTCATACGATCTCTCTTGTGATTGCACAAACATAAATGCACAACGAAATACATAGGTCTAGTGATGACAGGCTAATTTGCATATTTATTAGATAACCTGGTCTGTTTTTATCTACAAGTGTCATTTATTTATGACAAGCATTAATGATTTTAAGTTAAAAGTTTAAAACCATATATTTATACATTGTATAAATTGTGTTCATAAGAAATTAATGGAAGTTTTGTATTTTTTTAAGGACTAGGATGTACAGGATGTATATAGGACAGGATTTGCAGCTGTACAAATGCTTTGATGGAAAACTTGAATTTGACATTACGATAAACACTCCCTGAATTAAAACTGAGTATGAACTGCAGGATTCAAAAAATAAACGTTACATAAATGTTGTACCTGCTCACTAGTGATTAATCTGTATTTTGTTGTCAGAAACCATATTTATGATAATTGGTTGACACACCTGCACTCACCTCCCATGTTGACGTTGGTGCACTTTCATTTTAAAATGTAAAATAATGCTGGTGAAATCATGAGAAAATGGGTGAGAATGGGCAGCTAATCCCTTTGATAGGGGATTAAATTCTATGCGTGCAACATTTCCGGCTGCTTTTAAGTGCTGAAAATGGACCCCCCCAGATTCATAATATCTGCACAAAGATAAGAATGTAATCCAGGAAGCCCCCGTAAAGCAGACCACACTGCAACCTGCGCTGCTGAAACATCAGGTGGAGGCAATGAAGACCCTATCAAAGGAAAACCCACATAAACAGCTAGAAGTGGTGATGGAGGTTAATGCAGATTAAGTATGACCCTTTATTACTATACAAGCCAACCAGTGCTAATGATCCCATGTTTAGCTATAAGAATACTGCAAGCAAGAAGTTTTAAGTTGTAAAACCTCAATAATGTTATGTTTATAATAACCTGATAATGTTTAAATGAATTAAGCACAATCTTACTACAATCATTATTACATATAATTTTCCTGCAGAATGTAGTGTATTAAAAATATTTTTTTGGCCTTTTATATATAAAGTTCCTTTTATATATTTTTATAAAGTAGTTCTAAAATTTCTTCAGGGTACCCATATTGTTCAGTGGTATCTACATTTCTAACTACATTTCAGAGACTGTAACTAACACATTAACTCAAATTTAACCCACCTCAGCCTGGCAAATGAAGTATTTTATTTAAAAAATGTGCAGGGATGTGTAAGCAGATTTTAAAGTACAATGTTGTTTTGTACATCGTGCAGTTGATTATTTTTTACCTTGAAAAAGATTTTTACAATTTCACGAAGAGAAAGATGAATAAGCTAATAGAAATTAGCTTTTCTGATGATGATATGTAGGACATAGTTATTAATTGTCCAGATACAGTATTTTTTGTAACTCACAGTTGCAGCGGAAAATGTCTGACACTTTCACTGGACCTTGTAATCCACAAATAAATAAAATTAGTAACACTTTACTTGATGAGGTACAAATACTTACTAATAACTCATTTACTACTGAAGTACAAACCAAGAACAAATATATGTTAAATGAAATACAAGATGCATCATGATTCATTGAACAAAAATGAAATCAGTACTTCACCTGTTATTCATTACTTGCTCCTTCAGTAGTTTCTTAGTAGTTATTTCATTAGTTCACAATGATTTACCAAATTAACAGAAATAGTAAATATAGTATCCGCTTGGGTGATCACGATTTATTAATGATGAACAAACATAAGGTCAATATTTCAAATGTATTAGTCATTACTTGTTCCTTCTGTAGATCATTCAGTAGTTCATAAAGGTTTACAGAATTAATAGACATAGTAACAAATATAGTAACTGCTTGATAAATACATATCATGATTCATTAATGATGAATGAACATGAGATTAGTATGTAACTGACAGTTTGTGGTTAATCCAACACATAAGTCCAAAGAAGCCAAAGGCAGTTTCTTCATTGGTTTCTCAGAGATGTGGGAGACACCTTCTTCTGTATAGTAAGAAAGCTGCATCAATGACTGACATTTTTTAATTTAGCCTTGGTAAGCTTTGGATTTGATGGTAAATGATGAGTCAAACTTGAATCCATTGAAAACGAAACTACAAAACAGTTACGGAGAAATAGATTTGACCAACAGGGACTGTGATTTAATAAATTTCAAACATTTTCCCTGCACATGATCAGTACTATACACATCTGTCATTTGCTGATTAAGAGTCACACATAAACACAGATTTTACTGATGCTTTTAGTCTTTTATATGGACAAAACTCAGGATGCATTTTGCATGTGGTTAAAAAAAACAGCTGAACGAACCTTTAAACTATAATCATGCTGCCCCCCTCCCCACACAAAAAGAAAACGTCTTCAGTGACGATATTGCCTAGCTAAGCAATGCTGACCACAGGCTCTATCAGTAACTTACAAATATCCAGTCCTAATGGCAAAGTACCTTTTAAAAGCAGTGTATTTACTAATATTTCATAAGCTGTCAAAAGTCTCTCTGAAATAATTACCGTCGACTTGCTGCACGTCCTTCCTGGGATTGTCTGGCTCATACTGCTCATGTAAAGTCAAATCATTGTGCTAAACAGTTTTATTGTATGGTATGTGACCCAGGAATTAGCATGAGGTAACTTGGATGTCATAAAATTCACTGTCATATCCATCATGCAGGTCTGATGTTATTAAAATCTTCAGTAATTATTGGCCCAGCTTACGATTGTGTCATGTAACCAAAACGCTTTCTCCTTATTCTTCTGCCAAAGCCAGGAAGGGTCCTCAGCAGTAAACGGACCAGTAGATCAAGTTGAAGATGATGTAGGATCCTGGGAAGATCATGCGGGAGTAGGTGTCGATGGCGTGGGTGTTCTCGATGATTCGCAGTCCCCGCAGACCCTTCTTCTTGCCAGTGCTGGTGGACACGCTGCTCATGGACAGGTGGCCCACCATCTGGCCTGGCTTCTCCTGCTCCTCAGGTACGATGGGGGCTAAGGTATATCCCGCGAGGCTCTCCGTGTCCGCTTCACTGTACGTCCCGTCCAGCATCATGGTGTGGGTGTGGGACATGCCGCAGGTGCAGGGCAGTGACTGTCGGATGAAGGAAGAGGTGTCAATTATAGGCCAAGTCAACTTGGACAAAGACATCTTGAAGCCTATCCAGGAAGTAGAAGGACGCCAGTCCCTCACAATATAGAATATTACTGGGTGATTAGGAACATTTCTCTTAAAGAGTTTCAATTTTTTGTACCTTTCCGAAGCATACAATGGCGTGGCTTCAGTAAAATATCATGGTGTATAAAGGGTTAAAAACTGTCAGGCACTTTGGATAAAAATGCCAGTGAAGTAAGTAAATAAAAATAATGTACACTGAAACTAAGGACATAAAAATCAGCAATAGATGCTGAAGGGAAGCATTGCTCCACTAATCATTTCCTCATTTTCACATCAGACTTTCGATTTTAAAAACAACTAAGGGTTAGATGAAGAAAGGAAAGGAAAAGTAATGGCTACCTGCTCTCGAAGTCTTTCTCTGATCTTCCGATCTCTGCGTTCCTGAACCGTGGTCAGGTAGTTGACGGCGGCGTACTCCAGCACAGACAGAAAGACGAACACGAAGCTGACCCAGAGGTAGATATCCACTGCTTTGATGTAGGAGACCCTGGGCATTGAGGCGTTGACTCCGGTGATGATGGTGGACATGGTGAGAACCGTGGTGATTCCTGGGCAAAGATCCATATAGTTTACACATTCACTTTGAAAGAGACATGGGAAGCCTATCCGAGAACCAAATTCAGTATGTTCAGAGTCTTAAGACCAACATCACAGCAAAGGTTGGATTCAACGAATCAACTAATAATCAAGCCAAGGGTAATGTATAACAAATATATAATAATTAATGGCTTTACTGAGGGTTTATGCATTTACTAGTCTAAGAGGATTTCTTTTCAAGTCTCAAGGCACCTAAGGACACCCGGGCAGGCACCGCCCTGCGGTCAATCCAGAAGGACACCCAGGAGAGCATGACCATCAGCGTGGCTGGGAAGTAGGTCTGCAGCAGGAAGAAGAAGATGTGCCGACGGAGAGTGAAGCTGATGTACAGCCGATTGTACCATCCTGGAAGGAAAGTAGGAAGGAAGGAAGCAATCAACGAAGGAAGGAACTAAGAAAAAGAGCAAGGAAGGAAGGAAGGAAAAGTACTCAATGGATATTAAATGCTAGCATGTTGTTAACAGGTTTTATTAGGATTCCTATCAGGAAACGTCGCCCCTTATCTGTACAAGATATTCAAAGTTGTTGATGCAGGTTTAGTGTGAATATATATCTGCAGTATTGTTACACCACAAACTGGATTATTGTGAATGAAGCGACCGCTAGTTAGCTCCTGCAGCTCAATGAATAGAGTACAGCACTAACACCTCAATGGTCATCAGTTCAAATCCCTGGAACACACATGAGAACTGTACCCCGTTTTCCTACTGTAAGCTGCTTTGGAAAAAAGCATCAGATGAGTAAATACTCATGTGTTCCCAATTTCATTTTCCTTATCTAGATATGATTCTCTTCATACCTGTGCTGCTGTAGAAGGCGAGCCTTGAGGTAGTGTGAAACTTCTGAATGAGGAACTGGGATAGGGAGATTTTGTCATCGGTGCTGAGCGACTCATCACCACTTTTCCAGTAGAGCATGAGGTCCTCATCCGTGTAAGCATCTGTAGGCCATCAGCGACATTGAAAAGTGAGTCTGGCATGAGACAGTGATCTCACACAACCAGACAAATGACAGGGGAGTTACCTGAGCTGGGTAATTCAGCTCCAGAGAATAAAAGCCCAGACCAAGATTTTGTTTCAACCAACCAGTTGAGCATAAAGAGTCACAGTCACAGAGTACTCAACTGGTTGGTTGAAACAAAATCCTAGTCTGGATTTGTACTCTGGACCTGAATTACCCAACTCTGGGAGTTACTCACAGCTTTCAAGCTCCAGGGAGCAGGTTTGGGAATCCAGAGGAAAGCGACTGAAGTCCATGTTACAAGCAGCTGTGACTGTAACCCTGGGATGAAACAACCATAGCAGTTAGCCAATAACAGCTACGGCAGACTTTCATTAGGTCATTAACAGAGAAACAATGTTTGATTAGGGAAATCGGGGAAAATGTCATGAATATTATATTCTGGTTGCTAGGTTGTTTTATCTTATCTTGAAAGTACATGCTTAAAATTTAAACACAAGTTGACAAAAAAGTACATCAAAAAGCCTGTGACGTTCTAATCCCATCAAAATATTCCTCTTGTTAATTAAAATGAAGCAATACATTCAACACATTTATTTAAAACAAATGTCCTTTCTGGGAATTCCTGTGTGGTTCCTGATTTACAGCAGGGAAAAATTAGCTTTCAAGAAAGAGTTACCTAACTTATGCGTAGGTCTTTTAAAGGACAACAAAGTCAGCCATTTTGTAGCGACTGGCTAGCATTCTAGTCATTTAATATTCTTGGAGACTTTTCTGAGTAAGGCATGAAACACTGCCTTACATTTCTTTCCACACATACATGAAAATAAACTATAATTAAATCTTAAGGAATATTTTAGACTAATATAATTGTGTGTGTGTGTGTGTATATATATATATACTGTACATATATATATATATATATATATATACACCTTAGCTCAGCTTTCAGTTTCACTAAAACCCCAGTGGAAAACTGTGCATGGACTTTGTTGATAAGTCTCTAACATCTACTGCTGGACATTTTATGTCAAAAATCCAGATCAAGATTTTGTTTCAACCAACTAATTGAGCAAGAACAGTCACAGTCAAGGAGTACTGAACTGGTTGGTTGAAACGAAACCTCTGCCTAGATTTTTTTCTTTCTGGATCTGAAATGCCCCCCTCTGCTAATCTCTCACAGCCTCCTTCATTGCTTATTTGTCTGAATTAAAATGTGTTTCCGACAAAGTTTCATAAGGTACACAAAGAGAATGACTGGCCACCTCAAGCTGTAGAGCACATGTCCATCGGGAAACACACGGAGCATGATGTTGTCTGTGGTGGTGTCGTGGATGAAGGACCTCTTGGAGTGGACAAAGAACACATCGGGCACCCAGATCTTCTTCACCAATCTGCCATCAAAGGTCATGCTCTTGTTGGTGCTGCTTGGGAAGGACAGACGCTCATCTTTCCAGTAGTGCCTGAGGTAGAGGGTCACTGTGAAGTCCTGGGGTGCCAATAACAAAGACCATTTTTAGTCCATGGACACAGCAACTAATACCCTAAGGTGTATGTATATATTATATATATACATATTGTGTGTGTGTGTGTGTGTGTGTATATATATATAGTGGTACCTCGGTTCTTTAACTTAATTTTTATTCAGTTTATTTCAGTGTTCATCTTCTGATATATTATGATAGGTCAAACTGGTTGGTTCGACTTTCAAGTGAGTTTGAGAACCAAGGTACCACTGTGTGTGTGTGTGTGTATATATATATATATATATATCCATCCATCCATCCATCCATTTTCTAAACCGCTTATCCTA
>JAABNY020000025.1:18378291-18398019 GCA_015164015.2 Brevimyrus niger | reverse complement strand
TAACGCTTCACTCTGCCTATTGGGGGTAAAAGTTAGAACGCTTTCCCCCTGGGGGTAAAAGTTAGAACGCTTTCCCCAACAACAGTAAAGCGAGTGAAAGTGTCAGTGATTTTAGGCATTAGATTGTTTTTGCCTATTGAATGTTTCACTTTTACTCAAAATTCCTGTTCAAGATATTCCCTTGCTGAAACTGATAAATAGGCTGTTTTAATAGGAATGTCAAACAGAACTAAGCCGGTTAGAATCGCTTTAACAGAAGCCGTCAGTGTAACTACTGCTAAGAAAAACATTCTAGAAAACCAGAGTATTTGCTTCCAGCTTCCTATCAGTGTCCCAGGATTTCTGTGAAATATGGAGCAGTGAGGATCCCTATTCATCAATTTGAGTAACATTCCAATCCAGACATGGACACAGCACAACAAATTGATCAGTCCATGGTAAGATCTAGGCCTGTTTCTCCTGTTCTCTAGTTCAAAAGCCCTGACACCTGCTTAACCCAAAAGCGGCATGATATCCCAACCGCCAGTTATGTTAATTTCAGTGGAGCAGAGTAGGCGTGGCTGTCCCATGAATAATCGACCAATGACGTGACTCACTTTCAGCTAATAAGTACCTTGGCCTTCCAGCAGGCTGCGCTGTGGGTCATAAGGACGGCTTCTGCGCAGATCGACGACAGCGAGATTTCAGACCTGCACTTTTGATGCAATGGCGTTGCAATATGCAGAAAGTACGACCAAGGCAAATCAACCTTGAGCCTAAAATGACTGAAACACACGACTGAACTCTAGTATCAGAGGATGAGAACATGCTAAAAACACGAAAAAGGGGTGACGTTAAAATGGCAGATTATCCTCCGGGCGTAAAAGCTCTTCATGTTGCTTCTCAATTAAAAAAGAGTGTATGAAAACTCTTTACAGTTGTTTTTCTCTGAAATCCAGGGTTCACTTTCAGTGACTTGCAGTAAGGAGTAGGAGATGGAAGGCTTCAAAATACACCCACATTTCCAAAATAACTCTTCTGAGCCCCATCTCTGGGAGCAGGGTGAATCACTTGTTTCTACTGTAATAAGACATTTACATTTACAGCATTTGGCAGACGCCCTTAGCCAGAGCGACTTACATAAGTGCTTTAAGACTCTACAATCAATTTTTCCTGATACTAACTCAATAAAACGAAGGCTATGAATACCATCAATCTAATACTCTGTTTGGAAAGTATGTTTCTTTTTTAAAGGAAAAGAGCTCATAGTATAGTATCAGAAGTGCTAATTCAGCACTATCCATGATGTTTGAGGGAAGACTCAGGCCACAGATTCGCATGGTAACGGGTTCTGGGCTTCATCTCTGTGTTTTGAGGGATTATAATCCTAAACATGGAGCACTTTTACATAACATAATTTAGCATTCCCCAAGAGATTAACAGAGGTCTACACAGGCCAGAGACTCAATTACATAACCACGATGAACAAGTCAAATGCGTTCGAAACAAAAGTAAAGGTCACCTTCTGTTTAGTTTGCGCATTTCTACAGTTTTGTAAACAACTTAAGACTAGTAACAAACACCAGTACTTTGTGTGAAATGTCTTCCTCTCAAGTCGAGGCATCGACCAAACTTGTCCAGGTTCATTTTAGAAGGCACAACCAACTTGTTACTTTATTTGCAAACAAAATAAATAAATAAATAAATAAAAGAAAGAAAATGTGCAGGGAAATGGTGGTAACACAATTACTGACATGAAGAAACAAACAAAAAGACTGAGACTCATACAAACACGAGTGACAATTACTTTTCCCGAAAATCAAAGGTTGGCTGTTGTTCCTAGAAATAAATCAGCAATGAGATCTTAAATATTTGCAAAATATTTCAAATTTCTATCTTTAATGATTAAACTAAGAACACTTGGTTACTGGCTCCAAGACTGCTTACTAAATAAAATGGTTTTAAAAGGACATCACTTGATTGTCATGGGCATTTTATCGTATAAAAAACATACAAAAAATGCTGTAAGCCTTTCTGTTGATAAATGTTCACACCCTGGGATTAGAAGTAGAGATTATGATGGCAGTTAAATAATATTACTCCTGTTTTCTTGAAACCCTTGAGATTATAGGATTCAGTGCATTTGTCAGTCGTGTGCTAAACTGTGCCTACAGAACTCAGTTTTAGTACTCTATAGGTATCCATTCACTTAAGGTTATTTCGTTTTCAACTGTTCAACATGAGTGGAACAGTCGCAAAACAAAAACATAGTATATTAGTGTATCAAATTAGTGTTCTTAAACAAAAGGGTATTTTGTTGACATATAAATACAGTATTTAAATATTAGCTTGCCTTATTCAGGTTAACATTGTTCACAAAAATAGCTATCATTAATAGATGCTTGATATTCTTTTATAAATTTCTCACAATGCAGCCATTTTTAGGCTTGGATCCATGATTGTTTGAAAAGCAGAATGTAGTGTAGGATATGACAAAGGCCCTGGAGCAAGTGCGAGGACTCCTCATTTAATGTCTCTGTGCTTTGTGGCTCTCCGGTGAAAGAAACGGCCGCCATCTGTGACTCGTGATTGGCCGAATCAGTGCTGGGGGGCGGGAGTCCCGTTGGGCATGGCCTGCTTGCTCCACCTCCTTTGGCTCAGAAGCTTTCTGGACTTCTGCACCTTCACGCGCACGTCAAACACCTCCTGGATGGCCTTCCGGAAACAGTGGAAGTTATAGTCGATGAGTCCTATGGAAAAGTTATCAAATAGCTGAGATTAGTCTCCAATCTTTCTCATAAGTTAAAGCCAAACCACAAGACATAAACAGAATCACCCATGACAATGTGGTTACATTATTCTCCCTCATAAAATAATATAAATGCACTGTCATAAAAAAGAGGACCAATGTGTACCTTTGCGTGTCACTGGGGCTGTACCCTCAAGGGTCTGCCAATTGTACCCATGGCTGTAGGTACTTCTACATTTTAAGAAACAGAAATGGACACTGAAGAACATTTTTGTACCATTGGGGGTACATTATTGTTGCCTGTTCCCTGGAGTATATTTCTGCACCTAAAAGGTACATTCACCTACAGCTATAGGGTATGGGGTAGACCCTTGAGGGTACAACCCCAGTGACAAGCAAAGGAACATATTGGTACTCCTTTTTCTGACAGTGTGGTCAATTTGCTTATGGTTTCCTTTATAAATACTGCAGTTAGCACTGAGCTAGGATTGCATTTCGTGGCTTTAAATATTGCAGACCAGTTAGTTATGCTAATGAGTATCAGCCTATAAGACTAAGTGGCATTTCAGCCATCATCTTACATTGTGAGCTAAGTTAATAAAAGAAGCAAAAGTCAAAATATTACAGCATGTAATATGAATGAGATTGTTCATGTTGATGCTTGTAATACATCTCGTGGAATCCTTCATGTTGGGCTTTTGAGAGACTTCTGTGCTGAAGTACAATGCTGGTGACAAGGGCTAATGGAAAGGGCCATCAAAAGGGCCATCAAAAGATAGCCAAGCCACAGGATCAGAGCCATGGTTGGGAGGATGTGACTCTGACAAACAAACACTCTCTGACCTTTCCTCTCAAAGCTCTCCTCCCTCAGGAAGCACACCAGGGCCAGGAACTTAGTCACTTCTTTCAGGTACATGACTGTCGTGTTGTTCAGGCGGATTATTGCCATGGACTCCTTATCGTATGGGATTCCTGCTTCTTCACCCGTCAGGCTAAAGAGAGAAGGAAAAAAAAAGTGCTTTTCATGTTTTTATCTTTTGATTTCTTTTATTCTGAAGGTTTTTGCCTGGTATATGATAATGCTGCAATATTTTATAAACACACACACACACACATATAAATATATATTATATTATATATTTCCAAACATATTTATACAAACAACCTCATTCAACATCCATCCAAAAGAGACTCATTCCTTTCCAGAGACCAGAAAATTTAAAAGAAAAAAACCATTGTTATTAAGCATACCATACTGAAGAATACATTCAATGGCAAATTTATAAGATGGGTTCTTGCAGCATTGCTTATTTTAATTCCAGCAGAGGACAACCTGGTTCATAAGGCTAAGCCACCCTACTGCCATAAGGAAAAGGCTAAGTTACGTCCTATTTTACCTTCATTACAACATGTTTAATATTCAAGTGACTCAACACGCATCACATCCTCCAGCTACACAGATATGGAAGGGTAAGCCTGCCCCAGGGTTGCTGGCCACCAGGACACTGTCCTACCCGGTGGGAGGGCATATCCTATGCTTGGTGATCACCCCACCACCCTCTTTTATGCTATGACACCTGTGATGAAGGAGTGGGCTCCATTTAAAGACTTCTTTTACATCCACCTCGCAACTAAGAAAACCAAGGGAAGAACCACCTAAAAAATAACCATGAATACCATGGTAAGGTTTCCAATAAGGACACACAAACTGCAAATGAGGTCGCTCTTCCTCTCCGCCAGCTTAGCCGATATTGGGTCTTCACATATTTCTACTCAGAACAATCTCGCTTGAATTTTAGGTGGAAACTTTGCTATATATATTTTTTTCCTTCATAGTCTCAAGAGCCAGTAGTACGACTCTCAGACGTACCCATAGATGCAGGAGATGTCGATGACCACATCTATCATATCGCAGCACAGCTCGTACGTCTGCATGTCCACTGGACTGCTGTCAGTAGCTATGTAGATCTTGCTGACCACATCAAAGAGAAAGGCCTTCTCGATGCCTGAATTCTGTGAATGGAAACAAATACGCAACTGTGGACCACCGGCAAGCACCACAAATGACATCTCTCAAGTTACATTTTTATATATTTCATCTCATAATCAACTTAAGTATTAAAAAAATCCAAGCCTGCAATGCTGCTTTTAAAGACATTGCTACCTTGATCAGTCGTTTGCTGCCCCCTGTTGGCAAATGTATTCAATGTCAAAAGCAGACTTTCCCTGTCGTTTAAAAAACGATATAACTAGGTTTCTAACTTGAGAAGTATTATATGTACCATTCACCCAACATGCATACCAATTAAAAACAGGTCTAATGTACACTTCCACCACCAGCTTCTGAGGTGACTAATACGTCCCTGTTAAGCAGCATCCCAATAATTTTTCACATCAAGACTTTATATAATAAAAATGGCGCTCTGCATATTCTCAGACCGAGAGCTTTCGACTCTGACCATCCCGTGGCAAAACTACTCACAGATATAAAAATGTTAAGCAGGTTCTCCAGCGTGGGGAGCTGAGGAATAAGTTTCTGAACCACTTTACTGAAGGCCTCAAAGATGGAGTGGTCATAGATGCTCGTTAGGTAGAAGCTGGGAGCAGAAGGATGGGAGACAGACATCATGTCAGTCTCCAAATATAAATAGAAGGAAGTTACGGAAAACTTTAGGTAAAACGTTTTCGAAATTTCTGGAAGATGTACACCGTAGATTTTAACAGCTTTTAATTTTCGAGACTTTAAGAACATTTCCACAAAAGGATTTTGATGCCGTTGTCAGAGAATCTCAAGTTGACTCAAAAAAAGGTGTCGGACACCTTAAATGTATCCTTTCCAAGGCTGCATCGGCCAGGTCATCATTGGCCCGCTTGTGAATATCCCTCTGCTTCTCAATCTTATGATCATCTGACAGCCCATCCACCTTGTGGATGAAGACCTCGAAGTTGATGTTGGGATTGACCTTGTAGGCCCTGGTGACGGTGAGGTGCAGCCTGCTCAGAGCTTCCACATAGTCGTCCTGACGGGTAGGGAGATGAGCTGTGAGATGATACAGATACAGGAGCCCAGGAGATCCACAGAATACTAACGCTGCTCATATGCATTTAAATATGAAGCGCATATATATATATATATATATTTCACCGACATATTGAACCAGTTTCAATATAAGCACTATAAATTTGAATCAATATTTAAAATACAGTGCTACAAATATTTATATAATTAAAATAATAAAAAGTACATGATAGCTGGATGGATGGACAAATCATAAATCTGCTTTCATTTTTACTAAAAATTAGTGCTAACACTAGGCACTTGCTCACAAAGGTGAATTGATTGGCTTCATTGCCGTGTTGTCATACAGAGTCTCATACCTGCGAATCAATGACGAAAATAAGTGCTCCCGTCCCGCGGAAAATCATTTCATAGTCGAAGGTCGGGTCAAAGAAATCAATCTGCCCGGGGAAGTCCCAGATCTGAAAGCTGACGAAGGAGCTGTTGGAGACGTCCTCGCGACAAATCTTGTTGGTGCTCTCCAGGAAAAGCGTCTCGTTGGGGGACATCTTGTGGAATACCACCTTCTGTATGGAAGACTTGCCGCTCCGACGCAGGCCCATCAGCAGAATGCGAGGCTTCACCTCTCCACCGAAAGGGTCGCTCAAGCCCAGAACTGCATTGAGAGATAAACACAAAGACACTCACTCACAAAGAAGTTATATTCATACATAGCAACCTTGAAGGAATAGAATAGAATAGAATAGAATAGAATAGAATAGAATAGAATAGTTATGCAACCAAGGTCAATGGCAACTTGGTACAGTACTGTACAACTCACTTCGGCAAGTGGTGACAGCAAACAGAATAAGATAACAGGACAGAAATAGCACACAATACAGAGTGACTATGCAAAATTATGTACACAACATAGGACATGTGAAATTTTAATGCACAATAAGATTACAAACAAGGAGCGCATGATACAGGAGTAAATCCATTTACAGTTGCTCCACAGATGCAAACAAGGGAGCCGCTGGAGATTTTGAGCCCCATCAAAGCATATCATACTGAGCCTGCAAACCAGATAAATCCAATTATGTTCCAAATTTTTTACAATTGGAATTGTCCTAAGTTGCTCCCTTTTTCAGGATGTGTCTGGGAGCAAACATGCACTTAAAGAGTAAAACTACAATATATCACAGGCTGCAGATCACATTAGTACTCACAGAAAAGAAAGAACATTAATTAAGTAGGCTTATAGCATGTGGGGCAGCGTGTGGCTCATTGGGCTAAGCCTGTGTGCCTATAATCAAAAGGTTACTGGTTCAAACCCAGCCTTAACATGTCTGCAGGTCCTTGAGCAAGTCCCTTAGCCCCCAGCTCCCTGGGTGTTGTCATGGGTGGCTGCCCTTCACAGGCAACTTTCTCTGGGAGAAAGTTGAGGGAGGCATAAAGAAAATTTCCCCATGGGGATCAATGAAGTATTGAATGTATTGATTATTATTTACAGCCCCCAAATTCAAATCTGGCCCTCGATTCCAAATCCAGGCCTTGTTTTCAAGACTCCCAGGTAGTTAGATTAATAATTACTGACTCTAATTGGCCAGAGGCTTCACATCTGGCTCTCAGGTAAAGCAAAGCTGCATGAACAGCAGTTCTTCGGGTCTTGAGGGCCGTGATTTGAATAGCTCTGATTTATAGCATTCAGGGTAAAACTTTTCTTAAATTGTAAGCTTCTGTATGTGCAGGGCGTGTAGGTGCCATGTACAGTAAAAAGAATCAATTAATTAGGTGCATTTTGTATTTGGTCCCACTATATCCAAGGTCATAATGCCAATTCAAATGTGCATCAGGCAGTAAAAAGCTAATTGATATCAAGAGACAAGAATGTGGAACCAGTGTACAAGTTATATCTGAACTGCAACACTTAAACATCCATCTGTATGAATGGCCAGTTCAGATACAACAAGGCTAAACAATTAGAAGTAAATTTACATAAAAAAACTGACATACATGCATGATGAATAGTAAGCTATAATTACACAGAACACCAGAAGAAACTGAAACTGCAAAAAACACTTGTGAATCTGCTCCCAAATACTGGAACCAGAAATAAATTCTGCAACAATAAACCTCTTGAGGTCTGTCACACGCCAAGATTCACTGGTAGCGGCTAAAGAATGTAGCACTTGATGACAGGCTACAATGTGCTGGCCGATCTCCAGAAGGTTTGCTCCATTCTGTCGGACCAATCAGTAGCTCCTGTCTGGTCTTAAATTCAAAAACGTCTGCCTCAAATCTGCTGCTAACTTTGTACTTTCAGCAAGGCACGAAGCGCAAAAATGTTGCATGTTACATTGTGTTGCTTCACTATTAACACACACTGGAAATTTATTAGCCGCACTTTATATACGACGACTGAACTTGGTGGAAAAATCATGTTTCTTACTAGCAATAAGATTGAATCAGTCTCACAAAACTGCAAGGATCTATATTATTTTTGAGGAGTGTAAAATCAACATTCGCAGGCAGTCTAGATCAGAATCTACTTAAAGATCTACACTTTGTGGCTTGGTGGGTTCCATCGTTGCGTCACACCTCTGTCGACGAGGATTCCCATCCTACCCACACCCAGCCTATGTGGAGTTTATATTCCAGTGTAGCACAGATTTCCTCTCAAAGGGTAAAGATATACGGATGGATGAACTGGATTCTCTGAAGTACCCACTGTAGATACTCCTGCTAATGCAATGGTACACCGACCAGGGCTTAATCCTTCCTTGGGCCTTATTCTTGCTGGGAAATCCTGCAGCCCCCCCCCCATCCCCCTCCATACCAGAAAAGAAATTAAATGATGGGTGGACATAGTAAATGAAGTCAGTCAACCATCAAAACATCTATCAAATCAAACACAACTTTAATTTGCTTCTTAAAATTTAGGGTTAGGGTTAAAGGATAACCCACCACATAAGGTAAGGAGCCTTGTGACCAGTATGCCATGCCAGTACTCTAGGTGGACTGTGCTGGGGTTCACAGCTGTCCGATCGGTTGCCAAGGCTTGGTTAGTTCCTGACCTTGAAGGATCAGCAGATGGAACTAGAAGACACCCTCCAACCCCCCAGTAACTGACACCCACGTGTGCATAGGAACACCTAAATAAACTGCATGCTTCACTAAACAGTCCAAAATTCTACAATGGAATAAATAATTACACTCACTTAAGGTTGCCAACATAAGTATATTTTGTACAGCGGTTTTATAAAGCTCATGCATTATTATACTTGAACCATACTCATTATGCACACACTCAAAAGGATTATTGTCGGCACAGCAACACACTCCACTTTTTTATGATCAAACTTGTCTGACAAGGCTGGGGATTACGTATCTGTTTAAGTGACAGTTAAAAATAAATAGTTTATCGTAGGGAGTCGGACTAATAAACTCGAAATAATTGTGCACTATATGTCTATTTTGTCAGCTCTGGTGTTTGGGTACATCAACATCAATATCTTTTAGGAGTACACAATAAATGCCGCAAGGGGCAAATAAAGTTATAAACGCCGACTTTTATTAACTCAATTAATCTTCTAATAATACCGGCACCGTTTTGGCGCAGTTATTTATAGGATGGTTTAAATAATTTGTTATGGGTGTCGTCTGCATCTGAAGGAGACGGACAGCACTGTAATAATGACCTGACGACTTTTCGTATTTTGTCATTTCACACTTAAAGAGTCATCCAGAAAACAAAATCCCGTTAAAAAAAATCTGGTTTTGTTATTGTCTCTCAAGAAAACAAGTGGCCATCTGTTACACGAAAAATAACGACTTCTGTGTGCGATGGTCAATTTTTAGTGACAGTAACCAAACAAGATCATTTAACTGGACAGATGAATTTAGATGCCCTTCGTGAAGTGAAATGTGTGTGTTGAGGGGCGGGGGGAAGGGGAGGGGGGTTAAAGTACCCTACCTCCCTCCTCGCAACTACAGTCTAGATCCTCATCTGCGAACGCGTCCAGATCGTCGTCATCGTAGTACGCCATCGCCTCTTCATCTCCA
Organism: Brevimyrus niger; assembly: GCA_015164015.2. Lineage (NCBI taxonomy): Eukaryota > Metazoa > Chordata > Actinopteri > Osteoglossiformes > Mormyridae > Brevimyrus > Brevimyrus niger. The sequence continues at coordinate 18,388,228 of JAABNY020000025.1, read as the reverse complement.
TCCTCCTCCTCGCTGTACGTCGAGTGCACCTCGCTCGTCATCCCCAAGTTTCCCGAAATTAGGCTGCAGAGGCAGAGCAACTTTTCTACTTTGTCACTCGATACGTCCATGCCATTGTGAACTTTCACCTCTCTCCTCCTCCTCCTTTTCTGTATGCGACCATGTGCGGTACCGCCCTCCCGGGACGGACTGGGGGGTAAACGTGACACTTTTAGGGCGTTCCGCAACATGCAGAACTTGATCCTCAGACACATGGTCTAAAATACAAAATAAATTAAGGAAAAAGGACCCGATAGACTGTTTATTTTTCTCAGCGCCTTCCATTTTCCTCAACAGAGTTCAGATTTCAATATGGTCGCTGCTCGGCATTATTACTTTGGATCCTGGGACGTGTAGTTATTATACTTTAATATCGTCTACAGCCCATCGATGTAAAATATGGTACCGCGTGATAATGTTTATAGCTGTCATAAGGCGTATTACATCAGGAATGGGGGATGAAGTACTTAGATATTGTTATACGCGCAACGACACATCATTTATGGAAACGTCCAAATATCAGTTTTGTGATACACTGATCACTGCGGTGAATATTGCTTGATTGCTTGATAATGTTTAGAGGCATTGCGTATGTATATATATTTGTTTTTAAGTCTTAGAAATTTGAATAAGGTTATTGTGTTTCAGCACCAGGGACAGGGCATGCATTTTTATATCTGAGCATAATTGTCAAAATAAAAATTTGGAATATCATTGCATTACCGTAAGTTGTAAACCTCTCACCAAGTGCAAACTTCAATTTTGCTACAGTTTTTAAATTTCTTTTTGTAATAGCGTACTAAAAACATTATTTTGCTGTCATACTAGGTTAATACTAAGCAAGGTTGATATTCTACAAAACATATTCGGTTTTTCAGGGCCAAAGGTAATTCCTTAATGCCAACTGACTTAGTGGACCGCATCACTTTATAAACTCAAACTAAATGTTATCAAAAGTATTGGCTTGAATTAAATCAATGCGCATGGTAAGATAATGTCCACACGGTGGCACTCTATGATCAGTAACAAAATAGAACAGGCGGTATTTGTGTAGCAATAATAATCACTGATAGGAATAAAGGTGTTAAAATAAACAGCTATATTAACGGCGTTGATTCGTTGATTTTTCAGTGACGGGTAATCTAACTGATTGCTGTTTCCATCGTTACAACGCCTTTACCGTTACTGACAAAATCCGGCGTGTTATTATTCAGCTAATTGAAGCAATTGATTTTCATCTGACCAGGCTCTCTCAACCACAGGAGCTGCAAAGTTTTTGACTTTCCTTTGATGGAGGGGGGGGGAGAAACGCATAAGTGATGATGATTGGCTATGGAAGAATAAAAATGTATGGTAAAGCCAGCCAGAGGCAGAGTTGGGCGGGTGTTCAAACACGAACCCAAACACATGCACAGTCGCGCACACAAATGACTAAGATATGCACACAGCACAGATAGTTCAAAAATAGCGTTTTTAATCTGGAAGTACAATCACTATTTTTCCCTCTCTGAGATAAAAGGCAAGAATTTATATGTTAAATGTACATTATTCCCAGGAACAAAGTGTTTTTCAACGTCGGTGTTCATCACAGCGCAAACCCAGGTGCAGCTAAGCTGAAGCCAGTTGCGGCCTGTTGAGGTGCAGTAACTATCAAAAGTTCTAAAACATCTACTCTCTTTTATTGTTCTACTAATATAAACATAATGATAATATCTACAATAATATATTAAATTTGATATGTCTTGTTTCACAGCAACAAAATTTGTGAAGATTACTGTACAATGTTTTTTGTTAATAATTTAGTCTATTAAGTGTCATTCATTAAGAATATTTTTGGAAATTTGGGAATCTAATTTCATTACATATTTGAACATTTAAAAAAAATTGTTACACCATAGTTACTTTCCCTGGTAAAGTGATGCTTTTATAATGTTGTAACTTTTTGGGAAAAGTAACTAGGAACTATAACTAGTTACTTTTTTTTTAAGTAACGTGCCCAACACTGGTGATGATGATGACGACAACAACAACAATACAACAACAACGACAACAATAATAATAATAACGCTCTTATAATAATAATAATAATAATAATAATAATAATTATTATTATTATTATTATTATTATTATTATTATTATTATTGTTATTGTTATTATTATTATTATCACCCCGTAACACAAATATCACCTGTTCTATTTTGTTAGTGGTCATAGAGCACCATCGTGTGGATATTCTCTTGGCATAAGCATTGTTTTCATCCGAGCAAATACTTATCTTAATAACGTTTATTTTGCGTTTATAAAGTTCATAAAGTGAGTCTTCTGTATATGAAATTGTAAACTGTGTAAATCATTGATTTTACCCAGATATTCAGTTCATAGCGAATGGCTCTTTTGCAAATGGATCAGGACCCTTGTGCATGAATGAGCGCTTCCAATGCTTGCGCTCGCGCATCCGAAAGCGCACCGAGCTCCGTCGAGGTCCCACGGGAGGTTGTTAGTGTTAGCTGCCGTGAGCGAATGCAAGCAGGTGGGTAATGGAGATGCACGGCCCTTAATGGACGCCCGGGGCTGCGGCTCTATTATGCATGCTCAGAGCGCTCCTAGGGAGCAGATGGGAATTGGCGGATTGAAAGACGTTACCATTGATTTTCAGTTTCTGCTGAGGAACAAGGCTTTCGTAGATAATTTGCATTTGTGGTGCATTCAGGCAATTCAAGCTGCCTAACGGGCGGATAGGACTCATGAAACAGAATATAATACCCCTTATCTCAAATTTATATGCCCATAAAATGAATTTTGAATGTTCCACATTAACCACTTTAACTGTGAGCAGCGACCCGACAGTTTTGCAAGCTCGGCAGTTAACTATTAAGTGATACAAAAAACGTTACGCTTGCGATATATATATGATTGCATGTATATTACTATTTATGCATCTGAATATACACGATCACACAGAAAGTATTTACTGTAAGGGATTCTCAGGAAAAAGTTGCATTATATTCAGAAAGGAGCAAATAAATAAATGAATCAGTCTCAGAAGTGAGAATACTGGGTGAGGGGGTGTTTTGGAGAGGGGGGGGGGGGGCACAAACACTGTCACATGACCTAGTCGGAGCTCAGGCCCAGGGTGTGTTGTGATGACATCGAACAAAGACTCTTGTCTCATGCAGATGCCGCTGTGTCCGGATGGCTTTGGTGAGCCATTGTAGACCAGCGTGAGGACGGACATGCTGTATTGAGCAGGCGTGAGGATGGACATGCTGTAGTGAGCAGGCGTGAGGATGCACATGCTGTAGTGAGCAGGCCTTCCCTTGTCGCACTTGAAGCAGGTTTGATTCAAGTTCTTCTGCTGCTGGACGTCTGACTTCATTGATGTTACCTTCATGACAGGTATGGAAGATATCTGTTACAAAATTCCTTTATCTTGTTTGTTTGCACTGCAATTACAGCTACAACACTTTCACATTGTAAGAATACGCCACTTGTGTGATTTTTAATTATTTGAGGTATTGAAATTTAATGTTTTCATATTGCGCACACAATGCGAGAAGATCGTTTGAAGTACAGCATGAATTGAGGTACCCATTATGTCCATGAAGTCTGGGCCACCTACCTTAAGATGGGACGACCCATGTTGAGGGATCAGAATTGTTCTGACTTGCAGGACTGAAGGAGAAACAGTGAGTGCAGGGAGCCGAAGGCACAGCACATGGATGCGTAGAGGAGTCTGACACTTTTTGATTGAATGGGATTCATTTCCCTTGGCATAAAAGAGTAGAAGTTACAGCCTTGTTCCCATTAGAACACCCACATCCCGCCTGGGTGATGTTGTGTTTGACTTTGCTCAGTCTTAGCCCATCTGCAGACCCCAAATGACCTCCTCTTTGCCGGCCACACATTTCCATTTGACACAATGGCCTGTCACTGCTGAAAGAATGTTGAAGGTTAGTGAGAGAGTCAGCATTTTTCCCAGGGATAGCTGGTGTTCCTCGACTTTCTGTCAGTCGGTCTCAGATCACATCACTGACCAAACACCCCGAATGGGAATTTTTTTGCAGGGGTAAGTCTGCTTCTTACTGGTAACTTGAATCAGACCTACTAAGTTAAAAATGAGCGCGCCCTTCCTGCAGCCCATTCCATTGACAGAGTGCACTGTAATGCACTGTATGCATTGTATAGCCCCTACACATATATGAATGTATTGTTTAAAGGTACAATAATACTATTTACATTCATCTGTGTATCTCCATATTTGCTTAACTAGACCATATTATCATTTATTTCTTGTTTTTTGAATTAGGTCTAGATGTAGTCCAGTTCCTCACCAGCCTGGATTCATTGATTACAGTAGCGTGCTATTTAAGATCACTGTTTTCGTTTCGTTTCGACTTTTTCACCTGTGCTGCTACATGGCACAAATACAGATGGACACACAAAGTCTTCCATTTCTTGCAGCATTTCTTTTTCGCTGTTGTTGTTTTGGAACCAGCTAAAGACTCAAAAGAGCATTTGTGCTCTTTAGACCCTGAATGTTGGTTAGTTCAGCATAAAGACTGTGTTGCTTAGCTGCATAACAAGGGTAGTTTCATTGTGTTTGTGCATCTAACCAAATAGCGCACCGATGGAGATTTTTAAGCCATATAACTTTTAACAAAAATATACCAAAATTGGAATCATTGTGTTTGTAAATTTAATAGCCAAGTGTTTATAGAGTTTTATTAAGTGTTGACCTGAATAAATCTTTTGAAAATGTCCCTGCTGAAACAAACGGAGGATTATTCTCAACACTACACGTTACATAAAGACACTTTGTCTTTTTTCTGTTTTGAACTTCTTAAATTTTTTATAATACATTTTTTCAATTGCGCATTGAGGATATTGACATCTCTTGGTAGTTGATTTGCTAGGGAATCTGAATGATTAGGTTCCGATTGGTTGCGGCATTGTAAGTGGAAGGAAAGCATGTTCTGCAGTGAATGTTGTACTGGGTATAACTAAACCACATCATTAGGGTTTTGAGTGGGTCAGATACCCTGAGGATTACAGAGTATTCTGAATACTGATTTTAATCTGCAATCTACATAATGCACCTTCCACATTAAACCCTTTCACTTGACCATGCATCACTTCCTAATAACTAGGCTTAAAGTCGCTATTTATTCCATGATGGATATTTATTTAATAGTGGAGAATACATAAATTTTAAATAAATGAAAAACTACTGTATTTACTGTCACACAGCACACTGGGCATTATATTGTATAGTATATCACAGTGTAGTATAGTACAGTATCGCATAGCATATTATCGCATAGTATAGTATAGTATAGTATAGTATAGTATAGTATAGTATAGTATAATAAACTTCCAACCCAGCAGCTGTTTCTTGGTTGATCTAGTTATGCTTCTTCTGAAAACTTACTCTATTTGCTAATGTTATTATTTTTGTGGTTTGGTGTAAAATGGCACAAAAAAAGCTGTCCCAGTATCATCTGTGGGTTTTTAGCTGGAATATCAGCTTTGCTCACACACTTCCTCCCACAGGTGTCTCCCAAGACTCCATCAGCCCCCCTTACGACCCATGAGCCGGCCGAATACTGCAGTCCTCGCACTCTCAGAGAGGCTCATCGTCGCCTCCTACAGGGGCCAGGCGGAGAATGTTATTCAGCTCATCAACAGGGGCGCGCAAGTGGCTGTCACCAAGGTAGCTAGCAGAGTAGCTTGAGCCACGCAGCAAAAGCAGTGCGTGCCAGGCTGAGGGGGTAGCATGCACAAGCATTTCTATGGCAATGTCAGGTCTTTCACTGAACGTCAGGTTGTTGTATGAAAGTTGTTGGTTCCAGTCCCTGCAGGAGTTATTCTGTTTCCATAAGAAAGATAAACTGCAGCCTGAATTGTTTCAGAAAAATATGCAACATTGTAAACATAATCTGCTTTACATAAAAACAAAAACAATGCCTACATTTCTATAATCTATATATTTATGTAATTTGTGCTCTGTCCCTGTTCTTCTCTACGATTGAATTACATCATATTATTTTGTTTTTGAAATTTTATATTCAAGAATTGATTAGGCAAGAGATCAGATATGCTGATGAAAGTGAAGTTTAAGAAATATCATTCACAAAATGAAACATGTATTGCTAGTTTTCTTTAAAGGAGCAAATAAAATTAAATCAAAATTAAATAAGAATACATGTACAAATGAGGGGAGAAGTCTGTCATCTGAGGACTGAGGAAAGAAAAAAGCTTCAAAGCATTTTCAGACTTTGCTCCTTTCCACTGTGTTTCCCACATTCCATAATTTAGCCAGTCTATCGACCTCATTGCCTTATATTTTTGTTTGTTATTTTTTATATTTTATATTTGTATTTTATGGGGTTGTTTTGAGAGCATTTCATGTCTTGCATTTGGAACTCTAAATATGAATGAGTACAAAGCACTGTTAAGTAAAAAAATATCACAACAACAACAATAATAATAAAAAACCAAAACAACAACAACAACAACAATAATAATAATAGGATAATCTCCATAAACAAGACATTGTTGGGAAAGTGGTGACAGAAATTTCCCAAAAAATCTCATACCCTCTGCATTGATATCTGATGCTAGATAAAGTGATTTAGATTCTCTGCCTAGCCTTTAACAAGGGGTTTAACATGTTGTTTACCAGCAGCTAATGAGAAACTGCATTTTTCCTGCTGACAGATTGTGTCTGGCATCTCATATGGTGACATGTGATGCCGTGGGGAGGGGGATGAGTGGTGGGGGCTTCAAATGGTGATGCAATCAGGCATGGGGGCCAACAGGCTGCCATTATTTTTTTTGTGTCCCCAGTATGGCCGCAGCCCCCTGCACCTGGCCTCGCACAAAGGTCACACGGAGGTCGTGCGTATTCTGCTGCAGGCCGGCTGTGACCCAGACATAGAAGATGATGTACGTCCAGACCCTGTTCTTTCACTAGTTACTTATTTCAATGTAAAATGGCCTAAAATTGTGTTTTGTTTCCTCAGTATTGTACAGTGTAACTCTTGGGAATCATTTAGATTTACGGTACATTATTAGAATTTCTTCTAAGAAACGCACTGCATTACTGTGTGTTTTGTTCTGCAACTACTACTGCAGATCTAACACAAAATCAAGATATATACACTTTTAGGTCAGTCCCAGGAAGAAAACGTCCCGCTTGACCTTCAGAATTACCCCCCTAACACTCTTGCTGATAATTTAATTGTAATATGCAGTATATAACACAGAAATGGAAACAGTTGCTATTAGACTGACCTCTAGTGGCTAAGAATAGTTTTTTTCTGGGCTATTTGCAGATTATTACAAGTTAATTACAATTATTCTGCACTAACAGCTTCTGAAAAGGTTCAATGAATTATAATCAGAATATCACTTAAATTAAAATGCAAAATCTCTGAACCGAGCTCTGTACATTGTCCCTGCTACAGGGCGGACAGACAGCTTTGCATAGGGCTGCTGTGGTGGGGAACACAGTCATCATCAAAGCCCTCATCCAGGACGGCTGCAGCCTGGACAGGCAGGACAAGGTGCGTACAACAGCCATCTGATCCACCACAGAGAGGTGCGGTGCACTGTATGCACTGTAACTATAAGTTATAAAAGGAAACATAGTGGAACCCTAATGGCACCTGGAAACAGTCTATTAGCCAAAATAGTCTTGTGGCAGTATACTAGCCTAAATTGGTCAGGTACAAATAAATATATGCTTAGATCCATACCGGCAACAGTAATAATACATAACAATAAAAAAACAATAGTAATAGTAATAACAACAACAATAAAACAATAATAATCATAATAACAATAACAAGAGGACAATAATACTAATAATACCACTAACAACAACAATAGTAATAACAACAACAACAATAATATAGTCATAATAACAATAACAACAATAATAGTAACAATAGTAACAAGAATAGTAAACAACAACAATCATAATAATAACACAGATTCAGTTATTATTCTGTTTGACAATCATGCATAAGGGGTGTGTGTCAGTCTTACTGTTTGTTTTTGTTGCCATTTCCGTTTCTGCTCTGCTCAGGATGGCAACACCGCTTTGCACGAGGCCTCCTGGCACGGATTCAGTGAGTCTGTCAAGCTGCTGGTCCGAGGAGGAGCCAACGTTCACGCCAAAAACAGGGTGAAGAGGACAGAGACACACAGAGGAGAGAATAGTGTGCCTGAACCTGAAAGCATTCACGTTTAGCTTTTAGTGGGAGTTGTTTTCTATGCAGACGGAGGAAGACTTTTTTTTTTTTTTAGATGTCTGAATTCGGTTAACTGTTGCTAGGGTACAAGCTTAGTCATTTGTACCTTCTTTCCCTTGGTCTTCAGGGGGGTAACACAGCTCTGCACCTGGCGTGTCAGAATGGCCGTGCAAAGACCTTTCAAGTACTGCTTCTAGGGGGGGCCAGACCAGACATTAAAAACAACGTAGGTTTTGGTTTTTTAACTCTATGATGCAGATGACCAGCTGCATTAAACCTCCTGAATCATCATTGCAAATATACACAAGTCAAAAGTTCGTGCGCACCACAGGTTTATACCACTTTTTCATTTATTTCATAAACTGCAGATTTTTTTTCTTGCCAAACATTGGAAAGTTGAGTGAACAACCATACAGGATAATATAATTAAGATAAAACAGGTTTCCTTTATGTCTTAGAAAGAGTACGTACAGTAACAGCACATGTCTGACATCCGATTAACCGGTTATATGGTGACGTCATCGTCCAATTCTTGGCTGCCCTCTAACTTTAAATGCACTAGTTAACTGTTTCATCCCATGAAACTGTGCAGTATGTAGTGTCCATTGTAGCAAGAATGTCTTGGATTTGCTCTGCTCTTATAACTGCTAGAGGAGGTTACATTGACAAATCAAAGATATGACATTTTTTTACTAATAAAGGTACTCAAATGGTGAACATACTGTAATTTTTTGTTAGCAAAGAATATTGTAAAGAATATTTGTAGTGAGTGACATGCAAATGTATGAAATCTCAGTGTGTGCAAAAACTTTTGCCTGGTAGTGTATTGTCTTTACAGTAGCAGTGAGGTATATGCATATAATAAATATGGATTTTGATTCCAGATAGGCGATGTGTGCTTGCATGTTGCCGTCCGCTACAACCATGCGGCGGTGGTGAAGGATCTCCTAGGTGCCTTCGTGTCTGTGGATGAGCAGAATCAGGTGAGCATGTGTGTCGTGTGCCAGCTCCGGCATTGCTCTCCGAGGTGAAGCATATGGTGTGCAGCTGGAACCTGCCAGCCACTGCAAATGAATTACTTTGGTCTTCGTGTGGCGGTGACTCTCATCCAGTATGTCAGCCGACATGGAACACCCCTTCCAGCACTGATATATCTGTATCTAGCTAACAGTTAGCTTAGCGTCATGCGCCGTGTACCCGAGGTCCTACTCTATAGCCCTAGTAATGACACGTAATTGAAGTGCGTGTAACAAATCTCTCCAAACAGGCGGGGGACACTGCTCTCCATATTGCAGCCTCACTGAATCACCGGAAGGTGGCCAGGCTCCTCCTACAGGCAGGGGCTGGAACTGCAGTCAAGAACGCTGTGAGCAACTACACATTTACCTTTTCGTATTCATCATCCCCTTCTTTAACACGTGGTTCTAATTTTACTTCATAGTGTTATTAGCAGAGCGAGATTGTTCAGGTACAGAAAGTAAAAATCCAGACCACGACTTTGCTTCAACCAACCAGTTGAGTACTCTGTGACTGTGATTTTATATACAGTGGTACCTCGGTTCTCCAACTCACTAGAACTCGAATTTCTTGAAAGTCGAACAAACCAGTTTGACCTAGAACTTGATCTGAATATCAGAAGTCG
>JAABNY020000025.1:18352388-18368007 GCA_015164015.2 Brevimyrus niger | reverse complement strand
CCAAACAACACAGTGACTACCTGGAGCCCTATATATAGGTCCACTGACTGATTACAAGATTGTAGACACCTGTGATGTTAATTAGTGGAAACACCTTGGATTAACATGTCCCTTTGGTCACTTTATTACATTATTTTCAGTCTTTTCTAGGGGTACCATCATTTTTGTCCAGGCCTGTTTCATGAGTTTTTTTTATTATTAATTCTGTTGAAACATGGTTGAAAAGCAATGTCTGACTTTTAGTTAAATTTCATAGAATTTCTATGTATTATTACTTTTGTCAGATTAAAGTTTTTTAATGACCATTGTGAGTTTTGCTTTCATTGACTGAAGGGTACCAACAATTTTGTCCACGTGTGTAAACTTAAAATAATTTGCAGATAACCCAAAAGGTTAACTTAGTGGAAAAATGTGCATTCTGGATGCAAGATAAAGAAGAAATAATGCAAAATATTACCAGCCATTATGAATGATGCAAGTTAGAAAATCTAGTTTGGACAGAAGAAAAAAATGCAATGAAACAAAGATTTACGAAACTCTTTTCATAACAATCAACAAAAAAACTTTATACATGATATGTTCTTTAATTCATTAACAGAAATGTTATCTAGACAAAAAAACTTGTATTATTAAACAATTCAAATAAATGAACGTTTTTGCACAATATTGTATTTACATGGGTTATACGACGCCTAATCCATTAGGACTTTTTCAGATAAAAATGCAAAAACTAAGTAAAAGAATATGCAATTAACAACTATACATGTTCAACTAAATTAACACAATAGTCATTCAGAAAAAACAAAAGCTTAAGAGAAATTACATTAAAAAGGACGCAGCAAAACCTACTGATACAGTAATTCTCCTAGAATCTGTGAGAAGCGTGTAGACAAAACACCTGCTTTTTGTTGATACAGTCGCTGACCAGTATGAGAGGTATGACGGATTTTACAGGTAGATAATTGTGAGTGTGAATGTAATCTCTGTGATGGGGGGCTGTGACCTTTGCATACACCCCACTTTACTCAAAAATGTGAATATGGCCTCTAGAAGCCCTAAGGCAAACAGAAGAGGTGCAATTATACTCATGTAATTCTGAAACAAACTGTCTTACACAAATACAATTTGAAACACACAGTAAGTAATGGGCTTCTTTTTATATTAGACAAATAGCAAAACACTACCATACCAACCAAATCTAGCAACTTCTATGTACATGGCAAAGTATTTAAACACTTGGTTTTGTAAACATAGTTTCCTTTTTTTAACCATCTCAGATTGTATATTCAGTGAGCATAACAATAACTGTAATAAAAAGGCAAATACAAGAAAATCGCTTTTAGTTCTGTCCAGAAGCAGCTCAAACTTAATTTGGAAAAATACAGAAAAAAATCCACAACAAAACAAAAATAAACATTGCACTGAAATCTGGTGAGAGCCATTTTGTTTGCTTATACTGACTCTTTAACATTATGAACATTTAAATCAGAGTATTACTTCAATTTAGATTAACGTCTCATTCCAATTCAAACACTGACAATATGTTTGGCTTCAGTAAATTGTCTATTTCTCAACACCAAATATTAACACTAATACTACTAATAATTTTCCAAAGGGTTTTGCTCCAAAACAATAGTTGATTTAGCCCTTGTTGATGCCCATCTACTTTGTGCAAATCGAATTCCATAGTTCCATAAGAGATAATTGGCTTCGAGAATTCCAGAAGAAATTCAGAGCTGTATTACGAAAAAATCCCAACCAATTAACAGTAGAAAAGTCTGTTCCAGAATCAAAAGTGGATAAAAAAAAAATCATATTTCATTGGCACCCTGAGACGATTATTTTACGAGAACGTCTGGACTTTAGAATAGAACCAGGCGCATAATTGTATGAACACGGTAAGAGAATGTGCTTCTTTGGAACGTAAAATGGCAGTGATCGAGGGCGAGGAGTGAATTCTGTGCCCTTTCTCTTGCATGTAGAATTGAGGTAATGGAATGACAGAGCTAAGGAAGCCGTAGAATTTAAAGCTCTCGTGGCAGAACGCACTCTTCGAGGATCTGGCTCTGCTAGCATTACCACGCCCAGGACCACGTTTACCAAGATCGGTCCTGTTCTGTACTGACATTACCTCAGTAATACGACGCTTCCACTGCCCGGTCCATAAATACCAGTCCCTACACATCTGGGATTTGAGATAATGTTTCAGTAGAGCAAAGAAGTGGAAAGGTCTTTAAACACTCAACATACATTACGGACCAGAAAAAGATTGCTATGCACTGGCTGTTTTTCCAGCATTAATATAATACTGCAAGTAGTAGTAATAGTAATTCGGAATAATCTGTAGCTTATAGAATTTGGTACAGGAGAAGCTTTGATTGCTTATAAATGTAACCTCAAAGTTTATTGGCTGGGTGCGCAAGTCGGAAATCACTAAGCTTATACACGAAGCTTATACACATGAAAACACAAAAAGCAATATATGTTTTGGTACAGTATGTCTCACTTAACTGCATGGTGTCATGCTCATTTAATGTGATAAACTTTTGTATGTTTGCTATTGTGTCTTATCAAAGTGACAAGATAAACTTGAAAGGGCGTTAAAAAAAACATACAGAATTCAAATATTTTCCTCTGATGCTGAACGTTCAGAGAATCTTAGTCTTATGCATCTCTAAGTGTTAAATATGTACAGCAAATCAGAGTGGTTAGTGCCCCAAGGGAAAAATGCACCATCTTAGCAATGCGACCACAAGATTCACACACCTACACCCCAACTGCAGTACTCTCCTATTCCAGACCTAAAACAAACTTACATCAATAATAATCATGACAAAATGTCCTTTCACAGCTGTTCTAGAGGTTCTCCATTGTCTTCAGCATTATGTCTATGTTAATTCATCTTCCTTACATTTATGTAAAATCTGACTCAACATACCACAATCCACTTAAATAACAATTTAATTTTAAGTAACTTGCATTTACTATAAACACTATTATCATTTCATGGCTCCTGGCAGTGATTGGTTAACCAGATTATGATTAGAATTCATGTGCAATATGTCGTATATAGCTAATATTTTCATCTTTAAATTTTTAGAATTGAACAGCAGGGCAACTAAGAGCTACTGTAAAATGACTGATAAGGGCACTACATCTATAAATATTATATAGGAAAAGTGTATTCAACACTATAACAATCTGTAATCACTACTTTGACAAGTATCATTATCTGCTTCTATCCTTCATTCTGCATCTACAATATTCACCTTACCAACTGAATCCATTTTTTGTGCTAGAGTTATGGTGCATAATTTGCAAACCTGTCAGGACAAGGAAAATTCTATGCAAACACTCTGAAGCACTAACATTTAACATACCAAAATTTACTTATGAGCCAATGAGAATAAGTAAAGGGACATTTGAGTTATACTTACACAAAAATGTTCTGAGTACAGATCAAAAAATGATTAGTTCAGACAGATCACCAATCAGATTGTAGAAGAGGTGGATCTAGAGTAGGCAACTAGAGGAGGCAGGACCAAGACATCTAATTGGTTGGTCCCAGCTCCTTTATTTGCATGGACCCATTTTTGTGTAAGTAAAACTCCCACAAGCCAAATAAATATCTTGCATATGTCGAGTTTAACATGGTTTCCTATGTTTTCTTTCACATTGACATAGTTACAAAATAACATCAAGGACTTAAATATATTTCAGTTTTAGCTTTAAACACTATGGATCTAGAACACTATTGCCTAACAACAGTTGAATTTATGACAAAGGGGATTAAGTGTGTGTTTGAGTGTGTATAAAAACCTAATGACCTGAGATTATAAATATCCAATTGTGTGTTTAAGAGGCAACAGAAAAAAAGTATTACTAAATTTAACTGATGTTTGCAATTTTAAATCACATTTTAATATAGAGACATGTACACAAACAATGTCTTTTTGTCAGACTTTTTGTTTGCTATTCATTTTTTGAGTTTTTGTTTTATAGCTAGGGTTAGGGATCATTATAATAAAACAAGAGTGAGTTGGAAGTCTCCAAAAATGTGTGCATGTGTGCACATGTGTGCGTTTGTGTGTGTGTGTTCACACACACATATTGGGAGTGACTGGTAATCACTTTGCTCTCTCTCCATCATTCCTTCCCTCCAGGGCTGTAAAGGCAAAAGAGGAATGTTTAAATACAAATGTCTGTACAATACAAGTTAAGAACTCCAGTAAACAGAGCAAAACATTTAGTCTGTTGTATAAAACTCTCAAAGTACAGAATCTGTATTTTTTTTTTTTTTTTTTGTGAACAATGCTGCACATTCAGAAGATTTCCTGAGATCAAACTGCCATGAAAAAAGGGCTTGTGGTAGAAAGTTAGATTGGGGGGGAAAGGCAAGGAGAATGTGAGAAAAGGGGGTACGGGATACAAAAAATGCTGTGGGGCTTAGGTCCTTCGAGTTTGGCGGTACGTAGAAAAAAGATGAGTTAAAAACGTGGTTCCCTGCGAGAGCAAGGAGTAGCACCATTCTGAGGATATCAGGTTCCACTTTGTCACGGTTTACAAAAGGATACCTGGAAACTGTTGTATTGCTGTTGTTAAGACAACTGTAGTGTCAACCTTTAAAACAGCACAAGCAGAATAGCGACAAACAAAATGTATCAAATGAACGTCTCCATCGCTGCTAGGTACAGTCCTTTCTGGGCTGTTCGTCAGTTGTACATTTATCAGTCATTTCCTGACAAAAATCTACCGTTACAGTCTGACTGCACCTTTCGAATGAGGGCCCGCCCACTAGAGGTGGGCCTACACCATGTTCCTCCCCCACTGCCACGCCCCCCAGACAATCAGCACCCTTGCCTGGCTCCCATTGGTTGGAGGTCAGCTTTCTGTCAGAAGGACAAGGAGACGTGCAGCAGCCTGGCTCAGGAGTGGGGGAATCCGAGTTGGCAGTGAGGTCGATGCTGGTGGCGGCGTCGTCGCTGGCAATGGTGGGGGAGTGGCTGCCGCCAGCGTCCCCAGCATGCAGGAACGGGCAGTAACGATTCAGGGACTGGACCTGATCGGGGCTCAGCTGCCCATCTCGGCAGACCTCCTGGGAGAGGCAGGAAAAGTTCTCCCACAGCTCGCCCATGCAGGCCTTCAGCTGGTTGCGCTCTGTCAACAGCTTCTCCTTCTCGCACACCTGTGCGCGCGCACACACACACACACACACACACACACACACACACACACACACACACACACATCAAATCAATGTATATTTATCAAATCCCTAACAGTACATCACAAAGTAGAAGATGCAGGCAAAAAAAAATGGGTCCAAGCAACTAGAAGATTCAGTGAGATAACCGATCATATTGTAGAGAAGGTGGGTTCAAGCAACTAGAGGAAGCAGAACCATCCAATCAGATGTCATGGTCCTGCCTCTACAATCTGATTGGTTGTGACTCTGAACCAATCATTTTTTTTGTTCTGTCCTCAGAACATATCTGTGTAAGTAAAACTCCCATGAGCCTGTGCTTTGGGCTTTAATATTACATAATATATATTCTGGCCAAATGATTACACTTCTATTTGTTCATAAATACTATGGACACTAATATTTTCACAGCAAAAATGTGACCCAAGCATACTGGCTGTTGGGTCAATATGTTACATTTTTACTCTGGGTAAAATGGTTACATGTCTATTGCCAGTACTTTATGGTAATGTGACTATACTGTCCCACTCTCACAGGTATTCTCTGATGTAGAGACTGGAACATTCTCACTACTTATACCCTAACCCTGAACTTACACCTGTAGTTTCACTGCAGTGAGGGCTTGAGGTTTTCATCTATCTGAATGGAGCCGTGTGCAAGTCGTACCAGTTTGCGGATCTCACACTCCAGGTTCTGGATGCAGTCCAGTTTCCGCTTGCGGCAGCGCTGAGCCGCGATGCGGTTCTTACTCCGGCGCCGGACATCATGGATGAACTCTAGCTGCTCTGAGGTCAGTTTGTGCATCTTGATCATCATCTGGAAGTCATTGCGTGGAAGATCCGTGATCTGGTCGACCGGGAAAGGAAGCTTCACCTGCAAGAAAACATAAGAAAAGTGATCGAATTTGGCCACATGTAAGGACAAACTGACCAATAAAATCCCCTAAAAGCATGTGGGTGTTAAGTTTGCGGAGGACGGAACACCTGCATCCAGTGTGCCCTGCTTTATTTCCTGTATTCACCTAACTGGATGATCAGACATTAAAAATGCATAAATAGCATGGCCAGTTATGTTTTATGGGGGAGGGACCGGGGGGCAATGCCCTTTCAAGCCACCCGAGTTGAAATTGCAATTAAATGGCAATATCAGCATGTTCTGCTTTGGCATTTTGCATTTTTGCATGAAGAGTTTGTTGGTACCCTATACGTAGACAAATTAATAGTTACGTGTGTATCAGGTACGTGCATTGACACATAGGGTAAGCAAGATGCCGCCCCCCCCCCCAAGTGCAAACATCAAACTCCGTCTTTGGTAGATAGCGTCTATCACCATAGATTACTACGTTACCTCATATCACAGGAAAGAAAAATGCACAGCACCAAATCTGAGCATGTTTGAAAACATCGTAAGGTATCAGTGACCGTTGCACCTTTAAAGAACACCAGAATATATCATTACTATGATATGGATGGTTCACATTTGTATGTTCTAAACAAAAACGTCTGCTAGATTAACCAAACCAGTACACATGACCAAAGGAATACTGTAAGCCAGAGAGTGAGCCAGAGAAATGTAAGAAAAGAGAGTCAGTATTCAGCAGGGGTAACAAAATATAAATGCTGTCAAACATAAGACATAAGATCAGGGATTTTATTAGATTCTCCGATACTTTTGTTTTGTAGCTGATGAAAGGTTAACAATTTCCCAATCCTGTGGTGTAAGGACAAGCACAGCTCACGCGCATGTGATTTCACTGAAAGAGAGAAAGGGATAGCAGACGAATCTATCTGGGTGTTTGACCAAAGAGAAAAGCCTGCGGATCGATCCAAACAAGAAGGAACCTCCTCAAAAGGCAGTCACTCTACATGTACAATAAAATGAACTCCATGGTTGCTATGGAGATGGTCTCTTACAACAGCCAGTGGGAGCATGCAGAACAGTTCAAAAGTATAAAAATACTTGACTGGAAGACTTTACAAATCCTTTTTTAAGACTTAATACAACAAAGCAACTCAGGTGAATGAACACAGATAAGGGTGTTGTCAGTTGTCAAATAATCAATTTAGCATTTTGTAGGACACCACACTGCTCATTTTAAGAGATTTTTTTTATTACAATAATCTGTTTTTTGTATTCCTATTGACAGGGGGTTCATAGATTTTTTTTCCCTGTCGCTACTTTCTAGCAGGTTCTGGAGAGCAGTTCGCTAAAAGGCATTTTAACAAACTTAGCAAAAACCCTGGGCAAGGCAGGCAGCTTAACAAGCAGTTAATACTTCTAAGTCCTTCATTTGAGACCATATGCCACCAGCATTATAGAAAATCCTGCTGGGAGAAAAATACATATCGTAAAGCTTAGAAGCTTAAAATATTTACATCTGATAAAACTGCATCAGTATTTTATTTTTACCAAAAGAATGTGCTACTTAGAGCTTTTATCAAAAGCCAGCTGCATAGCTGGGCTCTCGAGTAATTTGGGCCAACAGTGGTAAACGAGCACAGAATTGATTTATTTCATATTTGTGTGGGTGACTTCCCTCAGCTTGAACTTGCAGAGACTCCCCAGGAGAGGGCACCATTGCTGCAAGGGAAAACCTTATGAAGTCCTAAGTCCTAATTAAAGTAAATTAGCAGCAGGCTGGGTCTTGGTGGAATCGCTTAGGCAGGAGTGGGGGATGGGGGGTCCCAGTAGTGTTTCAAATGGGTAACGCTCCGCTTCACCCCCACCCTCCAATGCTGAGAATCCAAAAGATAATCCAAAACAAGCTAGGCGAGGCCTTGTCCTTCGCCGTGAACATGCATTAATAGGTCTCGGAGACGGCCTTCGGGTTGACCCAATGCCAGTCATCTTAGACCGCGTTTGCCCTGGGCAGCTGAAAATAGCTGGCCCCCTTCCGCAAGTTGAAAACATGGTGTGATGGCTATTTAAGGGTATGAGATGCACATGTAAATATTTAATTTCTGTGTCGTCTGTGCACCCCTCTGACAACAAAGAAGAAAAATCTGGCTGCTTAAGTGAGATGGTCAGAGATGAGGAAGATACTCCCTCTCCTTGACCTTGTGAGTTTCTTTTGCACAGAAGATGTTTATATTTAGCCGACTCTACCAGGAGAACTAGTCCAGTAATGAGGCTAGGGTGACAAAGTGTGCTCCAGTAGTAGTCATAAATTCAGACCCCTCCCCCCCCCCTCACACACACACACACACACACACACACACACACACACACACACACGCTGCTGGTCATTACTCTGTAAATGGGTCTGCCCTGCAAAGTAGGGCTCATCCGTTATACACAGATGTAAAGCACATCCCTAGCCTACTTTCTGAAGGGCCAGGCGGTGTACCGGTGGGTTGCGGGTTGGGGGTTGGGGAAGGGGGGGGTGGATGGGTGACAGATGAAGGTCATTCTGCTAACCTCAGTCTGGGGGTAGAAACACAAACATCTCCACAGAAAGCCCAGCACGTTGAACTCGCCGTCAGGTTTCTCCCGAATGACCAGAGACAGACCTTCAAACCAGCACAATGATATTTAATAGGTCAAGTTGCCTCATTCAGACGGAGGCTATTTTAATACCGAGCGTAGCAAGTTAAAAAAAAAAAAAAACACACTATGGCCACCTGTTAATAGTTCAGCCTGTAACGTGTCTACAACCTCAGTCATCCCACGGTGCAGAACATGCTCCTCTCTTAACATAAAAAAATAATACATCTTACAAGATTACTTGCCATGGATGAATTTGTACCATTTCCTTTGGCAAACTCAGGTCTTTTTATTCACAGCAGGACCCAAAAACGCATATTTGAAACTGATTTGTGGAATAAAGCCATATTTTCAAGAGACACGATCGATAAGCAGCAAAGAGACTGAGTGAAATGGACAACTTATCATTAAGGTCAACTTGGGTTCAACTGACACATACAACTGTTTATTGCTGTCACAAACATCATTGGGCAGAGACTTAGTTGCCTTTAACAGTCACGGTCCATTCTGGACCATCACAGGAGGCTGACATTCAGGGTTTTGAACTGAATATCAACAGCAATACAAGAGCATTTCCCTGGTCTGAACACTTGGGTGCAGACAGACGGCATCCTTTGTTAGCTATATCAAGTGCGACTGGTCCATAAATCAACTATACTGAAGTTTCAGAAGGCTAATTAATATAATTTTCTTTATTTGCACTGACTTTCTATTTCGCTTCTATTGTCCCATAGTAAAAGTAGAAACCCATGTAACAATCATAAAATGCTTTAGTCTAGAAAGGTCTAGAGGAATGGTTAAGAGTCCTTTTTAAAGCATGTAATTATGAGCGTCGATTTAGCCCGTTAGTTAGGACAGCTGTAAGACCTGTCACGGCATTCGGCGACTTGGGTAGTCTGAGCTACTATTTAACAATCTCCTTCCTCAGCACACTGTGTTGTTTCCAGTCTTGAGTCTTGGCTATTTTTAAAACCTGTAGGATAACCACACGAGCCTGACATTTGCTCCACGTACATGCGGTAGCACCGTAGACACGGATTGCTGTTTCAGTGTACTTTTCTCCGTTGTCGAGAAGTCAACAAAATAAACCGTACCGGTCCTAATGTACACAGCACCAACCTTGTCAGTCCAGAAATATATTCCTTCCATCCATCCATCCATCCATCCATCCATCCATCCATCCATCCATCCATCCATCCATCCATCCATCTTAAATAATCATTTATAATTACTTACGCATAGCATAACAGCTAAATCTGAAGTCTATCCCAGAGAGAACATGGCACAAGGTAGGAAACACTTGTAAGCATAGAAGTTCATCGCAGGGCCAAAAAAAAAAAAACATTCACTTGTTGTAAGTTTTCCTTACCAATACCAACACAGGGTTGAGTTGAGTTACAGAAATAGGTGAACTGTTGAAGCTGATGGAGAACATGGTATCCAGAACATCCAGGGTCAGCTGGACATTGCTGATCCTTGCTTCCCTTGTCTGACACAGTATATGTGCAACATTGTTTCAACTTACAAACTTCCACTACAATGCACAACTGTTTCTTTGGTTCTGGAACTAGTTAGTTCATGGTTCTCTGACTTAAGATGTCTTGCATTGTGTCTTCTGTATAATCGTGTTCTGTAAATTTCGTATTCTTCAGGGTTTCCAACTCTCATGCATCTGGTGTGACACACTTTCAGACTCCCACGCTCATGCGAGAAATCTGTATTATTCCATTATAAAACTAAAATTAGCTACATCGAAAGTTTCAGGGTAGTTTACAAACCCTACAGACTATTTACAAAGTAATAAACCTGCTACATACATGTAAATGAGTGTTCAGACTTGTCTTAAATTGAACATCTCACTCTAGCCTGCTGACCAGTTGGCAACCCTGATTCTTATTTGTCTTTGTATTTTTACACATGGTGTTTTAAGAAGTTTGTCTGTGTCTTATAATACTGTTGTGTATTTCATGTTTGGCTTTGGACCACAAACAGTTCTGGTATGTGTGTACATACCAGCAATACAGCAAGTTTTGGTTCTGATTATGAGCACTCGAGGATAGATCAGGCATTAAAAAATACATCCATGGAAGATGTGGATAGATGTGGACAGATGTGATACTGTAGCAATTACACAGTCTGGTTTGAGTTGTATATAAAGTGTAGGATTACTAGATTCTTTCCATTCTTGGAGGCACAGACTTGTCATACTTCCCTACCACCAGTGAAAGGAGACCCCGAAAGTAATGAAGATTTCCATGGCAACAGACACATCTCCTTCCGTGAGCTTAACAAGTTCTCGACTAGAGAAGCAGACAGCTTTCCCAGGGCTATAGTATAAATAATACAAGGAAGTGTAATTTTCCTGTGTGAAAATGTTAGTATCGACATAGCAAGAGCACATTATGTTGATGCATCTGACATTGGTGTCAAACATTTACATCAAGTACTGCTTTGAGTTCAACAATTTCAGTGAAAATCCCTTTGCATATACTACGAGAGGACAAGATCAATAGGTCAAAGTAGTACGCTTTCATTTGAAATAGCTTATGAAACATATATCTAGCATTAGGAATGTGAAAAAAGAGTTGTGCACATCTCCCAATCTACAAAATCAGACAAACAACACTAGAGTAGAGGTTCCCAACCCCTGGTCCACTGACTGGTACTGATCTCTGACTTGTATTCCACTGGACTGTGAAATGCTGAGGGTTGTGCAGAAGGGTTTGTTCATTTCTAAAAACAAACTATACATTTTTGATTTTTACAATCCCTCACGTGTGTACACTCAGTTCTCATTTTTAAAAATGGAAACGGTTAAAGTTATGAAATTCAATCTGCCTATACCCCTCCATGATCGGGTGCATTACTGGTCTGTAAAATTTTTTTAGGACGTAAACCAATCTGCGAAAATTAAAAGTTTGGGGACCCCTAGACAGGGATCAGTCAAGATAGCCATGCACACACAGACGCCTCAAAATCGAGCACTTTCAGCAACAGCTGATGCAAGTGCATGAAAGACTGAAAGACATCTTCGAGAAAGCATACTTTATATTCAACTAATCGAATTTCCAGTGTATCGCTGAGAATTCAAGCTGGCCACGACTGCAGCACTCAGCAGATTCTGCCTTCCATAGATGGGCTGCACCGCCCTCAGGGAAGAGTGACGAAAGGGGCACCTTCGCCAGTCCCCTCGCATGTACTGGGTTCAGAAACGGTCCCAGAGAGACGGTGAGAAATGCAGATCAGCAGAAAGAACCAGAAAAATGCCTCCCCACTTATTCTTAGCATAGATTGCATTTACTTAAATTTGAGTCATCCGTGAGTAAGTCGCATTGCGTTTCTGAACAAACAAACCGGCATGTTTGTCAATGGAAACACATTCAAGGCATTTCATTTAATGCCAAACAGCAAAGTTCCGCAAACCTCAGCTTGATGAAGTGGAATAAAAAATCCTATGGTTTTCAAATTACTCCTTGCACATTTTGAAGAGACACATAAACTGAAAAATCTTGCTTTCAGTTTAGGCTCTTATTAAGAGCAGTCCGCTAAGTAAGAGTGTAATGACTGTACCATAGTTATGGATTTTAAATTTTCAAGATTTTTTTTCTTTAGTAATATACCATGGTCACATGACTACAATGAAAATGTCATAGAGTAGGAACAAACTCAATGATCCCTAGTAATAATAATAATAATATTAATAATAATAATAATTATAATAATGACCATATTGTAGAGCCTAAATATTTGCCTGTACAATAATAAAAGCAAAATAAAAGAGATAAAGTTTTGACTAATGCTTTCTGAGATGCAGACATTCCCACTCACCTCCGTCCCCCGTTCCTGCACATGGCATGACTCGCTGTCCCCTTCGGAGAAGGACCCTGATTCGTCACTGGAATTGGTGCCATACGACTGCTCACACTTGATCTTGGGGCGCACTTGGGTGAAGATGGCGTCACCGGCCATCCCTTGATCCTGGTGCTCCATGGCTAGGCAGCGGGTGGCGTTGGAGCAGGGGGACGAGGAGAACTCAAACTGGGGAAGGCTGCAGGGCGAACCCCCACTCCCGTCCTCGGCATAGGAGTAGGAGGAGCAGGAACTGGAGGTGCGTGTCCTGGTCTCGAAGGGTGGGGACCGAGGGCACACCTTAATCGGCACGGGGCAGCTGGATTTGGGACGCGAGCGGCAGTGCAACAGGGGCTCTGCCACCGTCGCGCCAGGAGAGTATGTCTGGGAGCATGGCAAGGACTGACTCGTGCCACCCCTTGCGTCCTTTGGCATGAACTCCGAGAGCTCTTTATCCAAAGCGTTCCCTCCTGGATAAGAATGTGCTGGGGTTCCCAATCGGTCACAAGCTCCTGAGGAAAAAATTACACTCCTACGATCCAGTTCCATTTCCTGCTTGCAGACCCTGTCGCAGGAAGTTGCCTTCAACGAGATCCCAACCGGGAAACCATCACACTCCTTGAAGGATGTTGCCGGCAACCCCGACTCCCCAGAAAATGACCCATAATCCTTTTTGTAGTCACCCTGAGTAGCCCTTTTGTCTTGTGGACAAGAAATTCGGTCAGTGAACAGCTGCTGCGAGGCATCAGGAAGACCTACCAAGCGGGCGTCCTTCTTGAAGAGCGAATGGAGGCAATTGGGTGATTTTGAGTCCCAGGTTCTTTCTACAGATGTGGGGCTGTGTGGTCTGCAGTCCGTCTCCATCTCTGACACACCATTGGTCTCTCGGGAGTCCTGCTCGTCTCCAGACAGGCACAGCGGGAGGGTGTCTTCCACCATTGGCGGCTCGTTCTTGATCTGCGTGATCACCAACCGAGTTTGTCCATAGGGGCTGTTCTCAGTGAACGTGTCAGAGAAACCTGAGGTACTGGTATGCGAGGAGGTGCCATTATTGTGCTTGCCATAAGCCCCTTGGTACTTCCGGTATTTCGGGCAGTGGGGAAGGTCCGAGGAGCCATGTCTTTCAATGTGTGCGTGGCCATCAGTGAGGCTACCGGAGATGGGTATGGCCAGGCTCTCCTCATCCAAGAGATGAGGGGAACTTGGAGCTTCGGGTCGGACCCTCGTCCGCGAAGAGCTGGTCCCGGTAGCCTCGGGCTGCATGTGCTCCTCCTCCAAATTGTTGTCCTCCACATTACGGCACCGCAGGAGGCCGTCTGCCTTGCTCAGGAGCTGGGCCTCTAGGAAGCGGAAGCAGGAGTCCTCCAGGTTGTGCATGCGCAGGAACCCGGCACAGCGAATGACCTCCTGGATGTTTTCTCTGCTCAGTAACAGCTTAGCAGTGTAGGCAAACTGCAACAATGGGGCAAATCCCCTGGCAGTAACCTACAAAAAACAAAGGAACAGAGAAATCGCCAGCATTACCATCAGTCATGTTTTTATTCTTGACTCTTGAAGTGTGTTGAGACAACCTGACAGTTCTAGTGGCCACATCAGTTCATCTTTTATCAAGATAGTGCTGGGAAAAAAAAACCTGGAAGTGAGCCCTGCCAACGGACCTTGTCTATGTTCATAACAAAAACCCAAACAGCACGTCGGTTTGCCACGGTGGTCACACTTTGCATGGTATTAATGTGTTAAGGGCCACAAACCTCACCTTGACCCTGACACGTGATTGAGTTGCAATATTGCACGAATCATCTGATTAATCCCCCTGCTTCTATAGGTATATCACCCATTCTTCGGAAAACCATGGTTTTGTTAAGAGCAGCGAAATGGCGGAAGACATTGGACAGGTAGTATGGGATGGGGTTATGGATGTGAAGATGTGGTTGTGGAAAATAGCTCTACTGAGTGAAACACAATTTTGACCTTGATTAAACGGCCTAGATATTCTTCCATGGTCCCACAAATGGGGCAGGGCCAAAGCTGATTGGCCCTCAGAGTGGCCCTTCCCTCGTCACTCACCCATTCATTGTGTATCATTGCTTAATCATAAGGTTGGATCCTACGTATGAATTACAGCTCCTCTGATGCCTCCCCCCCTCCACCATAAAGGATTTAGAATCACCCCTTCTTTAGCTTAATGGAACAGACATAGTTTGGACTGTACACCTTAATTCAGTTATGCATTACGCATGTCCTACAGCTTTTAATAAATGATTTTCATAGCCGAAGCTTACACAGAGGTCACAGTCACAAAATTATGTAAAACTTTATTCTTCTAAACTTAACTTCATTAAATGGGTAGAAAATATTAACTAGATTCGATGCTGTTGGAGACGACAGTATTGTATTCCCCAGACAGCCCATGCATTTGATCTGGCTATCTAAGTCATATTAGTCACTAACTCACTAACTTGTGCAACTTCTAGAAGTACTACATGAATCACCTGTAAAAGTTAATACATGTATTTTTAGTGCTTGTTGTGATATGTAGGTTTGAAAGTATACTTATTCATTTATTGTACAGTCCACTTGTATTTTAATTTGTAGAACCTTTGCCCACTTGGTTACCTGTATTCCTGTGTATGTTTATGATTACATGAATACAAATTGAATACAAATGTAATTTGTATAGTTCAGATCTTTACCGATGTACCTACAAAGTTTGGAAAGATCAGCAGAATAATTTTTGAGTTGTCATGCTGATGATTAAATGTCTAAGCTGGTCTGCTCTTGGCTATCATTATGCAGTGATCCTACACTTTAGGTGCAATTTGTCACAAAATTTTAAACGACATGTCTGCAAATTCTGAAAATATCCATCAAAAACTTTTTGAGTTATCAATTTATCAGGATCAAGAGTCAAAACTGCCCATTTTTGATATCGCTATGCCTCGCTGTTTCAGTTCTGGGGTGATTCATTTCAGGGTGAAACATTTCAAAATTATTATTTATTATTGATGGTAGGGGCGGCATGGTGGTGCAGTGGTTAGCACTGTTGCCTCACACCTCTGGGACCCGGGTTCGAGTCTCCGCCTG
>JAABNY020000025.1:18313498-18343750 GCA_015164015.2 Brevimyrus niger | reverse complement strand
ACATTATTGCTTAACTGAGAAATAATTAAGCAATTGAATAATTAATTCAGTATTGAATATATTTTTAATGCATTAGCTATTTATGAAAATAGAAACACTGAGTTACTGTTCTGGTATTTTCTAAAGCTTTACAGTGTAAAAATTTTCATTAATTTCTTCATACTTCTTAGCAGCTGCATGGTCATCCTAGATTTGCGCCTAATCGGTTCAGCGTGAGTTAGCACGAGCACAGCCGAGCTGAATGGATGCACGTCGGACCGACGTGGTGCGCATGGTAAACGGGCGCCTTTCACACGGGCTACTAAAAATACAGCGCGGCAGAGCTGCCATGCTCTATCAGTCCTTGGAGGTGAAACAGCCAGATTCTTAGCACAGTCATGGGACTTATCCCTGAGCAGATGTGCATGCCCATACAAACCGTGAGGCCTCGATGGAACCGACTAGCGAAAACGATGTATATACGCAATATGTAGGAGGTAAGCCACATTTTCCTTAGCTAGTGGGGATACCGCTGCGTGGGCTGCTATAGCATTTAACCCACAGAAGGTCACGTTTTACGCCAATTATTTGCACTTTTCATTTTATCTGTTTAGGCCACAATGCTGACACCGTTTTCTTAGAAGCCTGTTATTCATTTGTGCTCTTTATTGGTAACTAAGAATGCGATTCATATATAAATATCATAATAGCTAACGCCAAATTGCTGTCTAACTTCTAACCCACTTGCTCTCACAAATCATTTCAAGCGAGTCAAAGTAAAATAAATCATGTACCAATCAGAAGATTTTAATGTAACGGTCCAACGTCTTCCCCCGCCAAACGGTTAGAAAGTAAATCAGTCACATGGCGGACAGTAGCCAGAGAAACGGGGGGGAAACCCTGCATAAAACAAAACCTGGATTTAAAAAGCACCGCGTGTGTTTGCGGGCATATACAAAGTCACACGATTTTATTCTGTATTTTAATAACCTGCTGCAGGTGAAATGTCAAGATAAGAGAAAGCACTAACGTATTTTAACCACTTTGACAAGAAGAAAAAGTCATAATCGTTTCGATATAATAGCCAAGTTAGAACTGACAGACAGAGGAAGCACGCGCTCAGCTTCCTGTAAGAAGCGCGAATTCGGTAGCGCGCCTGCAGCCGCTGCAGAAGTGCGCAAATCGGGCATTACCTCAGATAAACACCTTCACAGATCGCTCATTAATCGTCCGCTTCGTCCACTCGGGGGCCATGGCAGGTCAATTTCAGACTTAGCAAGCGGTGGGATTTCAAAAGAGCAAAAATCTAGTATTCCACAAAAAAGACCAGACAGAAACAGATAGTGGGGTCTATAGTGAGAAGCGAAAAGGAGTGTTCTTCATGTTTGACGGCGATAAGTGTGAAGACGGCGGGCTAGAATATTTTGGGTCCCGGCTGATTAAATGCTGCTTGCATGAATCATGACTTCCCACAGGTCAGAAACCAGAGTGAGTCAGAGCAGCGCTTAATATGGTAACTAACAGACATGTGACAGAAATACCAAGTTATTTATAACAATATCCTTTACGTTTAGCAGGATGAAATGAAAATAAACTCATTATGCACATAATGTATAACAGTTTCACTAATAAGATCTTATTAAACACGCTATCTGCCGCCGTAACTTATTCCTAGGCATGAATTGCCTGGAAATAGCCTTTTACATGCAACATTTAATTTTAAGCAATGTGCAGTCTTTGTTTAAGTACGGACACGCTGAAATATTGGTCTGCCGAAACTGATTAGCGCAGGGGGCACGTATTTAAACAGAGGACTGAACATGTCAATAGACAAGCCAATAGACCCCTAAAATACATGGGAAGGTAAAATGAAATTCCTAACGTGCACCTCTCACGCTCCGGTCAAAAAAAAAGAAAAACAAAAACGACCGATTGGGGAAAGCTAACGCGCACGGTGATGTCTAAAAATAACGCGGTTAACAAATAATGATAAATGTCAAGCGCTAACTGTGATCGTAGGAAAAGAGGCGACTGGGGCCGCCCACTTCCTAATCGACCTGCTAATCTGCGCGTGAGGGTGTTTGCGGGGGCATGTGCATCGGTGCGTGGGCGGGTTGCTGTTTGTTTGGAACTATACGCAAACCCCACGTTTAACTGTGATGCTGCCAGAAAAAAAGTAAAAGTTACGACCAGAAAGTTATGCATCAATGTACATGAGACCATCCACAGATCATGCGCCAATGTGAAACATCTCTCTCAGTGTCAAATGCATGAAGATTAATGTACCAGATTAAATACAGCCATTCATCCTTTCCTTTTCCATAACTGCTTATATAACACAGGCTCATAGTGATCCTGTATGAGAGCCTATGTCCTGTGATGAACTGCTATCCCCTCCAAAGTATCCCTGCCAAACCTCACCTCAATCCCTGCACATTCATTCAAAAAAGTTTCAGTTTTACTCATAATTTGACTAATAAGGGCTTGGAGAAGTTGCAGGAATCGACAGACTGAAGCAGGACAACAAGCAGCAGCATGTCAAGCGCATTGCATCACGCATGGCATGCGCTGCTGGCGCTGGCCACGGTGTCTGACACCGGGCCACGGCATATCTCCCTGGGGTAAGCGTCACTGACAGGCCTGACATGCTGCACCGAGCAACAGCGACAAAGTCACGCTGAGTGAAGCAGAGCCCGTATGGGAGAGATGGTTTGCAGACTGCGTTAGACCCAGACATGAAGAGCCAGGCTCATGTTTTACATTTAGATAGTCACTGTCTAACCACATCCCCCCGCCAACAAAAAGATTCACAGAATCAGTGCTTAGCCTCAAAAATCGAGACTGAAGCCAAAACAGATACCTGGAGTGATGATAAGATATACATTGTTAAGGGAACGAAATTGGCACAGCAAAAATAATACAAATCCTCCACATCTATCCTGTCTCGGTATTAAGGTGGATAAATATAATCCAAATAACAAATTAAAGTCGCCAAAATGAGAGGAGAAATTTTACATTGATTTACATGTCTGCTAGCTTGAAGTACAAAGGAAAAGGAGAACATTTCTTCGACAGGTTCGTCATGACACTTGTTTAGCAATCGGCAACTTTGAGGAAACAAACACAATTCATACGACAGACTATCCTTGGCCAAACAGAAAGGAAAATGTTATTTTTGTAGCATTTTATATCGGTCAGGTTTCGTTACTACGCCACAGTGCATCTACCATGTACAATGTATATGTTTTCTATTTCAATCAAATAAAGGAATTTTAAATGGAAGACACTATAATCTCACAGTTATTGACAAGTTGATTTGGTCATCTTATAAGGACAAAGGAGGAAAGGTCAACCAGTAGAACATGTAAAGACAATCAATAGATGTAGACTACTGCAATACTGGTGGCTGGGTTATCTAACAGTGCATATCAGATGAATGGGTAATGGAAGAAACAATGTTACACCTTCAAATAAAACTAGCTTGAGGCAAATGGAAACATCCTGGGGGTGGAAATGTAGTGTGTGGTGTTAATGTCACAGCAAAGGAAATCCTTTTAAACAAAGATACTAAAAAAATCTGTTGTGGGACAGAGCACCAAAGGCCACTTTCACAGGTCGCAGTGACCCAGGAGAGAGTGAGCACTTTCACATAGTGCATTTGCATGTTTGATTTTTGGTTTTTGTGTCAGCCCGGGACTGTATGGGGATTTCACTGTGTTTGTTGTGGCTTAATTAAGCTGAACTTTCTCTTGATTTTTGTCATTAGTGCATATTACAAAAAAAAAAAAACAGAATTTCCTGACATTTCTTTCGCAACAAGCCAGAGTGAAAATGCTTGATCACCTGAAACAATGATAAAAAGCCCTGTTTCCCTGATATTGAAAATCACAAACCGAACCAACAAATAAGCGACATCTAGGAATTTTGTGCCGTTTAGAATACTGAAGTCTGTCTAACTTGAAATAACATATTTATCAGTTTGTCCTGTTACCTGGATCAGCAGTGGTTAATAAGTCAGCATAATCAAAGCTAGTTAACCAGAACTGCTTCACATACCTAAACAAATGAATGACAATAGCAGAAACAAGCATGTGAGTGGGTAGGGATGTGGCTTGCTTCCATCTCCAGAGGGAAAATTCAGTGCAATACTGATTTGTTTGACCTGTCAGTCATTCTCTGTATAAGGTATATTCTATTCTGTATTGTTACCAGTTCCAACACAGCTCTAGGCCCAAGGGGTGGAGCTAATTCTGCTTGTCTTGACAGCCCTGCCCAGATCCCTAAGCATCTGCCTATACAGCATTTCATTCTTATATTGATCCCAACCCTGCCTACCCCCATTATTCTCGGTCCCGCCCCCCGTCGTCTGCTTTTGTTCACCATCACAATGCAGCCTCACAGGGCTACACTACACACTAGGTCTACGACGGCATGATTTCTTGGCGCGCCCCAGGAGCACAGCACCGATCCGGCTACGTAAATAGCCATCGTGCGTCTGGATGCGGAGCCTTCGATTTAATTACTGTTTGTGTTCTGGATGAGTCAGTGATTCAGAGAATGCACAAGGGATGGCAAATTAATTCATTATTGAAATTACCCAGCATGGTTTTCCTTTTGTTCCTGTTGTGCAAACAGGAGTCGAATGCCCAGTAATCAGCAGACGCGGCGTGTGCCAATCTGTACGTCTAAACGACGGACAGCGGATCACAGGTCTGACTCTGCAGATACTTTGAACGTGTACATGTTCTCTGGAGTTTGAAGTTATGGGTGTAATCAGTCTGAAAGTTCAAAACCTTACCCTGAGCATCAAGTTGAGAGAAAAGCAAAGGGAAATGTGGAAATGATGTTCCTTGCCACGTTGACCTGATCTCATTCCAGATTCTTGGTCATAGCTGGAAGAAACTGGGGGGATTTTGCAGGATGAGCAAATCATGAGATTTAATTATCGTTCGCCCTGACTGGATGGATGGTAGGGACATGTCGTAACCAATATTGTGGACAGGGGCGTAGCAAGTGGGGGAACATGTACCCCCCCCCACCCCCTAATGTTTAATTTACATTCATTCATCCCCCAATAAATAAACCTTGATTTTTAAATCATTGAGCTTTCTAGACCTGTTCCTATGAATGTTGAAATCAAACCTGCGCCCAGAGGGTCTGTATACCGAAAGCAAATTAAGTAGGATTGCATTAGCCTTCACACGACAGCGGTTTTTCACCAAAGCACTGAGTCAGCCCTCTTGCATTCCAGTATTTGAACAACAAAATACCCAGGAATGGTGTTGACGGCAGTGTGCGTGTGAGGCATTGAGACCTATGGGAACAACACACACACACTGTGAGATGGGGTTAGTCACGACCCCCCCCCCCATTACGATGTCGGCAATCTCTAACACCCGACTATGAAACATGTCTTCCATAACGATGCCTGAAGGCTGGCCTATTATTCACCCTCAGGAAAATACTGTGTCATCCTGCCACCAAAAGTCAAACACAGACCTTCTTTGTTCCTGTTATTATTTTTCGGGGGGAATTTCTCCAGTCTCTGCAACGCTGGGGCAAGACATGAGTTAGGTTACGCCAGCTTGGGATGAGGCTGCTTGATGCTGGGGGGTCCAATTCACTGACCATTACAGCGCTTGTGTGCAGCAACGTGTATTATGGTAAAACAGGTCTGGATTGGTTTAAGACCAAAAGAAGCGCACTTTTCGTTAAGTGAGAACTGGGAGGCAGAATTCAGTTGCTGCACAAAGAAAGCACAGACCAGTATACTGCGCGTGATCAGAGGTCCTCCTCGTAGGAGCCCTGGATGTTAAGCCGTTCTATTTGCAGCACAATGAACAAGCAGACTGAAATGACAGGTTACTTGCTGCACAGCCAGTTCCATTTAGAGCGGGAGCAGTTCTTGGAAAGCGTGATTGATGCTCGCTGCTGGAGAGGCAGGCTTCAGCATCATATATTTTTTTCCCTGCTACTGGCTGGAACAAACTCAAAACTGAATCAAGCTCTTGGCAATGCTCCAATACTCAAGACAAACTGGATACTTAAACCCTCTTCTTCTGCTCATGTTTTCCGTGACCATCAGACTCCACCAAACCTCACATCATTCCTTCAAATCATTGACTCATTTGTTTGCTGATATTCAAAACACAAAACTGAGTGCACTGTGAATACTATTTAATGTTACCGAATACCATTTGTGTCCTATGGGGTACGTAGATACAGCTCATGTAGATTCTGCAGTGTACAAAATAACAAAATCCTTTGGTGAAGCCGGTGTGTGGCTCTGCTAGTTAGGAATCCATATCTGTGATGAAAAGTTTGGCCATTCATATCTTATGGTCAGCAGGGTGGTTTCACTGTTGAGCCCTTGAGTAACACCCTTAAATCCAAATGCCTGAAACACTCGCTGATCCTGCTTTCTCAATTGTATGTAACTTTGAATAAAGCATTTGAGAGATGTAAATGAAGATGAGATAGGCAAAAAGACAATTGAATAAACTGTTTTATTGTGTATATATTTTGCCTAAAGATATCTTGAACTGAATGGTGGCTCAGTGGTTAACATTGCCTCACACCTCCAGGACGGGGTCAATCCTGCCCCTAGTTCCGTGTATGTGGCATTAACACGTTGCCATGTTCCTCTTTCCTGTACTTGCACTGGTTCTCTCCGGGTACTCCCATGTCTGAGTATGTGTCCTGAAATGGACTGGCATGTCGTCCAAGGGTGTCCCCTGGTTTGGCTTCAGGTTCACCACGACCACGATGGTATCATGTATGGATATCTCCTGTTGATATAAGCCAGGATTTACACTATTTATGCTACGTTATGGTACTTTTGGCAGAATGAAGGTAATAATTATTCAGATTATACGATTTACTGTGTCACAAATGATGCCAATAATTATGAGTAGCTGTGTAAACTGATATCCTGATACTGTGCTGACAGGTTCACTTAATCTCTTGACGATCGCTGACAACACCTGCTTTCTGTACACATGACAGCCTTTATATTTTGAGCCACAGGATTGTCGTAAGACTCAGTGGTATTTTTTTCAGAGTGTGTAAGGGAGATTTTTTTTTTTCCCACACAACACGTTTGGAGGCGGGAAGGGACTCGCCAACCATTACGACTCACACCGTAGTTTCAGATGTAAATCAGTACAGTAGATAAGAAAATAACCACTAATCTTGCCCTCTCAAATATTATTCAATACTCCTGCATGTCTTTAACCATGCCTACTGTGAGGCCAAGGGTCCTATTCCATCTGATTCCAGAATGCTGAAAACGTCAAAAAAAAAAACCCCAAAGACATTCGCAGGTCTGTAATCACCAATGCAGAAACTCATTATGAATAATCCAAAGCCCAATAAAATTTCGAGAATGTCAACAAAATATAAACCACTTCCAAAAAAATAAAAAACAATCGTAATATATTGCCCGTCCAACCCCCCCTAAAACCCTCAGCATGCATCACCAAAAACCAGACTAACCATTCTACAAACAAGTCCCATCAGAGCAAATCACACACCTGACACCCCCAGAGGCAAACCGATCTGAAAATTCCCTCAACGACATCCAAAAATGCAAGGCTGCGGGTAAATATAGGGGCTCTGATGCAGCCTTAGAGGGCTAATAAGTGCTAGGAACAAAAATGCATCACAGAAAGGCCAAGATCCACAATAAAACCGCACAATAAAAACGTTCATTTTCTGGATTTGACCAATGAACAGGTGCAAATTAGGCTATATGGATGTCTGATGAGTGTTGTATATAACATAAATTTCTGCAGTCACATAGCTGACTGAATGGATAATTAAAATATTAATTTAAATATAAATATATATCACAGCGAGAAGGTACATATTATACATATTGAATCCATTCATTCATATATAGAAATATACGTGTGTGTGCATTTTTGAAATACATTGTGAGGACCAGACTTTCCCCATAATTCGATAAAAATCGGTAATGTTTTATCATTGTTTTGGTTCCCACAAGGATAACCTCAATTTTATATATATATATATAAAAAAATATATATGTGTGTGTGTGTGTGTGTGTGTGTGTGTGTGTGTGTGTGTGTGTGTGTGTGACTGCAAAAAAAAAAAAGAAATAGATAAAAACTAATAGTTTTGGATTTTGTTTGGTTGCTTATGGTTAAGCTCAGGGCATAGAAATGGATGCAGAGTGGACTGTCTGAGCGTGTGTGTGTTCATGTGTGTGCGTGTAATCAGCATTTACTTTCCCCCTGTGATTGTAGTTTGCAAGTACTTTTGAATTATGTCAAAAAAAATAATCAAAAGAATATTAATTATGATTAATTTTTCATAATCTGATCAGAATCCATGAATCATCCATACTTTCTGCATGCTGATCCTGTTAATACTAAAAACATATAACAGTCATCCTCACAAAAAAAGGAAGTCAAGTTAATTATTTCTATTTTTTATGGGCTTTATGGCTTTTCTGGTCCGTTACCCAGAAACAGTACATGGGTCAAAGGCCCTCTCAGCATAACTGTCTCCTCCCGATGACCTAACGCCTCAGCTTGGCAGGAATGGTCACATTCATTGTTCTACGTTTTTCTTTTTTTCAACACAGATTGAAAAACGTCAGCAGATATTCATTCAAGGCATCATTCATATTAACTCTTAAATCAGTGTCTAACTGGCTTCTGGAAATATTGAATCTCAGAGTAAATACTACCTACGATTAGCCACTGTTTCCATAACAAACCCGGCACTGTAATACTTTGAACCGTATTGGAATTTTCGACAAAGTGTGTTTTTCCGTCGGGGTCTTCGATGTTATCTGTGCCTGTCAGGCTAATGAGGGACATCTCTGACACAGCACCGTGAGATGGCCACGTTTGTTCCCCTGGTCCCAAACAGCCACTAATTCTTTAGTCCCTCTGTGTCAGATAGGTAACATGTCTAAAGAATCATTCTAAAATCCTCAAAACCCTAATATTGTTACAATTTCAGTTTTGATAGAAACAGCTTCTTCAGAACAAATACAATTGTTTTTAACCAACAATAATATATGTCACTTATACATAGTTAGTGTGACTCTGCATGATATAGCTCAACAAATAGAGCTTCGCGAGGTTGTGGGTTCGAATCCCAGGGGGAGCTATGTAAATTTTAAGCCTTTATTTTAAGATGTTTTGGATAAAAGCATAAGATAAACGTGAATGTAGCTGAATAGAAACAGACAGAAATGACATGGCCTCTACAGTCACAAAATTTTTGAGGGAAAAAAATGGTTAAAATACCATATCAGTGTTTTAAATCAATATTCAGCAGATGCACAAATACTATTTATATATATATATACTATATATAAACAAAAAATATACAAAATCTTTCCCAAGCACATATGGAAATTTTCTCTTAATTTTCCCTGTTGCTTGACTTGACCTTTTTGCCTAGCTCATCAACGCCCATAATATTTTAAATTTGAACCTGACATGACTCACTGCCCCAAGCAAGTTGCCCATGTCACTCTCTTTCACCCATTCTAGAGTTTCATCCATCCCTCAGGTACCGTGGCAACGCAGCTGCTTTTCTGGGATGCCTTAAAGCGACGGGAACTCACCGTGAAGGGCTACATCATGAGAAGCAATTACAAAAGAAAAAAAATGTGTTTCGAAAGAGGAAGTGTGAATAGTGACAGACAGAAATACATCTTTCGGTTTGTTCACATGCCATCTGAAACCCATTTCCTACAGTGGGTTTACAGGCACATTCTCTGAATGAAGCCGTTAGTGATCCTAGTAACATGGGCAAGGTTAAATGATCTGGTTAAGGTTTCTACGGAACTTTTAAAGTATCACTGACTTTGTGTTTTACCTATGCGGGGAAAACAGAAAAAAAGAAATTCCAGTTACTGAGATGCATGAGCACAACACTACCTGTTTGCCAATGAGGAAAAAAAAAAGCTCTCGGTTCAGTGCAAAAAAAAAAACAACAAAACAAAAGAAAAAACAAACAGATACTCTATGACTACAATTTTCACAGCAACAAGTTTCCAGAAAACAAACTGTGAGGCTGATCTGTAAACTGCTGGCTCATGCTTCACCTAGGTCAGCTGTTGACCTATTTTTTTTTTTGACAGTTGAAATCTTATCTTTTACATTGTTTTTAATCATTCATTACTCATCACGGTAAGAAGATGTCACAATGGAGAATCAGGCAGCACATTTTTATTGGTCTGTAGCTCTAATGAACAAGAGGAAAGTAATTACTACAAAGTAATAAATGACATCCAAAAACCCTACATTGGCATTGGTGTGTCTATATAGGATAAAGGACAAATATTCACAAACAAGGATTTCGTGTGTGTGTGTGTATTTATTATATATATATATATATGTGTGTGTGTGTGTGTGTGTGTATATATATATATATATGGAAATATATTTAAAAACTAAAAGTATGAATTAAATTAAGGCAGCCTCTTAATCTACTTCCTGTTCTGTGCACATACTCCAGTACAGTGTCACCACAGACAGTGACTGTGCCTTTTGTGTTTCATTCTTTTTAATATGCTGAAAACCATCTGAATAAACCAAAGCTTACATTAAATAAATAAAAAAAAATTTATTTCTACCTTTTTTACCTTCACTTACTTTAGCCTTTCATTAGTGCAGGTACAGAGAAATTTATTATCTCATTTTCAAAAAGAAGATACAATTCATAGATATAAGCAAGCCTATTATTCTCAGTATAATTGAATGTGTTGTATTCTTTTCTACAAATATGAATAAAACAGGATGTTAATAACTAATTGATTTATTAAGAATGTACTGATTAATTATGTCCTTTGAGTCATCAGGTGGCTTACAAAATGACATTATTATTATGCAAAACTATTTACTTTCAGTCGTTAAAAAATGATATTTTGCTGGGATCTCCTGTCCTGACCATAGTTAAAAATCCTATTTTTGCGTGGTTGGGTAGCCCAGCCTTTCACCACATCAATATTTCATTATTCAGTGTCATCATATCTCAGACTTGTTCTCATGGCCGAGATTGTGGCAACGGCGCCGGATGGTTGCAAATAGGGCAAAGGACACGACCAGTGTAATGACAGAAGCTTTCGTGTCAATAAGAGCAGAGGAGACGGGGGCAGGGTGTTTGGGTTGTGAGACCAAGGCGGCTTCTAATTTAGCCGGGGCCTGTGGAGAGAAAAGTGGCCAGATGGAACAAGTTCAGCTTATCAGTTGTAGCTGTGACCATATTGGAATATGGTCAATGCTAGAATTCGTCCTGTTATCCTGACTTGACCCTGGACAGGAAAGTGGAACCCGGGTGTCCTGCAAACCACCCC
The DNA here is from genome assembly GCA_015164015.2 of Brevimyrus niger. Lineage (NCBI taxonomy): Eukaryota > Metazoa > Chordata > Actinopteri > Osteoglossiformes > Mormyridae > Brevimyrus > Brevimyrus niger. The sequence goes on along the minus strand of JAABNY020000025.1, from coordinate 18,332,433 downwards.
CATGCTCATCCTTCATGTTCCAATACACTGACCCTGATCTCCTGATGAGGATACTCAATGAACCGCTTCCACAACACCAACTTCAGAGGGTCGCCCTTACAAATGCAAGGATGACGTTTTATTTCTAACATCCGCTCATTTTTCATTAGTAATATACTATGCAAATCGACTCTTTGAGCCAAACGGGCTCAGGAGCGGCGTATGGAGATTAGCACACCCTCGACGCCAGGAAGAATTTGATCATGGAACCATCTGTCCTGTCCGCTGCTAATAACCCATGCCAGATGGGTTAACAGATCTTTTGTAAGGTTCTCTGTCCAGGAACACTCTGCTCCGCGACTGTCAGGATAGTTGGATTTTACTATATTTTTATTGCCTTTTTTGAAGTGGTCTACAGCTTCGGTAAGCATGTGTCCTGTTGGACTATGATACATTAGGAGAACCAGAGAGAGCTTCTCCCACAGCCAATCACAACGCCTAAACGCAGAGTCCTGTTCTTGGTGTGATGCAGCCACATGGCCGCAAGAGAAGAGAAGGAACAGTATCACAGACCAAAGCACTAAGGGTTACGGAAAATATCTGCTGGTCTGAAGTCACGTGATGATGTCAACCTCTGGAAATCATTTCCACTGACCAGCTTAATAATCAAAAGCGTGTAATGAACACATGCTTGTATATAAAGACCGACATCCAGGAAATCTACAAAAATATATGACATCTGTGCCATTAAAAAAGACACACAGGCCTAACTGCAATAAAATTACTTACACTCTGTTTTTAAGGAGGATGTACTGGTGTTACTTACAGCCATTAAACATATCTAGGATAAAAAAGACTGTTAACTTTGCTTCTGTCAAATAATTGCGGGTTTTATCTTCCAAAAGGTTATTTCTTATGTAAGCTGACTCTGGGGTACCTCGAAGAAAATGGCACCACTAGTGTTGATGAGCCTATAAAAAAGGAGAATAGAGGAACCTAAATGAGTGGTGAAAGTAAATGATCAATGTTCTAACCAGAGTTCATCCGAGTCATGTGACTCCATCATAATAAACTACAGACAAATAGTACTGCAGAACCCTGGATAGAGTCTCTCTCTCTCTCTCACACACACACACACACACACAAACACACACAAAATTATCTGGATTACTGTGCTAAACATTCAAGATTTTCTAATTGACTACTTTCAACATTCCTAAAACCAGAGTGACTAAATTCAATGAACATTTGCAGGTTGACAGCTTTTAGGAAGTTCTACAATCTTTGTTGTTGAAAAAACAAAACAAAACATGGCCACACATGATTCATGGGTCATGTCCATGTCTGATAACTGAAAGCATGTTTCCAAAACTCATTCTCACTTGTTTCTGTGGACTTTGTGAGTTTCAGAAAATTAACGAAAGTTCTTTGTTGGATTACACGAGGGCTGAGCAAGTTTTGGTTCCTGATACTGTAACATATGATGAGGAAGCCTGACTCTAAGTCACCTGTCCGTCCCATTTCAGAAACAACAAAAAATGGAGTAGGTTTTGGAAATTTGCTCTTCGACTGATTTTTTTTTTTATTCCAGCTGCCCTAAAGGAAAATTAAAGAATTATAAATAGTGTCAGCAACTGTAGATGTTTCAGATGTGAAGTATTTATCGAAAAGAGATGATGGTGTTCGGGACTATGGAAATACTATTCATGTCAACCACAAATTTCAAGAAAACAAACACAAAATTGCCTTATCATTTTTAGAGTAACATTATATTATGCTCTGTAAGAATATTGATATGGTGTCATACCAACTATAGCAGGAATGATTAAGATCATATGTTACTCCTTTAGAGCCAATTAATACCTAATACTGTCCCAATGGACAATGCAGAATAGGCCTCAGGCTGTGAGACCTTCCTCCTCTCAGCCTCCTGTCCTATCATGATGTTTGGCTGAATCTCTAAGGACCATCAGCCACTCAGCACTCACCACAGATTACGTTACACAGGCCTCGCCAGTGCGCCCTGTGCATTCCTTTGTCTCGCGGATGTCTGCCCCAACCCCCACCCCACTCAGCCACTCTCCCCCCAGCTGCACCGTTTCCCAGTATACATGATCTCACATGACTCAACAAATCCATTTGCTTGAAATATGCTATTCCAAGGAAAGGGAGGGAAGATGACTTGGCACGTGGTAACCGCGAGTACAGCCTTCAATCCGGACACATTACTGCTTATCAGGGTTTTATAAAGTCTCTGAAAAGAAATAAACACAATACAGCCTTAAAAGCAAATAAATGCACACATCACTCTATGTAGTGAGACTACTGTCTGTTCTACTGTACCATTTATTATGAAGGTATCTACAGTGCATTATAGATGGTTGCTTTAAGTAACGTGTTACCCAAACATCCTCCAACTGCTTCCTCTTTATTTCTTGAAATATCATACTTTTCTAACAAACATGAGCTTTGCGCGTCAGTATGTGCCCTGCGATGGACCAGAACCTCACCCAGTGTGTATAGCGAGTCGGAATCTCAGTCATACTCTTTAAACAGCTGGTCTGGCCCATACTTACAGATGGCAGAGTTCCATTACACAACAGGCCAGGCAAATCTTACGAAAATATAATTCCTAGCTGTTTGCCATATGTTTTTCCTCTTAGTAGTGTGTGTGGGTGTTCTAATCCTGCCGTCTGAATTCTGCATGAACTTAAGTATGAACGTTACTCGTACAGTAGTAACAGTGGGACTATGACTGCACCAAAGGAAGTTCCTTAAGCGAATCTAGCATCTAACTGTTCAATTAATCATTTCCCTAACCCAACTTGACCTTCCCTTTTTGTGTCAAAGGCGGTTTAAAGATTAGTAGAAAACACGCATGTGCGGTACATGCAGGATTGGGTCTCCTTGGTGACTGGAGCTGTCTCAGCAGCATGAGTTCCCAAGCTCATCAGCAGAGATTGGGAGCTGCATGAGTTACAGAGTGTCTACAGAGGGGGAATCACTATAGTTTGTAGTAGGGAACCAAAAACTGTCAAGTGCCTACTGGGCAAAGGGGCATATTGTTGACAACCCTCTCACAAAAAAAGAAAAACATATAAAGATTAACCACACTGCAAATCATGATAAGATTAGTCTGTTAGACGTGACACAGTTGAGGTTACAATGAGATTTTTTTTATTTTTTTTTATCTATTACGTTGTTAATCCACCATGTGCAGCCAGGAAAGTGTTTAGGATGTAATGTTGGAGTTACGAAAGATCTGATACCGGTCTCGCAAAATATTCCAGTACTTGCCGCACTAAATCTAGCACAGCTGATGTGTCCCGTCATTCCGAGTCGGTCACGCCTGGTGTGTTTCGCATTACTGATACCATTACAGGATCAGTAGATCCTTATATTGCTGGAACAGGCCCCTCGAGTGAGTAAATAAAGCCTAATTCCACCACAAGCCGCTGCCAGCAGGAAGCCCTGCTCTTCATGAAGGCTGCCGGCTGCCCCAATGGAGCAGCATCACACCGACGATCAGTCCGGTAGGTGCAGACGGTCTGCAGCGGCTGCTCACGGAGCTCCGCTCACACGCATCACACCGACGATCAGTCCGGTAGGTGCAGACGGTCTGCAGCGGCTGCTCACGGAGCTCCCATCACACGCATCACACCGACAATCAGTCCGGTAGGTGCAGACGGTCTGCGGCGGCTGCTCACGGAGCTCCCATCACACGCATCACGATTCCGATCCACGTGCTGCTGCCTGTCATTCGCAGATTAACAGCACCTCCTTTAAAGCTCCTCTCGCAGCTATTCCAGTGAATGTGAATGAGCCAGAGGATGCAGTGAGTTACGGAAAGAGGGCAGCCACACACGTGCGACAATGGCAAATATACAGTCCCCATGCATGATTCCGTGCCCCATTTTCATTACCTTAGTCTGTTGCGGTCATATATTACCCTAAGGGATATTCCAAATATCTCATACATATAATTATTCTCAAAAGATTCAGACAAAAGGGATTTTTTCTTTACCAACCATGATGCAACAATAGTCACACAGCAACAACACCTTCATTTTAAGTGGATCCAGAGGCTGCTGCCGCAGAACCGACTACAATCTCAAACATCAAGGCTTTATTTGAGGGGAAGCAAACTTTCAAGCCTAAATCCCCCAGGTCTCTGTTACCTCTGTCTGCCTCCGAGTTGTGAAGCTAAATGATGAAACATGCACACAAACCCAATCGCTTCTCATTCACGACGTCCCGCCATCCAAATGCAAAACTGCATTTACCATAATATTATAAGTTACAGACGACAACACATTTAGGAACATGTACACAGGTAATTATCAAGCACCGTTTAATCATTTTAATTAAGACAAATTTGCGGGATAAGATGATTGACAATAGATCAACAATAATTAAATACACCATGATTAACATAAATAGATGCGTATTTCCTCCTACATAAGGTGCATTTAGAAAACGTACTGCCTAAAAATAAAGCAGAATAGGACAAAAACTTTTCCGTAGGTGTTATGAATCAACTAATGCAAAAGAAAGTCCATAAATAGTCATATTTGCATCACTTTTTATTAGAGACCCTATCAGACAGTAACTAGGCACTGCATGCAAATCCGGGATATATTTTTTTTCTTCGTCTGGTGATGGGCCACTGACGATGTCATACACAGGAAGTGGGCGCTCTGCCTTTTTTGTTTTTCCTCTCCTCCCAGCCACCTGCGACTCTCACCTCCACACAGCTCTCCACCTCTTCGATTCACACACTGTCGCAACTACCGGCCAGAGTACGAAGAGGGCAAAAAAAAAGAGCCAGTTTCACACATAAATACACCTGTAACCCTAGGATTTCCAATTTTTGTAATGAGCCGCATGACTAAACCTCCACAATCATGTTAATAGAAAGTATTTTCCTTTTCGAAAGAAGGCGAACTAAAGTTAATGATATGATATCATGTTTCACACCCATTCATAAAAAAAATCAGATAATGTGTTAACACCACAAAAAAGAGCAACTCGAAAGAATGTACTGAATGATGATGGCATTCATTACAGAGGATAAGGTTAAGAAAAGCTTGACAATTACTTCATATCATTTTCAGTGGCAAAATATTACAAATCTGTCTTGTAACAATTCATCCACCTATCCGTGCATTTTACAATTACGGCTTGCCCAAGTAGGGTAAGGGTGATTTGGAACCCATCCCAGGAACAGCTGGCATGTAGTACATCTGGGATGTATGGCGTGGTTGTTACTCTTACACGCGGATCCACCGGAACAGGCTTTTGAAAACTAAGCGCCACCATTTTTTAGGGGAGGGGTCAGAGAATCAGAGTGCCGCTGGTCGCCGGACGCGGAACCAAACAGAGCATGTAAACAAAGAGAGCGGATTCAGACAGACAAGCAGCACCGACCACAGGGTCAAACCTCCCAGCATCTAAGAACCAGTTACATCTATCCTCCCCAATCCGGTTCTCGAGGACCTGGAACCTATCCCAGGAAGTCCCCAGAAAGGGCACAAACTCACACACAATTAGACGCTGAGGGCAATTCAGAATCCCCCATTCCCAAAACTGCATGTTTTTGGGACTGGCAGGAAACTGGAGACACTCAGGAGTGGAACCCAAACCTTGGCGGTGTGCAGATGCAGTGCTATCTACTGGGCCACTGTGCAACCCAGAACCTATTAAGAAATGTAGAAGTTGTAGACCCCCGATGTGCAGATTGTCATACATATGGGATCATAAGCCAATTAGTTTCAACATTCACCACAAACAAGGTGGGGATGCTATTTCCAGCCGGGGATGCTGATTTCCTGTCAGTCGTATCATATAAGGACTCCAGGGTTCTTATTTATGTATGTATTTATTAATACTTATGACAGTTCTTGTGTGGCATCACCAACAGGGTCCAAGAACGCTGACCTGCTGAGTAGTCCTGGCAGACAGACAGCAACAAATCCGCCAGGGTCATCTTAGTCCTCCCTCCCCCCCCCCACTTTCCTTTCAAAACAATGATCTCACTTCTTTTACCAGGAATCTGCTGATTGTTTTAAATGTCAGTCTCAGGTTCCTAGGCGACTGCAGCCGCTCGTCCCTCATCTAATTTAAGTCTGCCGTCAGACAAAAAAAGAAAGAAATAACAGGAAGAGGAACGGAGAGAAAACTCCTTGTTGGGAAGTGACAGGCTGGATCCTGGAACAGGACCCTGCACAGGCGGTAGGCAGTATTATTCGAGATTACAGTCGTGACTCTAGAATTCTCTTTTTCATTTAGTGCAGTTTCCCAATCCGGTTCTGCTTTTGTTACTGCCCGCAGGTCCCTGGGGATCGGATTGGGAAACACTGATCTAGCATGTTTAGTGACAGAGCAGCACCAAAATTAATGTACCAGTATGAGCTAACATGCCAGTAAATCCACCAATGTAATTGATTTCTGAAGCATGGAATTTGTACGCATGTGACGTTCTTTCACAAACTTGTGTGCCTCTAAAGCTGGCTATAAGGGGAAGAGTGTCTGGCTTACATCTACCAATGTACTTCATGCTGAATGAGCTCTGAATCCCCGCAACAAAAAATGTTCTGGGAAACTGATTGGTCATGTCTCAGAACCAATCAGATTGTAGAGGAGGTGGGCCCAAGCGACCAGAGAAAGTGGGACCAACCAATCACATGTCTTGGTCCCGCCTCCTCTAGTTGCTTAGACCCACCTCATCCACAATCTGATTGGTAATGTCTCTGAACCAGTCATTTTTCCTTTGGCCCTCAGAACATTTTTGTGTAAGTAAAATTCCCACAAGCTACTCCTAATCTTCCTGGACCTCACTGCAGCACCCAGCACAGTGAGACATCTTTGCTTCATGGAGAGAAGGTAGCATCAAGGCACCCAGACACCTGCCCCCAAGATATAAAAGGAGGAATGTTTTCACTTCTCTCACCCCATCCTTTACCCCCTGCTGTGTTTCATGTCCTGCCTGCATTGCCTGTCTGATCCTTTACTTTCCTCACGGGAGCATGGCTCTAAATTAGCCATGCCTGGGTCTCGTTAGTCTTCCTCTCGTTCCTGCCCTCTTGTTACCCAGTCACAGCTGCCTTGTGTTTGCTCCCTCGTTAGTGAGGTATATTAACGTCGCTCTCCAGTATTTGTTCATGCCCTGCCTTTCACTGCCTTCCTCATTTTGGATTCCCTGCGATCTTGTTTCTTTTCTGTTTTGCCCTCTGTTGTTTAATAAAGTCCTTTCTGTTTGAATTCAACTTCTCTTCCCATTTACTTCGTTCCGCTAGTCGTGACACTGTGCCAGTTAGCAGGGCTATAATCTCACTAATTCACCCACCACTGTCAAACTGAAACAACATTCACCTCACATCCCAATATTCGGGACAGATCTTTGCATTTTTATGTGCAGAAATATCTAATGAGTGAAATAAAAATGCTCAGAGTAGGTCATCATTGCAAAACTGAAAGATGAAAATTCTATAATAGAGAATCGAAGACGTGGCACAATGCCATAATAAAAGTGTCAGCAATAGCAAATGTAAGCATGGTAATGGCTTGTGTTTTTACTTTCGTAATGAGGCAGCAAGTGCACTATACAGTTTCAAGGGTACGTCACCTCGTGTGATTATGGCCAAGGCTGCAATATTACACACGCAACATTACGGTGAAATCCATCGTTTAGACGAATGCTTTTGTTACTGCACATTAAACATTAATAAACATCAGCGGCTCCCAAAGACCTCAACTCCCATGTGTCTGTTCACTCTGCAGCACCAGGTCCTGCACTGTCATACATACATTGCATGTGCCATTCTTGCATGTTGTCCTCTTGTAATTGCAATGCTGGAGGTTTGGTGTTGCTACCACTTCCAAACGTTAATTTTTTACCATCACTTGCAACTGTGATGCAACATCAAGCCAACAATTACCAGTCACTTTTCTTTTCTTAAGGATGGTCCTGTATCGTTCAGTAAGACATAATTCATTATTGCACATAGACATGCAATGACAAAGAAAGTGATTATGACATTAGTACTTGTTTTAGGGACTTTTCTGCAATGGCTGTTATGAAGAAGATGATATGTGAGTAGCTCATAAATTCAGCACACGATCAATGCAAAATAGTACTTGCTCACTTCCATATCTGTCATGTGGAACCACTTTAGCAATCAAAAACAGTAAATCTTCCATTATTACCCATCACAATATTGTTTAGTTTTATTCATATGACAGAAGTGTTCCACCAGAAGGATAATAAGGTTAGTAGAACATAGCCTTTACATTTCCTACAGTTTTTTCCCCACAGGACAAGCTGAAAAATATTACTTTCCAGATAACACTGGAAATATCTCCTGTTTGAATGCAATGATTTTACAAACACAATTCTCTATTTGTCAGCGCTATGAGTTTATCAAAACACATTTCAACAGTCATTGAAAAAAAAAACACTGATGCAATAGAAATTACACTTGCTACTGTGCCTAAATATTACAAAATAATTCCTCTTAATTTCAGTTTTTTTCTTGCTTTACAAACGCTGGTATTATTTTCCTGACAACTTTGTAACATTTTGCAGAACACCACGCTGCCTGGTTTTTCCATAACTCCATAATATCTGGATAATTATCCATAGCCTTAAGGAATTTTTATATTTTAAATTCCAACGATTGTTGTTGTGAAAGAGAGATTCCATTCAAGCTTTGCATTTATACCACTAGACCTCAAACGTAGGTTGGACCACGATACTCGCTGACCCTCTCCAACGCTTTTCTTAAAATGCCCCTGAAACGTCTTAAAAGCTTTCATATACATTTTAAGATATGCTATTCAATATCACACACTTTACTTGTTTTTGGTTAAGGTATTAAGATAACTGGGGGATTCAATTGAACATCTGTGATAATCAAACCGTATTAGCTGTCAAAACTATGTACGAAATTACTAGCACTACATGACCTATTTCCACCGATCACCATACGCTACTGTAGCTCACATTTAATAAGTGAATAGTAACAGGCAGTCCAGGATTGCGAAATTAACGTAATAAGGCATGCATTCCGGCTGTACTGGTTCCCATTGCACGATTTAAAAAAGATTTCTTCACAAGCAAATGTTTTGTATAGATCATCTGTGGGAATCTTGCGCTGCATCTCTGCCACTATTATTGCAACAACTGTATTAAAATAGTATAACTGCAATCTCTTTATAACAGTGCAAATATAATGTACAGAAAAACTCAAATTACCACATACCAAACAATTCATGTATATATGACTTCACAGCGAGAGTTACAAATGAAAAAGCATCGCGTTATAGTGGGCTACATTCCTTTTCTATGGTCAAGAAATCAGAGAAGACCGCCGAAAATGACATGACCTATTCTTAAACGGAAAACACGGAGGTAAGTCGGACGAAGCCTACCCCCCCAACCCCCCACAAACATCTCGTCCGTTTTCTGCGGTGCATCCACAAACAAGCAAAGCACGCCGCACAAGCACCCTGCGCCCAACTTCGGCAGGCGAGACGGCTGACGGCTACGCGAATCCGGACGTTTTCTGTCAGACTCCACTTGCTATCGCGATCGACACGAGTACGGTCAGTATAATAGTGCAAAAAACAATAGTGCAGTACGTAAAGAAGTAAACGCGTTTGCCTTGTCGGATTTGAATTCCGACGATGCTGTGCGGGGCTCAGAAAGAGCAGCCAAAGCAGCGGTTTACTACGAATTAAACTGTCATGTCAAGCCACGAGTACCATTTAAAAGGACGCAAAATCGTACACAATCACTAGTACCGGAGAGACATATTTTACATGAGACGTGTTCATGGCGCTTACCTTTTAACTTTCGCTTTTTTCTCCTGAAGTCCAGCCTTTATGTCCGTTTACAAAATTAGATCTTTTTTTTTCGCATGGTGACTTCCTTCCAGAGTTTCTTAACCCTCCCAGGATGCAGGAAGATTACGTTTCGATGTAGGGTTTCAGGTTCTTCGCCGTGCAAAAATGGTATCTCGTCGGCTATAAAACTATTATTAAGCGGACGTCAATAGGCGTCTCGATCCAGTACGGCGTGCTTCTCCTTCTCCGCTGTTTGTTACGCTCTAATGGAACGCCTACTCTCAATCGCTACATTGTTGACATTCGAACGCTGACGTCATGCATCCCCTCATTCACAACAGCGTGAGGTTTTGAGTTGCGTTACAGCCCCGGGCATACAGGGGAGCTACTCCGGAAAAAATTCGCAGATGGGGTTGGTGAATCGCTATTACGAATGCAGCGCAGCGCCCAACCACCCATCCTTTTTTCTCGGCTCCACGGGTCCCGGTCGCTCAGCGAGCGGAAGAGAATTGCGCCATGACTAATGAGAAGTCCGTGCGGCTGTGGATGGGCTCGCGCCTAGAATAAGGCCGGTGTGTACACTGCGAGGTGGGGCGTGGGGAATAAGAATTTGCAATAAAATGCCGTTAATTGAATTGCACAGCCGCGAAGCGATAATTTAAACATACCTACCTCCCGCGTTTGGAATTGGCAGTTATTTGGCATTTAATCAAGCACCGGCGAGCCGTCAAAATCTTGTGATAATTTCTTTTTGGAAATTTTCCCTTACCACAAGTAATGTAAAGAAATTGTAATGTTTACCAGGCGGTTAACACTTTATTATACTACTAATAACATATTCAAGAGTGACCAAATCATTATTTTTGAACTTTAACTCCATTATTTCCTAGATTTTTTTATGTTTTGAAATGCCCCCCCTCAACAAATGCATTTAGCTGATGTATCAAATGCGCAAATTAAACACGGAAGCCAGGAAAATAAATGTATCGCTTACTCCAATTATAGTCTTAAGATAAATATTGCCTGTCGGTCCTTTCAGGAGGAACAGGAAATAAACCGATAGATGAATAAATGTTTGCTTAATACCAAGGAATTGCTCTTTCCATTAATGTAGACCACGATTAATTAATTATTTGTTTTCAAGGAAGCTGTTAAGAGAAAACCTTGCAATATTGCCGTTGCATAAAAGATAGTAGGAAAATAGGATGTCAGCATGAACCCTGGCGTATATTCCTTATTATGTGTTGCTCTTTATTAATCTTGCATTTTTCATCTATTTGAAATGAAGATTTTACTAGACTCGCATAGACTACCAGTTTAGATTAATCGTATTTGCACAGTGACCATAATACAGAAACTATTGCATTCAACTTTTTGAATGACTTTTTGAATGAGCATTAAGTAAGTAACAGCAGAAAGCTGACAGCTTAGTCCAGTGTGCAGCTACCACTAGGGATGAACTTTACTCCAATTGTCACATCAGTTGCAGGTGTTTTTAATACTGACTTGGCAAACGGAAAAACGGAGCCTATTCAGTGTTACATACAAAGCTCTTGTATGTCAACCTTAGTTACAATCATCATTCACACAATGCATTTATACATATAATTAATAAACTGGTTAAGCCTGCTATACCAGACACATACACGCTCGAAACACACAATCTGTTTGGACTCCATGGCAACAAAGACCTTTTACAGGGACATAATTTGCAATAGATATAATGACTGGAGTGTTTATGTAAGGCTGCCAATAAGAACTAATAAGATTTAACAAATGTGGCTTGTATATGTAACAGTTATGAAAGATATTTATATGCATTTTATCAGAATGTTAGCACCTATATATACATCCACAGCTATCAGTCCACATTCTAAAATGAATTTTAAATAATTTAAATAATAATAATAAAATACATAAAATAATAATTATGAAAATGAATTTTAAACCATTTGAAACATACTTTAAACTGCTATGCTGTATTTTTTTATTTCAAGTCATGAATGTTGAAGACGTGAGCCATATAAGATTTTGAAATTGTCTGTGAATCCAATAAAAGTAGTTTTTTAAAAACAGATGATGTGTAGTGCAAGTGTTATACTTTATGCTGTGCAAAGCCAAGACACATATGCTCGCACAAGAAACAATTAGTCATAAAATCATTATTTTCAGTTAAGACTTTTCCCCTAAAGCAGTTCTGCATTTAATTATAAATGATCTATCTTTACACAATGTGTTTGGATTTTAGTTCCAGAATATGACATTTTCTGCTATGATTAAAAAGAGAAATATTAAGTTCCATGATTTTCAGATGTAACACTAACATCAAAGAGCAGTCAAGCATCAGTCTGTAGGACAATGACAACTATTACTGAAGGTTTAATGACGATTCTCTACATCCAGCAGTAAAATATACCGCAAAACTGTGCAGAGGAAATGCAAATGTCGGAAAACTCTCCATGTGTTTAACATCACATACTAAATATATTGATTTTCCAATGTGCAAATGCCACTTTTAGCACTAAAGTTTATTGCATTTTTTCCCACCATACAAAAACAAACAAGAAAAATAATATAAGGCTGCATTTAAGCTCCCTCTTAATGGATTGAGCAGACCCAGGTCATGAAAGAAAATTGCAGTGCACATTATTATAGATCAGCGTGACCACTTTACTGCCCGAGCCATCCATGCACTCAAGGGTCTAGAGTTCATCAGATTTCCAGTACAAGTGCACAGGCTCATTTGTTCAGTGCACAATGAAAGACAGCTCATCAGACAGTATCACACCGCACTGCTTAAAGGGCCATTGACTAATTTTCTTTGTGTTGGTGGAATTATTAATGATTAAAACCAGGTGTTATGAATGGCATGTTTACAATGTAATGGCAAGCATGTAGGAGCTTGGCTTTGGCTTCCAGCCCCCGGCGTTTCTCAACGGCTTTATTGACTCATGACCCAAAATGAACTTCACCCATCATCAGTCTCGTGTTTCACCTCTGAGTTCAGGCAAATTTCCATTTGCATGTTGTGTGGGGGTTTGCCTTCTTGCATACACCTCCACATCAAGACTACCTGAAGAAAAAGCAATCTAATTATATTGTCAAATTAGCATTTTAAAAATATGGTATTAATATTTATACTCAAAGATCGCTGTTTTTCAACTTGACACACCTGTAGCAGGTATTTGGTGTTCTTGATTGTTCAATTTGTTTGTGATTGTTTGGTTCATATGTGCTTTGAGCTGGGAGGGACCATAAATGTGGACTCTGGGCATCCCCATGGATTGAGAAACAGCATTCTAGATATAAAAGCATAGCAAAAAAAAATGCAAATGTAATATTTTTTCCAGAGTGAAAACACAAATTAGCCAAGATGAATATATTGAGATCAACTGATAACATAACTCTTATTTCAGTAAATCTAGGTGGTATTTAGTATCACAATACGTTCGGATATTGTTTTCTGCCGGGACCAGCAATAGATTCAGGATCTGAATTGCCTGTAAAGCGTTTTACATGTGAAGAGAGTTAATTCCCCAAGGAAGCTCTCCAGGAAACAAACAAACAAAGCAGGAAGTAGCCCACATGGGCAGTGTTCCTGTCCGCTACGACTCTCACTGCCCCCACCCATCCTTATATCAATGCAAAGGTTAACTGAATCCTTTGCGCTATTTCATTTAGCCATTTAGAAAGCTACCATGTTAACTTTAATGATCTGTCTTTATACTATTGCATCCAGGAAATATATTTCTGATACCAAGTGCAAGCAGAGTGTTGCAGTGGCTCAGTTGCTAGCTTTGCCATCTTGCATCTCCAGGGTTGGGGGTTTGAATTCTATTTCTGCTGTTTGCATGGTCATGTGACAAGCATTTAGGCTAATTAGCATAGCTAAATTCATATCTAATTTGCTCCCTCCAAGCCCCCTACCAGACTGCACATTTTTGCTCCCGACCGGGGACTGGGAGGGAGCAATAACGTGGACTGTCTTTGGGTCCCCAAGCACTGGATTGGGAAACACTGCCCTATGCTAATCACTACAAGCGCGTGTGGAAACGATGCCCATTTTCCTCCAATAGGAGCTGCTGAATAGCCATTCATCATGTCCCTCCCCTCAACACGCAGCATCCGCATCAGTGTCCTTTGATTTGCATGCAGTCAGCCAACCATCTCTTTCCACTAAACAGACTGCGGACTCAGTCTAGCGATGCACTTGGAGATCAGCGATGTTCATACAACTTGCCCAATACCCATCATTCATTTGGTTGTTTTTGTAATATTATTATTTCAATTAAGCTACGCTATATCAGTTTATTTAGAAATGTAAAAGCTATACTATACATGAAAATTCATAATAACGCAAACATTACACCCCTTTATTATATGTTTTAATGGGCTTATCTTAACAACAGTGTAAAATTCTGTCCACCTATTAAATTAACCCACAAACTCCACAATACATCACCATGCCTAATTAAACATTTTTTCTCTACCAAGTAAAAATGCATATTTAGCGCAGTGTTGTAAATGTTTGAAGAGCACTTTTAATAGTTCAGAAAATGCCATTTTATACCACTGCACATTTTTGTTAAAAATCCGATGAAGACCACCTCCCGAAAAAGTGTTTCTAGGTCTATGAAGAAAAAAGATCTGAAACAGCTATGACGCAATTGGTTTTGTGCATTATAATGGGTACGGATGAGTTTTTAGTGATGATTAAATTTTCTTGATATTTGCAACTCACTGCAATTGCAGCTGCAACTTGATGATTAGGGTGTTTCCCCAGCTGAAGACAAGATTGGCCATTGGTCCCTTGCTTGCCTACAGCAACAGTGCCTCCTGCAGGTTGGTCAGACACCTGCAGTCTGCCAGTTGCCAGTAGTAAGTGGATTGAAGTGTTTTTTCTCTTAAAACCTTCATCGCAAATATGCAAAAAATGAATTAGCAGTCTGCACTAAAGCTGTGTCTGATTTCTAGATGTTCAACTGTGTGTCAATCTAGTCGCATTGTATTACGCCTGGGGGTTACTGACATATCTGAACAAAGCGAGAAACTGACCTGACACCCAGCTCCATACACAATAACTCAATCTAATGCTTGAAGGAAGCAAGCAAGCCCGGACAGACAAGGACGCATATGCACACTCTTATCATTCCACAGCTAATGCCAAATTCCTTTATTACTAAAGTTGAAATAGCTGATATCCAGTGCTGTTGTCTCTCAGGTACCCTGAATCCCCAACCCCCCCTCGAGGAGAGAGGTCCCCGGGGACAGCTGCCATTTCACACGCGCACACAAAGAGGAATATACACAGAGAAGTGAAAGTAAGCAGGAAGCCGGTGAGGCAACGTGAAACACCTTCTTTTTCTTAGTGTCTGTGCGATTGCTGTCAGGATAGTTAATCCAATTCCCCCAAAAAGATGTATCAACCTAGGAATGTGAGAAGGTCTAGGGCTCCAATCAGATGACAAAAACTACACCCACAATTGGTAGTGTGCTATTAAAAAGAGGATAAAAGCAGCAATGCTTTATTTTGTATATTTAAATTTTAAATTGATTTCCTTAGGCCTGTATAAGTGTTGATAGGTGGCAATTTGACCTCGGTGTGTATGTTGATGCTACCATGTCCCACTCTTGCTAGTGTGGGGAAGCAATAAAAAATGCCAATAGAATGTTGGGTTATATCTCTAGGTGTGTGGAGTTTAAGTCAAGGGAGGTGATGTTACGTTTATATAATTCCTTGGTAAGACCCCATCTAGAATATTGTATGCAGGTTTGGTCACCATACCACAAGAAGGACATTGCTGCCTTAGAAAAGGTGCAACGAAGGGCTACAAGAATGATTTCAGGTCTTAGAGGAATGTCCTATGAGGAGAGGTTAGCTGAGCTGAGTCTGCTTAGCCTTAAGCAAAGGAGACTAAGGGGGGACATGATCCAGGTCTATAAGATTCTAACGGGTCTGGATACTGTTCAGCCAAATGGCTATTTCAAAATTAGTCTAAATACTAGAACTTGTAGCCATAAGTGGAAATTAGCGGGAGAACATTTTAAAACAAATTTGAGAAAGCACTTCTTTAAACAGGGCGTAGTTAGAGTATGGAATAGTCTTCCTGCTAGTGTAGCTGAAGCTGAAACCCTGGGTTCCTTTAAATCAGAGCTACTGTAGATAAGATTTTAACAACTCTGAGGTATTAGTTAAGTTCCCCCCAAACGAGCTTGATGGGCCGAATGGCCTCCTCTCCTTTGTAAATTTCTTATGTTCTTAAGAGGCAATACTTATATGCATCATGTCTGAAAATGCCAATCCTGTGATTAAAAACCATAGAAAATTTTGAATCATTATAACTATGTATGTTTTCCGTAAACACATTTATGTGACTGTCTTAAATTATTTTCCTAATGTGAATGTCTTGCATCATTTATATTATAGTGTATATAACCTTTAGGGTACAACAGCCATGCCCTGGTTTTAAAAAAGTGCAGCTCGTTTTACATTTTGCCCTTCTTGATGGGGGTTGATGCCAATGACCACTTTCAATCGCTGAAATCAACTGCATGGTAAACAAACACAGGTCCACGCAGAGCAAAGATGAGTGATCACTTTTTAGGATGGCCCAAACCTCAGTCTGTCGCATATCCGCTTTCTTGAAGGCTCTTTTCACCACAAACATACTTCAGCAATTACCTTGCACCCACACGCTGACAAGTCCAGAATCTCATAATTACAGCCCACTGCACCGACCCGATCCAGCTGGATATAATGTGCCTTGGGACTGGAAAAAGAGTCAGGAAAGGGAGACTGGAACCCGATTAAAAGTCCCCCTGGAGCCGCAGAACTGATAGATTGGAGACATGCAGTCTGACACCATTCTCGCTATTCAGTAGGGTATTGGCGTCCACTAATCCAAAACGGTGTGTGCAATCTTCCTTCTCCGCTACCCGCAAGTTCCTACCACCAGGGGAGAGGTGTGCGTACCTTAGATGCTCATTCTAGTGGGTGTTCATTACTTGCCGCTGGCAGATGAGTGTCAGTTCAGCACGGTAACCATGTGTCGCGCATAAAAATAGCAGCGCGGTCTGAAGCTGTGGAATTTCACAATGTCATTTCTAATGGGGTCGGAGGCATCGTCGCTGATGGCACCACAGTTTGCACTATATAAAAATAATTATTAAGAAAACGCTGCGTTAATTTCTTTCTCCTTTTGCATCGATCTCATAATTCAGGAAGCCTTATCAATTTAATGTTGGTTGCAACCAAATAATGTGCTGTCTATTGTAGATTAATTCGCATTGGATATCAGAGGATCGTAGTGATGACAAGGTTACAGAAAGTTGCATTGTTTAAACAAGTCTACATTAACTCTGTGAGGGCTCAACCGATTTCAAGTATACGTTGCCTATTTTTGTAACTTCAATCCTAAAAATTCATCCTAAAAATTGACTTATTTCGAAAACAACCCCATCGGTCTCATGAAATATGTTACCAAGCCAGCAATATAAAATCTATTTCAACTGAATTGTTTATTTATTAGTATTTTAAAAATCATTTCATATGCATAGCAAGGGCTTTTAGTTTGGCGTCTAGTTCCACCTAGTGAGCAGCTGAAGGTATTACATGAAAGTTATACTTGTGTACTTCTGGTCGTGTCCGAACTTTTTTTTTCCACGTTTCTGACCGTTTAATCGGTATATCAAAAATATAGACGCATCCTTTCTGTGCATCATGTTGCTTCTTTGCTACCATTGACTTATTTCAGTAAATGCACTGCGAAAATTTTTAAATTATAATTAATATTACCATCGTGAACAAGCGATTTTCTGTACACCTGTCGGCCCAGTCTATTGTCTGCTGAGGTCCAAATACATCATATCGTACACCACATAGAAAATAATAACTGATATCTTTCACGAAGCCATAAAGTTAACCGCACTTCATGGGTTTGGTCCCTCCTTTCCGGTTACGAAACGCAGTGACAGAGGCCATCTTGCTTTCATTTTCACTTGTCTGACATTTGTTTCTATTTAATAAATGCGTTTACCAATCTGTCTAGATACTACTGTGTAGGAAGAAGGGTAACAGAAAGACGAAAATGCGTTGTCGTTGACCCTCTTTTAAGGTAGGCGATTAAGCCAGTTAATTCAGCAGTATACCCTGATACTGAAATTCGCAGTTAACTAGATCATGCAATTATTAGAAATGAACTTGCACCCGGTCCTCATCAGGAACGAAATGATTGCAGTTAGTGTGTTAATTGTATGCCCTGCATCTAAGCAGTTATTTATTTTATATACATTTACGGTTTTACAGTAAATGTTTTAGGGAATATACCGTAGCTTAATGCATTGGCCAGTCATTGCACCTACGATGGCTGGTGTTTTCAGTTGATTTGCTCATGATTAAGAACTGACTATACTTGTAGGACGTGTATGACTGCTATACTTTAAAGAAATTTAGTTGATTTCGTATTCATTTAATCCTATCCTTGTAAACTTTTTTCATATGAATACATACCAGCATTATTCGATGCAGCACGTACATTATACTAAACATTTCCGAAATAAACGTGGTCATGATCGTTTCTCGTTTACACAAGCATTGTTTACTTAAGATTACAGCTGCAAAACCGCTATGTTATCGTTTAAAACGTGGCGCATTGTGTACCAGCCTGGTGCTTCCCGGACCCTTGAACCTGTGGTCAACATTAAGGTTTCACCTTGTAGCGTGGTATTATGTCAGTTTTATTATACGTGTTTGCATGAACCAAGCGTTTTAATTGATGACGACCCATAGTCGCGATATGGATAATTTCTTAATACCTGATGTATGTATGGAACTAATCCCCTTTGTTGATGCATAAATTGAAATAGTACTGGAAAGAATAAATCTTACAGCCACGTTGCTGCTTGGCTTCTGATTTATTTTCAGATATGAACTGAAAAACTTTTTGCCATATATCTCACTGGTTGGGGGTTTGAATCCTGTGCGTGCCCAGACACATGTGGACCTCTGTGTCCTGTGGTGGACTTGGGATCCCATTCATCAGTGGCGTCGTTAGGCCTATTTTAGGGGTGCTGAAGCCTCCCTAAAATATTCTTAAGCCCCCCTAAATAATTTG
>JAABNY020000025.1:18280817-18299214 GCA_015164015.2 Brevimyrus niger | reverse complement strand
GGATGGATGGATGGATGGATGGATGGATGAAACCTATATAGGTGGTACAGTATGATTATTTGAAAAGTAGCAGAATGGTCTTGCATCTCCAGCATTAGAGCTCTGAATCCTTTCCCCGCTCTGTGTATGTGGAGTTTGCACAGGGACCGCTGGCATTTTGTAGCATTCCTCATTTAGTCCTGGCACCTCCGATTTGCCCATGTTTGTGGGAGTGTGTACTCTGCATTGAACCGAACGCTTCCCTGCCCTGTGCTCTATCCTTCCGGAAATAGGCTATAAGTTGGATTCATTGATGTTCCATGTCATTTTCAGCTGCTCATGATCTTACACTTTAATAATACCATTGAAGGGGCCGAGGCTTATTTTTGCGTTATAGTACTGCTTAGTCAGGAACATATAGCCCGGAATCGCTGACTGAAACTTCCTCTCAGGATGCAAGTCACATGTCAGGGTCAAAATACACTGTAAACGGGCTTCTACTTTAACGGCAGTAAGACGGAACTGCTGGACGAGGTATGTTCATGTTTTCTGCTAACAGCTCCATGTGTTGTTGCCTGTGTTGCATGTCATACATTATATGAAATATACGACATATATCGTTTCATAACACAGAGGAAGTTTATGCAGGCAGACCGACTTTCTGTTTCAGCTGTGATCTGTGCTGTAAATGTTTTGGACTGGTTTGAATATTTATATTCCCAATGTGTTTTGACCATTTATTCATGTCTATTTATGTTTGTACAATAAACCCACTGACTGACTCATTTATAAAGCATTTATATTTTGTTTATAGTTTAGTTATAACTTGTTTATTTCTGGTATATATAAATCTGCCATTATAATACTGCATACTTCACATTGTCTCCTTTAGTGGCTTATTTGAAGAAAAACTTTATCATTGCAAAAGAAGACAATGAGCTTCACAGCCTTCATGCCTTTGTTAGTCCTTGAGAAACCAGCCACAGGTAAAGAAAAGCTTAAATCTGGCTTCCAAGTCCTGGCGGGTTGTGGCAGGAATCTTTACATTGGGAGCAGAGATGGAACCATGCAGCACTTCACTCTGCTGGAACCTGAAGGCAATCAGCAGACAGTTCGGGAGACAAGGAGGAAACAGCTGGCATCAAAAGAGCTGATAACCCAAATGAAAGTCCTTCCAGTCCAGAACCACCTTCTGGTGCTCTGCAGCGGTTCCATCACAGCTTTCAATATGTTCTCCTTGGAGACAATCCCCACCCTGTCAAAGATCCGCAACGTCTCCTTAATGAGCGTCAATGACTCCTGCAGCCTTGCCCAGCCCCTAGTTGTTGAGCTTTTCACGCTGGCCTCCAGGAGAAGAGCTGTGAACATCCACGTGGTGTCAGTGAATAAGTGGGAATGTGTCAAAGAGGTATTGCTGTCCCAGGACCTAGTATCATTGGCTGTGGATGGGTCCTGCCTCTGCATAGGCACAGATAAAAACTACATACTCCATGACCACAAGAGTGGCGTAACCCTTGACCTTGTCCCACATGACTCCACCAATCAAAGGGTCATTGTACAAGCTGTGGGGAAGGGCGAATTTCTTCTAAATGGACCAGGATCCTTGGGTAAGAAAATATATCAAATCTACATTGATCTCCTCTACCAGCCGTGTTCATGAGATTCAACAGTATGACTGATTTTTATTTAATCAGATGCTTTCATAATGCAGACATTGTATGAAAAAACAAATCGGCAAACATTATACGTTCTCAAATAAAAAGACAGACATTTCATGAAGTTAATTCCAAACAGGCATATTTGTGAACAGCCATGGGATTTCCCAGCGTCCTCCACTGCAGTGGTCACCAGGGGTCTTGGCTGCAGTAGTGTACCCTCCCTATGTGCTCGCCCTGCAAAGCGAAGGGCTCCTAATCTACAGCATGCTGGACCAGCACCTCAAGCAGACCGTCCCTTTGCACAAGGCCATAGGCCTGCTCTCCACAACAGGTAAGACTTCCGCCTACCTCTGTGTGAATATCCACCATTTATTTGGTAATATTGTAGCCATCCTTGCTAAAAATTATGGGACTTGTATTAGGTGTGTTTTAGGAATACACCTGCAAGGTTACGAGGCAGTGGCCTGGATGGGATGCCAATGCATCACAGAAAAAGACCAGTAATTAGTAGTAAATAGGCTTTTGATTGCATTCCAAATCCTGTTGTGTCACCCATACACAAATATACAGTGGTTCTCGATGTCGTTCCGCCAGAACCACCGTGCAACATAAAATACACATGGGGGGGAGGCAAGAATGACAGCATTAAAACACACAGAATAAACATTAATAGAATGTGGTTTGTAAAAAAACAGGATTGTAGCAGCAGAAGATAACTTCCTGTACACAATACACAGTATGTGAACTATGTAACATAAAGAGAAATGTAGTATGTAACTTAGTACATACTATAGTATGCTATAATACTCTTAATATATAAAACCCTTAATATACCTGTAATTTGTAAAGTATACTGACCCAGAAAATGCATTTTTCTTCTGATCGTAGTGTTTCTAAGAAAAAAGAACTTTCCTTCTCTTCTCCTCAGAGAGTGTATTTGTTTTCACGGAAAGTGAGGTCTACAACCTGCTGCCCATCCCCCTTGACGAGCAAATAACGACCCTTGTGAATAGCGAAAGTGTGGATGAGGCCTTGGAACTCCTGCAGGGCGTAAAAGGGCAATTATCAGAGGATAAATACAAGGTAAAAGATTAACTCTCTTACTCGGGGGGGATTTCATTTTCTCCATAATGTCCATCACAATATTACGCTTTTTGTGGTATAACAGTAACAGGACTTACCTGAGCTGCCGTATTTCCAGCAGTGAATGTGTCGGTGTTGATGTTTCCAGACACTCCAGAAAGACACAGCCCACACGGCTGGCTTTGTGAAGTTTTATCAGGGATGTTTTCAAGAAGCCAAGGAGCTTTTCATGTGAGGATGCCTCTTTTTTTTTTTTTATTAAACACATTAGTTAAATGAAGTTGCCCTGACTAAGTTACTTGCACAGCTAAGAATGTTCACCAAAGCACCAATTATGGCCATATTAGATTTTGGCTTTAGTAACCCACAGGGGCATACTTAGAAAAGTATCTGCCCCCACCTGACATGATGTTAAGTTGCCCCCCCATCCAATTTTATGTATAATTTTATGTAGGGTCCCTGTCAAGTGCTGGGCCCCCTGAACCTGCCGGGGTCTACATGCCCCTCCGACACCCCTGATAATGCAGGTCAAGTATCGCATTCAAAGGCATTTCAGGAGTGAATCTCCCAAGACTTGAGCCAGCAAACTTTGGCTTATGAAGTCGAGTTTTTAACCGCCAAGCTCCCCAAATGCATGCTATAAAAATATAGTTGTCCTTGCCTCTTTTTCACAGAAAGGTAATTCCATCTTTTGGTTACGCATGTGGTTTCCTTCCACAGCAAAGGTGACATAGACCCTAGAGAAATTATTAGCCTGTATCCCGACCTCCCGTCTCTCGGTGACGGATTTACGTCACAGCTAGCGGCCGTGTTCAACACCAGGGATCTCCGTGCAATGAGGACAGAAGACTACACCGCTTTTCAGCGTTACCAGGTATTCCTGGGCGAGTTCCTGCATGCCATCCGGGGGACGGAACAAAGTCACGGACACGGCCGGGACATTGACTGCACCCTCCTGAAGCTGTATGCGGAGAGAGAATGCCACAAGGACTTGGACTGGCTCCTGTCTTCCGGAAATGACTGTCTCCTCGACGTGTGCGTGCCGTACCTGGAGAAAAACAAGAGGTAGGAGATGTGTTAGTAAAAATAAACTGTCGTTGGCTTTAAAAGTTTTCCTGGATTTCTTTGTCCCCACCTTTATAATACCTAGCTAAAAACAACCTCAATAATTAGTACTCCTTAATATTGATTTGTGATTACTTTGGAAAGCACATTTCATTCTGATTGAATATTATTGATCCCTGTGGGGAAATCCTCTGTTCACTTACCCTGTTTGTTGTCCATAGGTGAGATCATGCTGGCAACAATGGGTGACAACCCAAAGCGGCGCCCAGGGAGCTGTTGGTTATGGCCCTTTGCTCAAAAACCCAGAGATGTGCCAAGGCTGGGCATGAACCGGCAACTTCCTGATCACGGTCACAGAGGCTTAGCCCACTGAGCCACCCGCTATAGTTTTGAATATTAAAGATGACACAGAAGCTCAGCTTAGGGAGTGTATGCTTCAAGATGTATGCTGGTTTCAATCCTGATCTGCAGTGATTTCACCATAGGGCCCTTGAGTAAAGCAGTTACTCCTCAGTTACACCGTGGACTAGCTGACCCTGTTTTCTCAGCTGTACATAGCTTAAATGCATGTGTAGCCCCTTGAAGAGAGAGCCATAAGATTAGTGAGGATGTACGGCATGAAATTCTAATAAATATATTATTTTCTTTAAGATTCTTCTCGCTCGGTTTGCTGTATCAGAGTCATGGCAAGGCGGAGGATGCGGTTCAGGTAATGACCTCAGAACTGATGAACTAGTGAAATGTTAAACTAATAACCAACTAGTAGCCATATTATAATAAAACAATGGAAAACGAGCAATACTAAGTGATACACACACAGACACAGACACGTAATATTAAAATGTGTAGTATAAAGTGCTGCTTACAAGGAGCCCAGAATAGCAATAGAAAAAACATTGAGATGTTTTAATATATTTTAAGGATATTTTTTCATGCATTGGCCGAAAGTCAGTGCATTTGGAATTAAAGAAAGCAGTCCTTTATGAATGTAGTAACATGTGTTGTGATCATTTCTCTGATTCTTAGTTTCAACACTTTTGACCAGCAGCATTTTAAGACTTAACTAGCTAACATGCCGCATGTTGTCGCAGACCTGGGTGAAAATTGTGGACGGCTCTCTGGCTGCCAGTTCGAGCCCCGACGTCTACGAGCACATTGTGAAATTCCTGAGCCAGCAGGAGTGCAGGAAGTTCCTCTGGAAATACGCAGACTGGATTCTACAGAGGGATCAAGAGGTACCTTATCTGGTACAAAAATGCAGATGGAAGACTATTATATGGTTGCACTGCACTTTGTCTCAACATTCTCGTACCTTATGGATGAGACAGAACTGCATATAAACACACACAGAATGGCAACCTACCAAAGGATTTAGCAAGGATTTATTCTCAGCTGTGTTTTTCAATTTATGCAAAGGCAAGAAAGATGTTGGCAAGATACAATGCCTTATTAATTGTATATTTACAATATTTCAACAGTAGGCCGTATATATTTTTAAATATATATCTGTTCATCCTACTTCTATATTTATAATTACATTTTCTAGTTATATATAGAGCAGACTGATGAAAATCCAAATTCTTGAAATTCTTCCAAATCCTATTACGTAGATAGATTTCTGTCTATATAACTGACAGAATGTGCAATATTTAGGAGCAAGGATGCAGGCAGTACCTTTAAACCGGCTGTAGAGGGCAGCAGGGATTTTAAAATGCACAGCTCAGTCAGAAACATGCAAAGACAATTTTACGTACTTGACTTTAGAGTAAATGACAAAAATGAGCAGAATTATATATAAACAAACAGCAAATCATAGCTGTAACTGAACACGTAACTGAACACAATCATACGGACGGAGTTAAGTGGTTAAATGAGCATACACATAAATAATCACTGCTATTAAGGTACTATATTTAATTGGAAAATGTAAACCGTTGTTTGCCTGTAATCCTTTAGGTTGGAGTCCAGATCTTCACCAACAGAGGGGACAGCCAAGAATCACTCTCCGAGGAGGATCTTGCATTTTTAACTAAATACCCCAAAGCTCTGGAGCTGTATCTGGAACATCTGGTTATGTGCCTCAAAAGTAAGGTCAGTGCTTTACAATCCCGCGTTTATGTCATATGTTGAAACTTCTGGATAAAATAATACAGCTAATTGTTTACATCATTATTTAGCATTCTAATTCTTCACAGGGGTGCTGACAGAGATTTTGGGCCCCACCAAAGCGTATCATACTGGGCCTTCAGCCCGACCCAATTCAGTTACGTTACGTTAAGTGGAATCATCAGACTTTTCCTCCCCATTATGACGCCCTGATTTCTCAGGTTTGTAGTTCCATTTTTTTTTTCAGAAGGAGAATCATCACACCCTTCTTGCCACAACGTATATTTCACATATACTGCGGGATTTGGATCACGTACGAGCCATGGACATGACTGACAATACAACCAGATATAAACTCCAACAATTCCTACAAGACTCCACTTTCTACAATGCAAAGGACGTTCAAGGTTAGTAATAGGACAAAAATCTCATTGATTACTTATTTTATTTAAAAGGCACGTGCCTGGTTTAATCTTCCTTTTATGTAAGAGATCCCTGGATTCAGAGGTCCGGGTGCATTGCACACTGACATTTTAGCAACAAAATTATGATAAACCAACACCACAAGGAACACATTTCATTTTCTCATTTTGATGTTTTCCATGACTGTAGAAGCAATCAAATGCACTCCTCTTTATGTGGAGAAGGCCATGTTGCATGGCAGAGCTGGAGAACATCTGAAGGCTTTGGAGGTCTTGGTCCACAAGGCAAAGGACCAGCAGGCTGCAGAGGATTACTGCAGGAGAACTTCAGAGGGCCAGAGCACGGGATTCATTAACCAGCTCTACCTCACCCTACTGGGAATCTACTTGCAGTCGCCCCATTTAGTGAGCGCCGCGGTCGACTTGCTCAATGGCAACAGCGCTGCCTTCGATTTGGTCGACGTGCTTCAAGTGCTGCCTGATTCCTGGTCCTTGCAGCTGGTGGACAGGTTCCTGATAGAATCCCTCCGGTGGAACTTCCACAGCAGACAAATGAGGTGGATCAAGAAGAACCTGGTCCAAGTGGAATATCACAGGCACAAGATTGGCTGGGTGAGTACAGTAGAGTAAAAGGAGGAGCAGTAATATAAAAAAGAACAAATGTACTGAAAATACCGATAAATGTGTTTGTTTCGTATTTCTATGGTTGAAACATATTCAGTTCCCCTTTATAGGACAATATGACTTCCGTGATGAATATGTTTTGGTGCACAGTCCAGTTTTTTTTGGAGACAACATCCATTGCATATTCAAATAATCCCATTGTGACATCACATCATTGTCTTCCTGACAGATCAAAAACACTAGAGGAATGATAAAAGTAGAGAAGTGGCAGCTGTGTCAACGGTGTGGGCGGTACCTCATGGAGCCCATCTTCCAGCGTTCTCTGAAAGGGGAACTGATTCACAAACACTGTGGCATGTGACACAATTAACTGCATTCTGGGAATATCCCCCGAGGTGTGATTTCATTGTAAATGTATGGACTCTGCAGTAAATAAAATTTCTTTGTACATGTGTATTTTGATAATGTAAAAAAAATAAAAAATCAGACCTGTTCACCAACTCACGTTGTTCATCAATGTAGAATGTAGTGGCATTCCTCAGATAACAAACGCGATCAGTTCCCTAAGTCTGTCTTTAAGTCGAATTTGTAAGAATGTCAGAAAAATGATAATAGATAATGATAGTAATTATTATACTGTAATAATAAAGGTACCATATCTACATATGATCTGTATCTGTGCCTCAGGCTGACTAACCGCTGAAGCTGTGTTTTCAGGAGCGTTGCAAACTGGTGCATGTGTTTCTTATCACTAACCATTGCCTTTAGCCCTGATTTTTTCTTATAACAGGCTTTATGGCAGTCCGTTTGTAAAGATGAGTTGTCCGTAACTCAGATGTTCTTACCTCGACGACTGCCTGCACCTTCATTCAAACAGGTACATTTGCCTTCAGAGCCACTTCAAGTTTAGACGGGACGCACACTCCACAGAGCCAGTCTGTACACCACCGTCCTACTGAGCTGTTATTTTTGCCTTTCCGGTGACTTTAATAAGTCTGCCTGCTCTCTCCTGACCTCTGTCATTAGCTTGGTGTTTCTGGAGACCTAACTGCCACTGACTGTAGCACTTTTGTCCATCCCCTGGAAAGACTAGATGCCGCAGTGTGTGAAAATCCCAGGAAGATGGCTGTTTGTGAAGCCGGAACACCGTGTCCGGCCCAATCAAGCACGCTGCATTCAAAATCACTTCGATCAGGGGTCTTAGCCATTCTAATGCTTAGCCAAACAGTAACTTAACCTCTGGACCCTGTCTGTTTGC
The DNA here is from genome assembly GCA_015164015.2 of Brevimyrus niger. Classification (NCBI taxonomy): domain Eukaryota; kingdom Metazoa; phylum Chordata; class Actinopteri; order Osteoglossiformes; family Mormyridae; genus Brevimyrus; species Brevimyrus niger. The sequence continues at coordinate 18,291,019 of JAABNY020000025.1, read as the reverse complement.
TGCCTGTATTCCATAGCAGTCACTTGATTCAGTCTTCGGTGGAGCAGGCTGTTTGCAATAGTGGGCAGGTGTGACAAATCAACTGACCACTTGTACTTATCTGTACTCCGATTTATTTCTGAATAATGAACACAGGTTTCTGCTTGTTTTGGGCAAACCTGGAAAACACATCCAGTCATCAGACTCCCTCCCCACCTTCAAGAAATGCTTCAAGACCCACCTGTTTCAGGAACTCCTCTATCAACCTGATGGCTCTTTAGGTTCCCTGAATATTCTTACGTTGCCCTTCTGGATGCTTCATAGTTTTATTGGATTCTTTCTTTGCTAGAAGTTTAGCTCCTGCTCCAATACTGCTTATACTTGTACCTGGGCATTAACTCAAAGCTCAGCCTAGCTGTGCTTATGCCTAGTTGACTACTTGATAGCATATACACAATATGGACAAAAGTATTGGGGAAGCAGGTCATGACACCTACAGTATAGGAGCTAAACATTCCATTCTAAATCCATAGGCACCAATATGGAGTTTGTCCCCCCTTTGCAGCTATAAGAGCTGGCACTCATCTGGGAGGGCTTTCCACTGGGACAGTCAAGTTCTTCCACCCCAAACTCATTCAGACATGTCTTTATGGACCTTGTTTTGTGCACTAGGGCAAAGTAATGCCAGAACAGTAAAAGGCCTTCCCCAAATTGTTCCTATGAAGTTGGAAGCATAAAATTGTCCAAAATGTCTCGGTATGCCAAAGCATTAAGAAGTCCTTTCACTGGAACGGGGGGATAACCCAACCCTAACCTTAACCTCAACCTCACACCATTATCCCTCCTCCACCAATCTATACAGTTGGCACAATGCAGTCAGGCAGGTAACGTTCTCCTGGCATCTGCCATAAGCAGACTCATCCATCAGACTGCCAGACAGAGAAGTATGAATAATCACTCCAAAGGGCATGTTTTCCCTTCTTTACTACTTCCAATACTTGATATTGCACTTGGTGATGTGAGGCTTGCATGCAACGGCTCGGCCATGGAAGTCCCAGTGCGCAGTTTTTATGCTGGGGTTAATGCCAGAGGAAATTTGTAGCTCTGCAGTTATTGAGTCAACAGAGTGTTGGCAACTTGCACTATGTGTCTCAGAACTTGGCAACCCTGCTCTGTTACTTTACATGGTCTGCCACTTTGTGGCTGAATTTCTGTTGTTCCTAAACAGTTCCACTTTGCAATAATATCACTTACAATTGATCATGGAATATATGTAAGGGAAGAAATTTCATGAACTGACTTATTGCAAAAGTGGCATCCTATGACAGTACCGTGCTTGAGTTCATCAGAATGATCCGTTCTTTCACAAATGTTTGTAAACCTTACTGCATAGCTTGGTGCTTCATTTCATATGCCTTAATTCAGTGATTAAGAGGTGTGTTCCATTACTTTGTCCATGCATGTCTGTAATGTGCTGTTTGCCTTACTTTGAACAAAACTGTATGTAACAGTATGTCTCCTTTCCTGGGGCTTCTGGGTGCAAAATCGGTTACACTGAACTCTGAAAATGCATCAGTGCATGGAATACGGCAGTAATCTGAATGGGGTAGAAGATACTGTACGCTGCACAAAGGACAGAAGAATGAAATATAGAAAAGCGACATGGAAGCGAACTGCACACAGATACCCTGTGCATGGTCACGTCATTAGATCTAAGAGCTGGCACACCAAACAAACATCTCGCATTCATGATCTTTCATTTATTTATCCCTGCGTGTGTGGGCCTTAGAGGAAAATAATCGAAAGTTTCTGTAATATACAATTGTTATCTGAATGACTGATCCCCACCCATGAAAGGATTACTGTAATTAAAACCCTTTAAAGTCATACAAATATTTTTTTTAACTGAATGGCATTGTACAACTAACAAAATCTGCATCAGTACTTCATTGGCAAATAAATAAATAGGGTTTCCCATGCAAGCCTCACATTTTCAAAGCTTTCACTGTGCTCACAATATTCTTAAAAGTCTGGTTTTAGACAATGTTCTTTTTTTTAAATAAACATGCAAACTGTAGTATTGATTAACAAGTATTTTACAATGACCTTTAGCACTTTACCAAGCATTATTTTAGTGTGTGAGCCTATAGATAAAAGTTGAAAACATTTATACATGGAGTCATGTTCAGACTTACTCATATCTCTCACATTTTAAAGCTAATTCTATTTTGTAAGTACATATTTGTTGCGTATAGATCAGACATGTGCAAATTTACCCTGTTTACAGCATGGCTTCTGTCATACATCAAATGGCAGGACCATGCAGTTTATTTTTTTAGTTTGTTTTCACAGGTATGGTTATTTTTCTGTGGTCTTGTAGTCAATATGTACCCAGACAGGTGTCTGGGATACCAGTTATATTTTTGCAATATCCTGCTTTAGAAAAAACATTTTTAAGTATATTTTATGCTAAAGAGAGTACAGAGAATAACAGATTTGCCTTTAGTGGTAAAGACACGTGCCATTGCTGCAGTCCTGGTCTTATATAATAATATCTTTCTTTATTTACAAGATGGTGCAGGTGAGTCTTTGGAAATCAAGGTCTACATTGTACCGCTGCTGCTGCTGAGCAACTGAGCTCACAGCCAGAAATTCAGTGATCCCAATCTATGGAACCGCCCACTCTGAGGTCCTGTAAAAACAGAGATAGATAAATGGATACGACAAGATGTAAAAGTGGGTAATCACCAAGATTATGCCGACCCTTTAAAAACTAAGACTACCGGCTGTTGTTCCTTTTATGTAAGCTGTAAGTTTAGTTATTAATTCTTGGACAAATAACAAAATAGTATACTTTGTATTAAAAGCTATTTCATATATATATATATATATATATATAGGTGTGTGGTAAAGATATGTGGATTACTGTTGTAAGATTACAATAATAAAAAGGAATTCGACCAAACACATGTTTTCAGCTACATTCATAAATATTTAAAGCCTACAATTATAGTTACACTGTTACGTTACAAGCATTCAAGGGCCATGGTAATGTGGTCACCTCCCACAGATTTATGGTTCATAAAGGTCATCAATACCACAGACAGCTGGATTTTGGAGCCATTTTTATGGTTGCTGTATACTTTTGAAAGCATCAATGAAATGCTTACACGGAGGAGAGCCCACAAAAATATAAAAATCCATAGGATGGCCTTTCATTTTCCTACCGCAGCTGAACTGTGATGGAGGAAAATGGCAGACTGAGCTGAACAGACATGGCTTTGTGTGTCATCGCTGCTCGATGATTCGCTTTTGCTGAGCCACAGCTATACAACCAACTCTTCTATACTTAAAAACCCTGTACTGCATGTTTTAAGATTGTGATTGTTACGTCACATAATGAATGACATTTTCGAATGAAATGAGACAATTATGATAGACAGAACAGTGTACTTTGAAAAATATGGACTTCATTGATATATACATGACAAAGATGAAGTATTTGTATGATGGAATTTCAAATGTGTATATAGCAAGTGCATAATTAGGGGTCAGTTGTTAGCTGGAGTTTTTTGTAATTGTATTACGTGGGACAGATACAGCAGAGGGCACTATTGTCTTATCAATCACTCACCAGAATACTGGCATAGATAAGAGATACACATATGAGAGAAAAAAGCAGCAGATGTGGCCTTTTCAAAGTTTACTCCTATGTATGAATCCTGGCATCGGAATCGTGAACTAGAATACAGCTCACTACAAAGAGAATCATAGTTTAATTCACCAAACAATAGCCAAGATAAAAGAAAAGCTGTTTTGGGGGACACTGTCAGATTATATGACTGAAATATCAGGTTGTGTTTTTAATTTTGTTTATGACTGAGCTAGCTTGATTGCTGTTTGGTATTTATCAATCAATGAACATCTAATATCTTATATTTGAATCTTGTTTTTCCCAGTAAAAAAAAAAATACCATGAAATTGGTCAAAAAAGGCAAAAAAGGTAAAAAGAAAACAAAGTCTACATGTTCTATGCAATCCTGTTTGTCGAGGCAAACAAGATTCCCACCAAGCTGCCGGACTGTACGAGTTTCCCTGTATGCCGTTCGGCCACTGTTCACTGAGCTGATTTCAACAGTCGTTGCATGGGTCTAACAGAATGCCAGTGAACTTAAACTGGAATACATCTTCGAAGAAAGTTTTTCACTGTTTTATTTCATATGAAAAGGCCAAGCTAAATTTTTAATTATGGCTTAGATATGAGGTTGTCAAACAGTGATCGTTAACAACCTATTCCAATGAAATGCAAGGGGCTAAAACAAAAGACTGTTTTTGAACTAGTTTTCAAACTCACTGGCCACATTAAAGAACATAAAGGCCAACATAACTTCCTCCACTCCCAGCTGAAATACAAAATTGCATTCTGAGGTAATGTGTTGCTTTTTTAAACCACTAATTGCATCTTACTGTTGCTTGGTATAGTTCAGGTAAACATGAGTTCAACCAAAGTTACATTTCAACTTTCTTTTTTTAATGCATCTATTAAAATGTATACAAGCCTGTGTTTTTAATTTATTCCATATTATAGCATAGCTGTCATGTAACAAAATATGCCAAAAAATGAAACAGTTTGAATACTCTCTGAATTCACTGTATCAACTGATGATGTTAGTAGTGGGATTTTCCTGCAAAAACGCAGTGGTTGACGTGTCTGATGTGACCCCAATTGATGATCTATTAACATTACATGCAACCGGCATTGTGGACATAAATAGGCTTCTTGATGAGGTTTCCTATACGCGGTGTGATTCTTGATGCCATTTGTGGTGGTTCCAGCATCTCAGAAACAGCCATAAACATCCAGTCAGCGGCGCTGTTAGAATCACTTTGTTAATGAGGGGAACGGCCAGACGTGTTAAAGCTAACAGGGAAAGCGGCAGCTCATGACAACATTGGTGTGCAGAAAGGCAAGAAACGGGACTCTTTATCATGGATAGTCAACATATTTTTAATATCCTACAGTTGCCGCCTAAATACACAAATCTTCGGCAAAAGCAGTGGCTGACAGGAATTACACAGTGGCTTACAGGAGATTACACTGGAATCCATTTTCCCTCTATCATGGCTACAGTTTCCAGCATGTGATTTGAAAGCCCGTATGTAATCAGTCATTTTCCTGTTCATTACAGGGTGATGCGGCGGTAGGAGCGGATCCCAGGTGGCAGAAGGCAGCAGGCAGGAAGGATGCCAGTCTGTCACAGGGCACAATTACACACCATGGGCGCTGCAGAGGCATGAGTTCAACTAACTGCACGTCTCTGGACAACATGAGAGAACACATGAATTCCACATGCACATAAAAATGGCAAGATTTGAACCCCGTAACCCAGGAAGTGTGTGGCATGTAGGCTTCCCAGCAAAGGGCCCATACCTAACCATTTAATCTGAATACCTGAGGTCACAGAGAGGACGCAAACAGTATATTTGGCCAGTAGTGCTTCTCCCACCCACTGGATACTTATAAACTCCCCCCCCCCCACACACACACCCTGCAGAGAGACAGGACCCCTTAATCTGAGCCTTTGGGCTCACAATGACACGTTTGTGGAATTTATTTTTTTTTTTCCAGGCACTGGCGTCCGTGGGTGGGTTCAAGATTCTTTATCATCGGGGGCGGTCGTCACATCCTCGCCGAATGTTTGGAGAACGCCCTTTTTCCTCGAGCCTCTGCTCGTGAGAGAAACGCAGCAGCACCCACAGGCTACGGCCCCAGATCTATAATAAGCACAGACCATCCCTCAGAAACCGGTTTCACACATCAAAGTGAAGGAGAGGGAGGCAAAAATTAACAGTTTCAGAGAAAATTGTACTAAACTACCCAACTGACTTTCACAAGCAAATACATCACAGGCCTTACTGTACTACACTAAAGTTTTTTTAATCAGACACGTTTCTTTTTTCCTTTTTTAATTTTGATTTTCTGCTTTTGGACAATGTCAACATTATACAGCTGTATATCTTTCCAGTGCTCTATAATCTGTAAAAGCCATGAATAGGTATTTTCCATACATGAAGCCTCATGTTCTTAATACATTTAACGTAAATCTTATATTAGATTTGTAGGGTGTGTTCAAATAAACATATGACTGTGTCTGGCCTTAACATTGATGCTCGCAAAAAATACTACTGACCTAAGTTTTAATTTGATTAAAAGCAGGTATGTGGATTATATCATGGGAAAATTCTCCTCAAACATAATCCTGGTGTTTTCCGTTTTTAGAAGAGGGACCACAAATTACTGCATCATGTCTCTCCCGATGCATATTTCAATCTTTCGGTGGTTAGCGAAAGACGACTTATTTGTGTTATCCTTAGTAACAATAATGGTACGGTAGGTAAAACCTAAAAAGAGAGACCCCTCTTTTTTAATGTCTGGCTTTCCTAAGGGGACTAATTTTATAAATGAATGTAAAGTTTAAACATAAATAAATGCCCTAAGGGTGAGGATACCTCTATTTTTTAACTCGTGTGTGCGAACACTGTTATTTACTGTTCTTTCTATACATTCGGTTTTGGCAGCAAAACCACCAGAAGGGAAAGTTGAAAGTCCAGAGAAAGTCCAGAGGGAGAGAGGAAGCCCTTTGCCACAGTGTCCCGCTGGGGTTTTGCTGCTATGCTACAGGCTAAGGATCATCATGTTGGTTTCCCAGTGCTCGGCCGACTCCATCCCCATGACTCATCATAGACTCAGAGACAATGGGTGGCTGTCTTCACTGCTCTGACAGAATGACGCCTTGAGACAATCCCTTTATGAGCTGTACACTTACAGTAAATGATGCACAAAGAGAATACATTTTGGGCTTAAATTGCTGCAAACGTGAGCAAGTTTTTGATATTCACATATATATACTTCTGAACATAATTCTTGGTTTGTTGACCACTAACTACTGCACAACCGGGGCTTTCAACTTAGTCATCAACATGTAACATTTGGGGAGAAAAAAAAACACGTACATTGTTACAGACTTAGCAATAAGGAACAACAAAAGAATGAAAAAGTAGATTTGGTTTGTTCAGCGTTAGGTATCCAATTTTTGGCATTTTATTTACTATTGTACTGTCTTTGAACTCCCCTTACTTATCCATCCAAGTTACTGTATAAACCACAACAAATAAATTTATATGCTATATGAAATCGCATGTAATATAGATACACTAGTTACCCTCCATAACGTGAAAACTGTATAAGTTACTGAATACACATTAAATATTGTATAAGTTACTGATCAACCATTAAATACTCTTATTATTTTGAAAGAAATATACCAGAAAAATAAGAAATGGAAACATAGGAAACATTTAAATACCACAACACTGACAAATCAACTGTTGCCCATATTATGAACTAGCATTAATCAGGTATAATGCTATTCAGGCAGACATTCATAAACGCTATACAACACCCATTAAACAAACATATAAGCCAATGCATCTTTGATTAACAGGAACCTTCTGCATTTTCAGTGATATGTTTATGTGACGGGTGGTTTACCTCCAGCTGGTCAGTAGCTAGAAACTCTGGCCCCCTGACAAAATGTCACTTTGGGCTATTTTCTGAAGAAATAGAGGATGGCATCCACCATCAATAACACTGCTGAGCTTGGGGACTCCCCCACAGTAGACTGAAGGGGTGGGGGGGGGTCATTTACCGTTCCCTGAGCGTATAACTTATAATGTGGTGTATTCGAGGACCCCTATAGTGCTGGGCCCCCTGAATCTGCCAGGGGATCCAATGCCCCTCCGACCCCCCTAATCCCCAGAACTCAGAAACACCAAGGGAAAATGAAGTACGACGTGTGGCTCCCTCTTCGACTCCCAGCCTGAAGCCTTATCTCCTCAGACCGGCTCGAATGTGTCTGGAGTCTGACATCATTGGTTACAGAGTAAACACAGCCTGTGTTATATTTAAAATGCAAAAAAGCTCCGTCTCGCACATAATTACAAATTTAGCACCGATGCCTCCCCGCAGCCGAACACGCCCCAGTGCCACAATGCTAGAGGACGGCTCTATTAAAGAGTTTATGACGCAGAATACAAACTGCCATAGTTCCGCAGGTCTCTCAGAGCCCAAAACCAGATCAGAGATTTAATGCTCGCTGTAGTTACAGGGGCTCACAGCTTATATAAGCCATATTGTCTTATTTTAGATTTTATGCCTTATTTGCCACTACAATCAGGCAGTCCTCGTTTCGGCTCTCCCCCAGCATGATGCACCACTTAACAGAGACCACCGCTAATACTGTAATAATCACCGGGCCAAAAGGGTCAGCCATAGCAGGGTGGATGAGGGACCCCCCCATAGGAGAGAAAATATGGTTCAGTGCCACCCCTCCCCCTTCAAAAACCTTTTACCATCACCACTCCCCCCCACCCTCTTGACAACCTTCACTTTACTGGGGGTCGACATATCTAACCATCAACACTCCCTCTTTAATTGTACTCTTACATCATTGTCAGACTGCCCTCCAGGGGACCCCCCCCCCAAAAAAAAAACAAAAAAAACACAATTCAAACACTGTCGATAAGCAGACCATCGTGGCATGAGTGACAGCAGGAAGGAGGGTTTTTCCTGGGGATGGGGGGAACAAAAGAAATCAAAGCGAGAGAGTGGGGAGAGAGCGCAAAAGGCCGTGGGGACAGTTACAGAAGGGCTGGGGGTGATCACTGGGTCAGGCCCCCCAACCACGGCACGTTTGCTGGCAGGAGAGCGATGAGCTGCAACTTGGGCATCCAGAGTGTGGCTCAACAAGGAGGAAGCAAAGAGGGGAAAAAAGGAGAAGAAATGCAAATATTCCTGTCATTCCTGAAGCTTTTGAAACCAAACAACTTGCAGTGAAAACGTGCAACCAGGTAACAGCAGTTTCTGTCTCCCCAGCCAGGTCATTTTGTCCTAAAATCTCTACCAACAAAAAAAAACCGCGACGTTTACCTCACGTCATTATTGCGACACATAGTGTAAAATAAAGCCGGGAAAAGAGGGAGATTTAATGAGCTTAAGCAGTCAGCTGCTGCAGTATTTTTTTTTTTATCACTGATTGATATTCAATAGCGAAAATCACTTTAGTCAGCAGGCAGCGCAGCCACACTGGCTGTATGGCAATCAGTCTGGAGTGAGGTGCTGCAGGTCACGCCTTTCAGGGCTGGACAGAACATATGTAGTGTGGCCCCCTCTAGTGGTCAATGTACGTCCCAACATCTATTGTTAATATTTGCATTTTCATATTTTGTATGTATTATTAATAAGTGTGTTAGCTCCCATGAAGCTTTATATCTAACTGTCTAATACACAAGTTCAAGCATTGGTAGCATAGTACACTATGGGGTAATGTTTGTCAAATAGTGCCTATAAAAGATAATATGTTTAAAGACATTTAATTGCTTAAAGCTGGTCTGGCTATTATTGACAGATGCTCCTTCAACTATTAGTCAGAGCCCAATTTTAGGATTATTTAATGAAGAAACATGTTTCCATTTGGGGTAATTATATTTTGTAAAGGCAGTTTCTTTTTTTTTTTTAAACATGACTTATATTGTTCGATTCAAGATGCAGTGCAAGGATCTATAATGTTTATGCATAACCAACTATGATGTTTAAAAAGTAACAGGGCAGTCAGCAGGCCTACCTAAATAAAGGAATCCATTTTTAAAAATGATACATTATTCTTGTTTTATAGACGTGATATGTACAATTAATTAAAGAAGTACCCCAAGCATTAGACTCGCTGCATTTGCTGAAAGACTCTAAAACAAATCTTGTGATCTGATTCATAAACATATAGCTCCGTCTTGATAGGCTGTCATGGAAAAATAAACCCAAAACGTTCCTCTCCCTTCCTGTGTTTTGCACACAGGATTCCTGTTTACAGTATTAGATGTTTACTCTTTATTTCCCTTTGAACATGGAACTGATGTTTACTCCTTGAATGAACAAATAAAGGTCTGAGAAGCATTGCGGCAGAACTGCAGATGGTCCCACAAGGTCCCATGAACCGAGGGTCAATATACTGGAGGTTCCACAGTGCAAGGCTATGCAAATGTTCTACTGATGCATCAGTGCTGCAAGATTCCCCCCCCGGTTCTGCCTGATTCTTTGTGTTTTTTGTGGGAGGGGGGAGGTGTTCGGCTGGGTGTTCTGTTCCACAGTTCTACTCGTTAAAAAAAAA
>JAABNY020000025.1:18244490-18263112 GCA_015164015.2 Brevimyrus niger | reverse complement strand
TATATATATAACAAAATAAGAACCACAAAAATTACTGCACTGTCATTTCAGTCCATACAGTCATCCCTCTTTCAAATTAAGAACTCTTTATTAATTTTTGTGGTTTCCAGTGACAAACATACACAATGATTATTCCACGATTTTAAAAAATCATATTTATACTCAAACTCTGCCAAATGTACTACATGATGTGAATCATCTTCTTCCTTTGCAACTTATATAACTTAAGACTAACATGTAGAGAATTCTAAAAAAAAATGTAACTGCAAGACAATATAAATTCATTAATCTAAAGAACGTAGTGTCCAATGAAGCACTTACAGAAAGAATTTTTTGTTTAAAGAAATGTATAAATATACCGTAATTTTATGCTTTGGGATTTTCTGGGACTGGGAAAGGGGCTGTAATGGATTTAAATATCATGAACTAACTACCATCCTGATCTAACATGCCCTGATGGGGCAGATCTGACCCCTAATTACAGCTTACATCAGTGGGAGGGAGGTGTCTGTAAAGTGCAGTAGGTCCTGTTTCAGCCATGTAGATATGGTATAAATACCCACATTACAGCACTGAAGAGCACCAGTGTTCCAGGCACCTCAAAGCCAAGGGATATAGGAGCGTGGAAGCGGATCCTCCGGAGTCTCTCTGTTTTTGGTGCTCAGGCATGTCGGTATGTATGTCTTTGTTGTCCCTGTATCACCTTCAGTCTTAGATGCTGCCCAATGCAGTTTGCTCAGTGCCCAGCCAGGGGTTTCTGCCCCTTACTTGCACGGCTTGTCTTTTCGCTGGGATATTGTGAGAGAGATTGCAGTGAGAATCAGACCGGAACCTTCTGCAGGATAACATTTCCAGTGTCTTTCACGCGCCGCTTTAAGTTGGGGCTTTTGAAATCCGGGGAAGGTACCAGGCAGAAACACGTGAACTGAAAGGTGGTGACGCTTCTCTTTCAGATTTAGCCTCAGAAGATGGAACTACGAGTCACAAGTGTCCTTCTTCTGCTCCTGGGCTTGACGGTGGTACATGGAGAACGTTACTACGTCAAGAAAGCCGCCGCCCCGGTCAAGGGGCCTCAGTATCAGCCATACCCCGTGAAGGGCCAAAGTAAGTGCACCTGCTTTTATGCTTTTTATTCCCACTGAGTATGATTTCACCAAAGCGAGTATTTCTAAATCTGCAGACCTGTCAAGAATTAGAAACTCAGATTTCAAAATTTAGCTTTAAGACTAAAGATCTGTGCACCCTAAAGCTGAATTTCTGGAGTTTTATGTGCCTCTTGCATCTATAGGGAAGATGCTGGGTGCAGTCAAAGTTACCATTTGGACAAGTAGCTGTATTTCTTCATTCTGCAGTCTTTCCATGATGATTCGCATTTTCACTTGATCTGCAGTTCCATTGTTAAGGGTCTTTCATTCCACTGGATTTCTGACATTTAAATGCCTCATGCATTACCACTGTCTTCTTTGACTTTAGTTGTCTTTCTCATATTTAAAGCCAATTTTCCAGAATATATTAGTAATTTCCAGTTTTATGCCTGCAATTTGCATTGAAAACAGAAAAAAAACTGACTGATCTGATTGGATGTGACTAATAATGTGGTCACATCTGTTCTGATTCCACTTGAGGAAATGTGAAACATAGGTGCAGACATGGGCACCACATCTATGTATCCAATCAAACACCAGCACATTAGATGTTCTTCATATATATGTATATGAAGAGGATTAAGATTCAGTGAAAACCTTATGATGCTTAAACTATTCCAACAATTCACTGTTATTCAACATCACTGCTTTAGGATCAACTTTAGAATACAACTTAGTAAATTGCATAAAAGCATTGAAAATCTGCGCTAAAGTTTCAGATCAGGGAACAGTCAAGTCAAGGAACAGAGAAACAATTCTGAGTAAGAGCTGCGCATCTGAACCACGGTTAACATTTTTGTAGAAAGTGCTCCAGTTGGTGCAAAAAAAAAAATAGTTTGACACAAGCTCCCTGCTCGCTGCAGTCTTTTTAGAACATCGAATCCAGACTTTGCGGCTTACATTATAAAACAAGTGGATCCACCCACTACCAGTAATAGATGCTTCTTTTTAAAAAGACACAAAACACAACAGAGAAAGACAATAAAAGACGAAGTAACTCACGTATTTAAAATTTAGTTTATATTTCGTGGATGGGTTCATTTAATAGGTGCTGAAGTAATATTACTTAAATGAGTATTTGTGTGTGAGAGTGACACCCATATTCCATCGTAATGTCTTTTCAAGCATTGCATATCATTGCATTGTATATACTTCTGTTGATACTTAAAGAGAGCTAAATTAATTCTTAAAAGCATGCTCAAGCCGAGCTTACCAAGTCAGTAAAACGTGCCTCTGTGCAGTGGCTCAGATCTTACTTGCCAAATCAGGGGTTGAAGGAGAGAGACCATCCCACCAGCTGCCTCCGGAGGCATGGCTGCATCGGGTTAACTGGACCCGTCTAGCTGCTTAATGCACGCTTAAGGTCTCGCCTAGACGCAGCTCCTCCCACGGCTACCGGCCTCTGGCCAGAGACGCTTGTGCCTTGGCCTCGGTTGAAGGCAGCAAAGAGGCATCTGAGTCCAAAAAAGGAGACAGTGGACTCGACCCGATGGAGTTTTCAGTCTTCATTTTCAAAGTAACTGCGAAAGCAAAGGGAAAGGGTAGATTTAACCAGAAGTTTTTCATTACTGAAAAAATATGGCTCTTCCACGCGCTTAAATACAAGGAAATAATTGCTAGGCAATGTGTATTCACTCATATTCCATTTAACCAGTATACCTCAAAATAATTGGATTTTGCAATTTGATAGCAAATAATAATTTAAAAAAACATAGTTGTATTGAAATAGTAGTGTATGATCATGACAACCAGCTGCACTAATACCATTATTACACCACTTTATTGCCATTTTACAATAATATCAGAAACCATTTCACCTAACATATAGCATTGCTGTGCATTATTAGGTTAAAAAAACTCGTCTGGTTGACTGAAGCAAAATATTGGTCTGGAATTCTACTTTTTGGACCTGAAATATCCACCTCTGACCTTCCTAAAGTGTTGTTGAAGTGTTTGTGTATCCAGAGGTGGAAAATTCTGGTACAGAGAGTACAAATCCGGACCAAGATTTTGTTTTGGCCAACCAATTGAGTAAGAGTCAAAGTCAAAGAGTAGTCAACTGTTTGGTTAAAAGAAAATCTGGCCCAGATTGGTACTGTTTAGAACTTATTTCACTTTGTTGTTTGTGTTGTTTTTTTAAGCCATGGCGGGAGAGCCAGGTATCCCAGGGGAACCCGGTGCCCCAGGAGCACCTGGACCTGCTGGGCCACCCGGCCCCCCTGGATTTGGAGTGCCAGGACCTGAGGGCCCACCTGGACCCCCAGGACCAGCTGGATACTCTGCACCTGGGAAGCCAGGCACACCTGGTGGACCTGGAAAGCCTGGTGACAGAGGTGCATCTGGACCAAGGGGAGAGACCGGAGCTACAGGAGCACAGGGTCCTAGAGGCATGCCTGGACCTCCTGGTATTCCTGGGCCTGCCGGTTTTTCAGCACCTGGCAAACCTGGAGCATCAGGCCCGGTTGGGCCTATGGGACCGAGAGGCGAGCCAGGCCTTAAGGGACCCACTGGTGCTACTGGTGCTCCTGGACTGAAAGGAGAGAGAGGCTATGGTATTCCAGGAGCACCAGGTGAGAGAGGTGCAACAGGACCGAGTGGTCCTCCTGGGGCAGCTGGGCTCCCTGGTGTTGGAAAGCCAGGCAAAACAGGGTATCCTGGTGAGCCAGGAAAGTCAGGGGTACCAGGCAGGGATGGTAGCCCTGGACCCATGGGATTACAAGGCCCAAAAGGTCACACTGGGGCTCCTGGAATAGGAATGCCAGGAAAACCTGGTGATAATGGTGCTCCTGGTATGCCTGGTCCTATGGGACTAAAAGGCCCCCAAGGTGCAACTGGAGCACCAGGAGAACCTGGTATTCCAGGCTATGGAAAGTCAGGAGTTCCTGGACAGAAAGGAGAAAGGGGAGTTAGTGGTAGTCCTGGTACAACAGGTCAGAAGGGAGAACCAGGCCCAATGGGACACACTGGGCATACAGGTGCTACCGGTCCAATGGGCCCAGCTGGATCTCAAGGTGCAAGAGGGTTTCAGGGAGAACCGGGATTGCCTGGGGCTAAAGGTGACGTAGGTGCTGTTGGACCGCAGGGGGCCAAGGGACTTAAAGGTGATCAGGGAGCACAGGGATTTGAGGGCAAACCAGGTTACCCAGGTGCTGCAGGCACAGCTGGACCAAGGGGAGCAACTGGTGCTCCAGGCGCTAAAGGTGAGCAAGGCTATACTGGTGCACCTGGTGCCCAAGGGCCATCAGGACCTCAAGGACCTAAAGGCCATCAAGGACACGATGGGGCACCAGGTGAAAAGGGACTGGATGGAAGTCCTGGGCCAAGAGGACCAACTGGTTCTCCAGGTGCTACTGGTCTACCAGGTGCTAAGGGTCACCCAGGTCTTCCTGGAGCTCCTGGCCCAGCAGGCAGTATGGCTAAGGGAGTGCCAGGTCCTCAGGGTCCTCCTGGACTTCCTGGTTCTAGGGGACAGGATGGTTCTCCAGGACATCCTGGACCTCCTGGACCACCTGGTCCTCCTGGTGAGGTCGTTTTTGAGAAAAGCATGGGACCCAGTGGCATCATGATGCCTGGTGATCTTGTTAAGGTCCCTGTGTCTGCTTTTTCAGCTTTGCTGAACAAGGAATATACTCCTACAACTGAACCCATTCAGTTTGATGTTACTGTATACAATGCTGAGAATCATTATGATCCCCACACTGGCATTTTCACCTGTCATGTTCCTGGTATCTACTACTTCCACTATAGTCTGCACGTCAATGGTGCTGATGCATTGGCAGGGCTGTACAAAAATGATCAGCCTGTTGTGTTTACTTACGATGAGTATAACAAAGGCGTTCTGGACCAGATGTCTGGAAGTACGGTGCTTGCACTGCAAGAACAGGACACAGTGTATGTGAAAATGCCTAATGTCGATGCCAACGGTATTTTTGCCGCACCTCATGTCCATTGCTCTTTCTCTGGGTTCCTGATTGCCTCTACGTGATGTGGAGTCTTAAAGTGACAGTGTAACTTTTCAGTCCACAAACAAAATCTCTGGAGAGCAATGTCCATGTTTTATTGGCTCGTCAGCCAAGCAGGTTAATTTTTTCTGGGGGGGAGGGGGGGAGGGGAAAAAAATGATAGCAACTTGAATATACAAGCAGTGGGTGCCTGTAAGAAGGAAGTTATTTTATGTTACAGTTTATCGGGGATAGGCTGCAGTTTAATTGATATCAAAGGTCGAGGGCTTCTTTAGTGAATGATGAAAGCAGGTCCAGCGTGATGAGATTTTCACAGTGATGTTTCCTGATAATTACTTATTTCTCGTTTCTTTTGTACGGTTTAAAGGAAACTATTTTTGTTTTTATGTTTTTTTTGAAAAACAGTGTTACTAGTAGTATAACTCGTATTGAATAATCGGTAAAGATGCGGTTATATTTTGAATATCGTCGAATTTGACCTTCTGAAAAGCTGTAAAAAGACAAGAACACAACAAAAGAATCACTTCTGGGAAAAAGTAAAATTAAGTACTGTATGTTAACAATTGCATTCCTGGAATTCTGTATGCTTTGTACAACGTGAGCAAAATAAAGATTTTCATTCTTACTTTTTTGTATGCATTTTGTGCAATTTGTTGCAAAATTATTTTTTTTAACAAGTAATCCAAGACATCAAAGTATATCAAATCATACTAAATAAGAATGCAAAATGACTATTTACTTATCAGTAAAAATAAATATATTTGCATTGAAAATGGTCAAGAAACAATGTCACCCTTGCAGCATCTTGGCAATAAAAAAAAACACAAATAGCAAGAACAATCATATATGAAATGAGATGCTGTTTTCAAGCAGAATGGGTGTGGTTTTTATGTAGTGGGCAAATCAGAGGAAAATGTAGTTTTCAGACTGGTCAGGGAAGGGAAGGCTGTTTTATTTTAAGTGTGCCACAGGACCGACCGCAGTCCAACAGCGGTCTGGGAGATTATTGTCACATTGGAATGTGGGTGTGCTCAAGAAACAAGGCCAGATGGAGGTGGCCAATGCAAAGGTCAGAGCAGAGGATTATGGGTTAGATTGGGCAGGAGCCACAAACTCCATGAATGGAACACCAATGGCAAGCACATATACACCCTTCCTCAAGCACCAAGTTGAAATGGCAAGAGCAAATTGAATCTGACACAAGCTCTGTTGAAAAACCACAAAACCATCTTGTCTTCTATATTTTAATCATGAAAACAAAAATAACTGATGCCCACCATGTTGCTGAAAGTGAATTTATACAAGAAACTCAAGTAGACTTAACAAGGTCCAGCCTCCCTTTGGTAGATAAATTCTTTGGTTGGTTGAACCAAAGGACAAGGGTAAGCTAGCCACATATATAAATTAGCAGTCAATCTTGGATTGGAGTTAAGTACCTATGGTAGTTCTCAGTTATACGACCCCAAGTAAAAACTAAAGGCTATTAGTTCAGCGTTTCCCCGACCCAGTCCTCGGGGGCATTCAACTCTAACCCCAGACAGTCCATGTTTTTGCACCCTCCCAATCAGGAGGCACCAAATACCTGGCACAGGTGTGCTGGGAGCCGAGAGAAAACAAAAACGTGGACTGTCCAGGGTTCTCTGAGGACTGGCTTGGGAATCACCATTAGTTTCACGCACTCAAACTCATACACGGAATCTTCACACTCGGAAACAAAAATGCAATTTGCACATTAAGCACGATTAGTCTGATGGTCATACAAAATTTTATTAAGGTCATAAAAAAAAAAATCAAACCTATGCAACTTGGGTTTTACAAGATGACATGGCCCAATTGAACATTTCCTACAAATCAATTGACTAAAGCTAACAGACCTAATCCCCTCCTGCTCTGCAACAATGGCAATTGTCAACTTTAATAGTACAGCTCAGACAAATGATTTAGAGACTAACCCTCATATGTATAAAATCCCATTGCACGTTTAAAGTTCATAAATACAGGAGGTGCCAACTACTGCTCAATCCACCTCAAAACAGCAATCCCTTTACACACTGTCTTCATACAATAGGTTGTAAAAACTGCCAAGTCTGTGCACAAAAAGCCATTTAATACTGATAGAGGGATGGGACTACAGTGGGTCAACCCATTCCTGTTTTATTCCTCTTCCACATGCATGTCACTGCCCCTGGGAATGGTAACTGGACAAAAGTGGGTTCTGTGCAGGAATGGAATCAGTCGCAGACAAGTTCATCTCCCCCAAAACCAGTGCCTATTAACACTCAGATGTAAAAGTCCCTCAGTTCTGCGGGTGTTCCGTCGAGGTCCCCGCTTACTCCGCGGCGGCCGCAGGCTCCTCCATCTCGGCCACAGTGTCTTGTGTTGGAGGTTCAGTGAGGGGGGCATCCGGCGCTGGGGGGGGCTCTGCCGTTTCGGGCTCGGCCTCAGCCGGGGGCGACTCGGCTTTCGTTTCTTCTGCGGCTTCTTCGGACTTGGCTTCCTGCGGGGAGCTCACCTCCAGGCTTGCCTCTGTGGTACCTTCTGCCACACTAGGGGAGCCTGGATCCGCGTCGCCCCCCTCTACCGGGGCCTCTGTCGCCCCCTCAGCCGCCGCCGCCTCCTCTTCGCCTCCCTCCTTCTTATTCTTCTTGAAGTTGATGCCGCTGAGCTTGAAGGGCTTCTTGAAGGAGAAGCGCTTCTTTTTCTTCGAGTCGCTGCCATTGGAGGCTGTGCCGCCATCCTCTGCGGGTTTGTCGACAGCAGCCTCGGCCTCCTCTACCTCCTTCTCTGCAGCCCCACCCTCGACTTCGGGCACCTCCTCTTTCGGACCCTCGTCGGCTGCAGGGCTGCCGTTCACTTGGGCCCCATCCTTTGCACCATCTTCCCCTGCTGGGGACGCACCACCATTGGCCTTCGCATGTCCATTCTCCTGCAGGGGTACATTGTTACATTGGTCATGTCAACAGTACAACATGTCATGATGCACCAGCTACACAATCATGCTTGTTTGTTGGGTTTATATCAGGGCATACCTAATGAAGAGTGTTAAACTACTGTGAAAATGTAGTCACGTTGAACCGTAATGATTGACAGTTTGTATGAAAAGTATGTCTTTAAACGTTGCGAAATCACAGCCTCCCCCCCGCCCCCCCAAAAAAGCTCATGATGACCATAAACCACTGCACAGTACTCCGTCACTGGAGAATACTCCCCGTGGACACGTTAACTTTAAATACAACACGTTAAGAATAAACTAATAAGCTTCTGTCAATGAAAAGCAGTACTCAAACCATCCCCATTTCATCTGCAAGAGACCACCCCCCCCCACAAACGGCGCCATATTTATTTTTAAAATTTAGTTAATTTTGTGTTTGGATATGTTGCGGAAATGCCCGTGGGGGCGCGACCTTCGTGCTGACGTCCACTTTAGGGCCGAAGATGTGCTGCCCCAAAATGGTTGTCCGTTTTAAACCAAAAGTCTCTGGTTAGACTCGTCACTTGAAAAGATCCTATATTCCAAGCTTGATCCATGCGTTTAATGGCAAGACTGTTGAAAGCAACCCAGCCACACTATGCATGCAGCTGGAAGACACAAAAGCAGTCTAGACTGCAAGCCATTGTCGCGCCGCAAAGCCACTGGGATTAATCTAAGTGTTCGTTCATTCCTAGCACAGTATGGTAATTGTACTTAGTTTTTGAAGCGTTGTGGAGAAAAATCATTTTAAAACACCGGCAAATGAAAGATTTGGCGTAAACGACAAAGCTTTTGTCCGCGTCGGCATGCAGTATGAATGAACCAACAGCGCCATCCTTAAATTATTCTCAATGGTTATAGGAGTCGTCGTCCGCAGCATTGCTTGTGGCGGCAATTTAAAGATAAAGCGAGCAGGCAAACGTGATGCTTTGTATTATTGCTCATCTTCCACGTCACTCGTGTCCCCCAAATCCCTAAAAATGGTCTTTAATTTGGATGCGAAACAAGCAATCTTTGTCTAGATGCTCGCCCGATGCGTGAAGCGGCGTGAAAAGACCAAGCGGTAAGCATCGTCTGTCTGCAAACAATCCAAAAATCAAAGAGTTCACAAACCATTTAAACCATTAATCCCTCCGTTTTTCTAAAAAAAGTTCCCTGGTGGGATTTACCTGTCCATTAGACTTGGCCGACGACACCGCGGCTTCTCCCGGCTTTTCGGAGTCGACTTCCCCCTTTGTTGTGGTCTTGGAAAACTGCGCTCCCATGCTTTCGGTCCAACAAAAGAAACCAACCGATCCGATAAACGAACAAAGACGCTCAGACTCGCAAACGTGCAGAAAGAGCTTTTCTTATATAAAATAAATAATGCACAAAGTTTACCCTGGTGAGAACTCCCCGATCTTGGCCAACAAAGCCTGAAGGACGGAAGCAATATAAAAAAAAACCGATTTGTGGCTATCGGCGGATTGGGAGGGGTAAAATGGAGAAGTATGGCCCTCTACTAATAAGATGCGGAGTACAACGCCCAAGTGCACAGATGAATGGGCATTCCCAGCGATGACGGCATTCCCGTACGAATCAAGCCAATCAAGGGTCTCATAGGGGAAAAGAGGGTGAGGCATCACACAGGACAAACAATGAAATTGAGTCGGATTGTTAAGAACCGCGGCTAAAATCACTTTATTCCGAATCATGGCCTCCGTAGAGTCCAAACCTTTCATACAAAAATGTGCTTTCTGCATCAGAAGAGATGTTGTATCTGTATAATATAATAGGTAATCGTGCACAATTATGTTGTAGTCCTGTTAATTGTTCCGCAGTAATAATATGAATGTATTTAAATAGCCAAATGAAGTAATTAAGTACAAGCAACTAATGCGATATAAGTTACACCGTCACAGAATGGAGATCAATGTGCATGTCTATCGATACAGTAGACAGCTACGATGAATTTCCTTTAAAAAGTTTTCGCAATTGAAAGAAAACACTGTTGTTTCTTCCCACAGACCTCGATGGTCCGAAGTCTGCATAACCAACAGTATGATAGATCTCCGCATATCCATGGATCGTTAAAGTAAATGTTTAAAAATCTTTAGGGAAAAATGTTTTGAAATTCTACTGGAAATACTCTCAAACCTGTATTTCTGAAATGTCCTCATCTTTATATATTATTTTGTTATGCAAGAACTATATATAAATTACTAAAATGTATTATCCAAACTTTAGAAGCTGACAAAAGACCAGAAGTTAGACAGAACAAATCGAGAGACTACTATTGCTGCTTAGTTGAAGACAGATACAGAATCCTAGTGACCTAGACTGAGTCAGTTTGCATCAGCCCCAGTTGGGATTATTTACCCTTGGCTGCTGGCCTGGTAATACACATTAGTGCTTCCACCTTTGTCTCCATGGAAACTACTCCACAATGTTCTGGCGATGCTCTGGTAGACAGTGGTTGGGGAAAAAAAATCCTGAAAATGCACAATAAACAATTAACAGTGCCCCGATCTTTTCTCTCAAGTGCTACACTACATGCAATCCTATTGCACATGCACATAATTGCAATATAATATCACTTACATAATTGTACCATAAAGTATAGGCCAGAGAGGGAAAGTCTTCCGTTACTAATGTACAATGGCAGGTTGAATCAAACCAGACAAAACAACCCCCACCCTCATCCCCTGCTCCAGTTGCCTTTTCCGAAAGTAGAAGAATGTGCATCTTTTGTCTTTGGTAATAATAGATGGTTTGAATGTTTTCAGTTAATAGTTTTTCAGCTGGGTGATCATCTTAACATCTCAGATCAGGTTTTCAGTCTTTTCTAAACGTAAGTAATAATAAAATGACAATAGACTTTTCTAAACGTAAGTAATAATAAAATGACAATAGACTACCCCAAGTTACTTGAATTTAATATAAAGGACACTGCATTACCAATTTAATCAAATTTAATACACATTTAACATATCTGGTTAATATACTGTAATTTACAGAGTATCTGTATTACATATTTATATATCCTCAATTAATAGATATGCAACTAATTTGGAAATGAAACATTTTCTATTTAAAAATTCTGAAAATTACCAAAAATGTAGCTGCAGTATGTTTTTTCATACTTTGTGATTAGATCTGTTATCATATAACTGAACTATTTAACCTAGTTTCCTCAACAGCAAATCTGCAAGAGAAATTGATTTATCTGCACACAGCCTGTGTTTCTGCAGGAATGAAGGCATCGCTTCTAGGAGTATGACTTGCTCAAACTCATTTTGATCTGAGAACATTTTTGTTATTCTACAGTAGTAAAAGAAGGTTTGTTTATGTTAATTTCTCAAGTTAAAGGTGTAACTTGGCAAATCTTAGTTGTGTCAGTGTCAAAAACTTCAAAACTATTCCCTGCACTGTGTACAAATAAAACACTGAAAATAGCAATCTATAGGATCCACATAGCTAAGTAAACACAATTCCTACACACAATTCCTTATTAATTTTATTAACAGACTTATGTGACTGGAATGGCAAATGACTGGCAGACTTACCTGGCAAAAAAAAAAAATCTGAAATGTCAATTTTAAAATTTGCTATTAAAATACTATGATATACACCAGTAGGTCTTAATTTTTTCTGCAATTCTCAGGTGAACGACCCCAAGTGAAGTAATATTGCCCATAACATTAAGGTCTCTTTAATAAAACTGGAAAGAGACATGGTGGTGTAGGCCAATAGGGGGCAGTGTTTCCTCTGGTCAAAGTATAATACACCTTTACACTGGTAGCGAAACTGCATTAATTCCCTTCCTTGAGATAACCCATTAGTTCTGATGTCCACTGGACTATGACCCTGGACCATTGTTTTTGTTGACACGTTTCTGACAATGAACGGTTTACTAACAAATGCTTAATGTCACATAAACTGAGAAATGTCACCATTTGATATAACAAATAGAAGGAACAGATTAGGATCTGATCAGACAATTAAATACAATATGGCAAACAGGCTTCTATACTGTGTTTGTTTAACCTAAAATGTGAGAAAATTCATTGATAAGCTACTATTTTCCATTTATTTCTCTCTCTAAAATACACCTCTGGTTATAGTGCTACAGTAGTACAGGGTGGCATGGTGGTGCAGTGGTTAGCACTGTTGCCTCACACCTCTGGGACCTGGTTGGAGTCTCCGCCTGGGTTACATGTGTGTGGAGTTTGCATGTTCTCCCTGTGCCATCGTGGGGTTTCCTCCAGGTACTCCAGTTTCCCCCCATAGTCCAAAGACATGCTGAGGCTGATTGGAGTTGTTAAATTGCCCATAGGTGTGGGTGTGTGAGTGTGCCCTGCGATAGGCTGGCCCCCTGTCCAGGATTGTGCCCATTGCTTCCAGGATAGGCTCCGGACCCCCCACGACCCAGTAGGATAAGCGGATTGGAAAATGGATGGATGGCTACAGGTGTACAGAGATCTGTCTAATATAAAGGCCTCATGAGATTATTTTGTATGAGAAAATTGTTTTCTCATTAAAAAAGGGGAAAATTGTGTAATACCATGGAAACGATTTCCAAGCAATTATCCATCCATCTGTCTGTCCATCCATCCATCGTACATTCTGGTCTGGGGGTGGAGCCTGTTTTCTTGATTTCCTCTTGTTTATTTCTTTGACCCTTGTATGGGTCAACAGCATAGAAGAGAGTTTGATATTGGGAAGATACAACTTGATCATTTAAATGTAAAGGCATTTTTTTTTTTTGGGGGGGGGGGGTGTAGCGGGGGACAAATGAAGCAATTTCTTTATTGCATGATACAAACCCCCTTAAATCATTTCATTTCCACCCACACACAACATTGCATGAAAAGACCCTCCCAGAATACCTCATGAATCTGCAGCCTAATGATTCGATGATGTCGCCTACTGTTCTGAAGTGTCCCTGAAACATATGCATTTTTTATGAATCTATGCACTTATGGATATGCTATTCCTCGTGTACATGGTGTCACCTAATGCTAAACTATCAGTATGTTTTCATACAAGAGTAGACTGCTGTAGCAAAAAAAGACTATAAATTCTGCCTAACTTGTTCCTGTCTAACTTTGTCCTGTTGTTTTTTTTCTGTCTTCTGCTGAATATGAAAAAGACAGTGTACATTTTTATCATAATAAATTTTAGAATTCCGTTTGTCCGTATGAGTAATTCAAAGTAATTTTGAATATTCGCCAAACCTTATAAAAAAACCGAACGCACCTGCCATGGGGACTTGCTTGCTTTGCTCACAATGCTATATTGCAGCTACACAAATACACAAAGATACAAAATAACTGTTTAATCGGAGATAGTATCTACGGCAGTTAGCCCCACCCCGTAGCCCTTATGCAAATGAGAGGCATTCGATTCATTCGATCATTGGATTTCCCAAAAGCTGTTCCCATTTGGATTGGCTCTCGGTGCTGTCAATCACATCAGCTCTTGTTATTTTCATTGTGGATGTGAATCTAGCTAGGACATCGTTTGAAACGTTCAGCGACAGAAATAGCTTTATTAATGATATAACTGCAATCACTGCTGACCGTAAACATAATATCCATACACACGGATTTGAATATACAATACATTAAACGCCTGGGGTATAGGTAAGGATTTTTTGTCTTGAATTTCCTTTGGTGCAACTGCAGCATTTTCCAGCCAAGTCAATCAGCTGATTTAATTGTGGAAAACGTAAGTTAATGGGCGATCGTTGATTTCGTTGTAATACTCGCGTTTAATACCCCTCCCAGTCTGTACTGGGGGCCCTATAGACAAGCGTCTGCTAGGTAATGTAAGCGAGAACGTGGTGATGCATGTCTCCAAGTGCTCTGATTTCCAAAATGCTGTTTTATGGCAGTGCGCTTCAATGCGTTTGCGAAAACATCGTGCGCACGACCACAATGCACACGATCCCCGGTACGTGTGAGCTTTCGATCGGCAAGCAGGTCTTTCTCTCTGCATCCCTTTATCTTTGACGGCTAGTTGTGCTGTGTCGGCGAAAAGAAGCATTTTGGACGTATTTGTGACTCTCCGTAGCAGCGTTGAATATGGCCATCAGTGAATTTGCTATGTTTGCCACTAGCGCCTTCTATAAATCTGACTAATACCCATTTTTAGACACCCCTTCTAAAAATCTATATTGTGATATCAGTTTAACACTCCCCGATTGAAAATATCGGTGAATTCGTGCGTGCGTGGATAGGACTTAAGTGCAGAGGCTGCTTACAAGCCTTCTGGTTGGTTTTACATATCGAGCATGGTCATTAAACGTGCAAGTTGCATTATCTTCTGATTAAATGACATCTCCCTTTCATAGTTGGTCGCAGCCAAGCCCCATTTGACGGAAGTGTGCTGGATAACTTGCTTCATTGTGCCCGACTTTTTAACACCGAACCCTACTGGGGGATGCGAGCAGTGCCCAGCGCTGGGGTCGCATTTAATTTGGAGGGCATGGGCCTTGTACAAAGGGAGCCAAATGCCATATGGACCTATTGGATGCTCAATAAGGAACCCACTGGCTTTTTGACCCTGCGGAAAAATGGAAAATAACCTAATGTTATTATAGATTGCTTTATTAGAGTCACTTTTGTATACTATATAAGGCAATCATTGTGGTACTGTTGTAGCTTCTTGATTATGATTGACTATATGTTGGAGGGAAATCAACAGTATATGGGCAATTGCACCAAAACACAGCTGTTTTTGTAATCTTCATTTTCCTGGTAGGTTCCAGGTGAATATACACTGAAAGTACCAGGTTTCATTTTACAACCACAAGCATCCTAATTGATTTACATAATCTGTAGAATAAGTTACCCAACTGTCAAAGTACAATATATATTTCTTTATTCCCAGTCTTGCATAAAGCAGTAGCTGGTAACTTCCTCATAGGTGTGAAGCTTTAGAGTGTGTATGTTGTGGAGTCTGTCTTGTTAAAAATGGAAGCGTATATTGGACAAGTTTAGCTTTATATTTTGGAGAAGGTGGCAAAATGGATTTCCTTTAACAGAAATATGTTATCACTTTGAATTTCTTGTAACTTGGCAGTTATTTATATTCTTGCACTAAAAAAATCTTTTTTGATACTACAAAAATGCTCCTTAGTTGCATCTGTAGTGAATTTTGTCTTAACTCCCTTTCATTTGAATCTCTTACATGTTCAGTGCAGGGTAATTAAACTTCTTTTTATGAATTATCTCATAAAGATCACAGTGATTTTTTAGTGTTGCGCTAATTCAGTGCCTTTAGTCCCAAAGTCCCCACCACCCAGCACTCTGTAACTTCATACTAGCGAATCCATCCACCAGTGATCATTTTCCCACTAACAAACAAAGCAGCTGTACCCAGTCAGTAACAGCAAAACAGAAATCAACAAGTTTCACATCTGACCAGCAGACTTCAGCGTCAATGTTTTAAACCTGCCGTCGTCTTGCACTGAGACGCTTGACAGTGCAACTCTTGAAGAAAGGCAGCTAGAGAGAATTGAAAAAGCGATCTATTCCTCCTTTGTGTGGCCTGGCGATCTTCATGCCGAGGAATGCAGTCGAGCTGAATTGTGTTTGTGTGTACTGCCTTCATAATAAACAATAATTAGTGGACCGATTGAGTGTGGGCGTGTCTCTGGTGTTTCAGTGTAATGCTGAACCCAGCACTCTGGTAAATTTCTAAGGCTGCTTTCAGTGACTAGCAGGCAGCTTTGTGAAGCCTCTGTTGAAATTGAAGGTTTCGGTTTAGTAAGTCAAGGAAAATGTGATTCTTCTCTGCCCCGTATCTCACCATATCCTTATTGCTGAATGCCAGCGTGAAACCTGTCGTTGTTAGCAGCTGGACGTGTTGCCGGCCTCCGTGTTTGAGGAATATATCGAGTGATTATAAATGCTTTAGGGATCTTTCTCAAATTTTGAGTAGTTGAAGGTAAAATAACAAAAACCATGTATTCTCTTCACCGTCTGGAGAAGATTGTTTTGATATTTCAATTTCAATTCGATTTATTCATCATGCGTTTGTTGACATAGGGTCAGCTTTATAATGGAATGCATTTGACAAGAAGATAAAGTAAGGAAATAATTAGTTTCTTTAAAATGACAGTGTGTATAAATAGGCTATAAATTACACGCACCCACCCACACATGAGGATGAGGACGATGATCTAGTCTTTCTTTCCCTGGACCACAGTTTTGCTGTGCCTAAATAAGGCGGTTGCCCCTGTCTTCTGCGATACTGCCCTTTATCTGATACTTTGCTTGCAGTACTGATGGTAAAGAAACCTTATCTTCTTTTCCTCTTGGCCTCAATAATTTCCTTCTGCCGCACATTGTCACGGGTAATTGAATCATGCTCTGATCTGCTGAGGCCCCTCTATCATCCTGTAGACAAAAGCACTAATTAAAGCATTTAACGGTGAAGCAAATTGATAGAAATGCAGTAAAATTAATTTGTTGGTTTTAAAGCTTGGTCTAGCTTTTCGATTCGCTGCCGAATGGCATAATAGTAATGGTATACCGACCTTCTGAGGTTTCTTTTCTGTTTGTTAAACACGGTAATGAAATGTTCGATTGTGTGTAAATGGCAACTCTTTATCTAAATGACTGCTTTCACTTTCCAGAAATTTCAGGCCCATCAGTTGACGCGGGATACATTATGACTTATTGAGTAGCGATATGTGCTTAAGTCTGCATTTTTTTTGAAGCTTGGTAATGAAGGTAATTTTACTCGGAGCTAACAATCCGATTCATTATAATGAGCATCCTCGTAATTTTAGTGACTTCTGAAATTCTTTTCCTTGCAATGTTTATAGAGGCTTTGATCACCTTTATTGTAATGTACACAAGCTTTATGAGATTAATTCTGCATGGAACGTAACACAGTGGGGCGTGTCCATGGAGTTTGCATGTTCTTGTGCTTCTATGGGCACCTTGAAGTACTCAGATTTGTTTCCCGTGATCCAAAACGTCTTTTAATTGTCCATAGTGTGTGCCCTGTAATGGACTACCGTTCCATCATGGGTGTGTCCTGTGTCCTGGGACAGGCTACCAACTCACTATGACTAAATTATATGAAAGATTATATGAAGTCAAGTAACACAAAAGTTTCCGTAGACCACAGTGTTTAAGTGGGTACTCTGTTCTGTTAGCTAACTAGTTTGTCAAAGGCTTCCCGTTATACAGACATCTTAGCATACCAGAATAACACAAATGTAAAGTCATAAACACAGTAGTTTAGATGCCAGTCTGCCTTTCATTAACCAAAAAGAATGCACCGTATAAACTTCAGACACAATGATATCATCCTAGGCAGACTAGAATATTTCTGTGAAAACAACTAGTTAAAGTCTAATCATCTTCCTATTCAACATGCCAGCAGTTGTTACTAAATATAGATCTGATTCTGCCAGCCAGAACTAATGAATAGTTTTGCTATGATGTTTGATTTAGTTTAATGTATATATGTAGATCTTCACAAATGAAAAATATTCATATAACTGCATCTTGTTTTTTTCCCCATCGTTTCAATATCAGTCCTGGCTGTGAAGCCCCGTTACTGAAGTTCAGGGATTTAGCTTATCCATGTGGTATTAGGGGAAAATAAAAATGGATAAGTTACTGATTTACTTTAATGTTTTTTTTTATGTCTCTTCTTGTGGCTCAGTGGTGCTGACACGTTAGTTTTAACTCGTTAATTATTTTTCTGTTAAATATCATATCATCGCTGCATATTACAGCACTGTTTTTTTTTTCTTTCCTGAAAGCATATTTAGACCTGATTGCTGGGAAATAAAGCCGCAAGTCTCAGCATTAAAGGCAAAATCCACATGCTTTTGAATAGCTTAGTGATAGCTCAGTGTGTTTGCTTTTCCATAGTTTTCCATTAACCTAAGACTGATACTGGATGGAATGTTTGCAAAGCAGGCTAGCAGCCTATTGAGCTATGAGAGGGAGGGAGTGGTTCTTTTGTCCATTTCTTTCAGTAAAAGTGTAAAAATAAAAGCAAAAATGTAAAGCTGACTTTCTTTCCCAGTAGACAGATGACCGGAGATCCTGGAGGAATACTGTGGATATGGTCTCCTGTAAATGATATTGACTTTAGTCACGACTTTAAAATACTTTTCACACATGCTTATAAATTTAGAATCTTTACTTAACTGATAGAGAAAAAAAAAAGAAAAACTTCCATATTTTTAGTCGAATGCAAATTGCACATAAGAAGCAATACAGAGTTGTTACGCATCACCAAGTAAAATGGAACCTGAGTAATTTACCCCCCCTTCTTCTCTCTGCAGGTGCTTTGTTTTTTTTGTTTTTCACTTTTCCTGTGCGCAAGGCAATGTGGAGGAAATAAAAGATCCTGATATACTGAAAACAGAGGTAAGTGTGGTCACCACAGCAACCTGACTGTCATGACACAGTGATTACTGTGTGATGCTGTGTAGTACTGTCTGATGCTGTGTGGTGCTGTCTGATGCTGTGTGGTGCTGTCTGATGCTGTGTGGTGCTGTCTGATGCTGTGTGGTGCTGTCTGATGCTGTG
>JAABNY020000025.1:18220965-18244390 GCA_015164015.2 Brevimyrus niger | reverse complement strand
CTGTCTGATGCTGTGCTGTGTGCTGCCTACGGGTGTCACTGTGCTCATACCTCCACAGAAGGAGCTTTAAATTCCATCACAGCTGTGCAGTTTGCATGTTCTCACCGTATTGCATGGGTTTCCACTTCATCCCGTAATTTCTTCCCGCAAGGATATCCGACTGGGCAATTTCGCATTTCTGAACTGCTTATTGTGTGTATGTGCCCTACCGTGGACTCAAAGGAGATTCTAGAATGTTTTCTTAATGGTGGGGGGCTTGAGAGGAAGTAGAGAGGTTTTTTTTTTTTTTATTATCCAAAGATATGTTTTTAATTTGTGAGTGACAGAGGAGGGGCACCCCTGGGGCCAATCAGAATTCCACCTAGGGACAGTGCCCCTGTGGGCCCGCCCTCTGACTGGCATCCTGTCCAGTGTGCTCCTCTGCCAGTGATAGGTTCCAGACCCCCCCCCCCGACTCTACACTGGATCAGTAGTTATGGAAAATGGATGGATTTCTCTGAGGAGGGCACACAGAGGAGAAAAAAAGTCAGCATTCAGGGAAAATGAAAATGATTTCCCTTTGTAAGGAAAGTGGATGAGTTTGAGTTTTCTGCCCTAATTCCTGGCCCAGCAAGACAGTCCCTCAGCCCAACAGATCATTATATTTTCCACTTGAAATGTCTTTGCACAAAGGATGGCATCTTCACTCAGTTATAATTATTAGGTTGAAATAAAGGTATAACTAGTTAAAACCCCTCAGTGCTGATTTGACTGGATTGCTGCCCTACATTCAGCAACCGGCCGCTGGGAGATAATGATTCAAAGCCGCAACTCGAAACACCAGCCAGGCAACTCTGCGGCAATATCTGTGGTCCAAAGACGCAGGGAATGCGGGATTATTTTCCAGCTTAAAGCGCAGAAACTGAATAGATGAAGCATGGCGGTGCAATGTGTTGACACATTTTCAGAAGGCTCGTCCATGCATAGCTGCTGTTGTAGATCCGCATGTTTCAAGTTTTTGTCGTTTTGTGGCCCTTTTATGACATTTCTGCTTGTCGCAACAGGGATGCAGGCATGCCAGTATCCATCCGCAGCCCGAATGCCTAATATTGTGTGCAGCTTTTAAAAGTGGTTTGTAGCAAACAAAAATTGTTCTACCGGGTAGGAAGCGCGACATTTATATATCTGCCAATCTGGGTAAAATATTTATGTTTTTAATGGCAAGAACGTCAAGTACGTCGCTGGTTTTTTTTGATGTTGCGCACCTCACACCTAACTCCCATCAAGACATGTGACCTGACTGTGTTTCCAACCTAATGCAGTGTGTGTGTGTGTGTGTGTGTGTGCATGCACGCGCGCATATTTGTGTTATATATATATTGCATTTCGGGGACCTAATGTGATTTAAAAAATGTCATTTTGTACTCTTGGGAAACTTAATGTATTAAAAATCTGTGACTTCAGTTAAAAAGCTTTTCCCCATATAAATGAGTGGACAGTCCCCACAAAAATATGGATAAAAACCTGTGTGTCTGTGTATGTGCGTGCGTGCATGCGTGTGTGTGCGCACACACACTGTATTTTCATTGAC
This sequence comes from Brevimyrus niger, assembly GCA_015164015.2. Taxonomy (NCBI): domain Eukaryota; kingdom Metazoa; phylum Chordata; class Actinopteri; order Osteoglossiformes; family Mormyridae; genus Brevimyrus; species Brevimyrus niger. Next base: position 18,242,820 of record JAABNY020000025.1, on the reverse strand, counting down.
AGATGTGGACTCTCGTAACATGAACGTGAGTCTATCCTCACAAACAATTTCCTAACCGTATATGAACATTCTCAAGAAAAGCAGCACACACACTGTGAATAGCAGACCTTGTGTGGGTCTCTCAATAAGATAAAATGCTTCTTTTATTTATTCAAATGAAGTAAGCTTAAAATAAAACAATAATAAATGCTAAAAGCCTTTTCTTGTTTATCATCTTATGCATGTTGCTCCTATAATTTTTATAACTTAATATAAGTCCTTTAATCGCGGCTTCTGCTTATTAGCATGCATGAGTGTGTGCGTGTGTGTAACAGCCTCGGCGCGTGTTTCTCCCCGCGGTCTGACCGCTCATCACCCAGGGGACGTGTCCCGGTTCACGGTTTTATGAGCTCCGTTGCCACAGGGGAGCGCTGCTGTCTTAGGCACCTGGATGAGTGTCTGGCTTGTACCGGAGAGGCAATATCAGGTGACAAAAAGGGGCGTTAAGTGTGGGAGGCAGAAGGTAGGTCAACCACAACCCCCTGCCCCCCCCCCCCTTCCGGTCCGATCGGAAATGACCAGCATTCAACATATCATTGGAATATGGAAAAAAAACAGTGCGAATAAGCATTTAGCTTGACGTTCTGGTTAACGCTCAAGCTACACGCTAAACTGCGTTGCTTGGCAATTGTTCGGGGTCGCATGGGGCTGCGATCAAAAGCCCTGACGTGCTCGCTGGGCAGCCTCGCGGGGAACGGCGAGAGTGAGACGGGGAGAGAATTAAGTTTCAGATGAACAGGCAAGACACCCTGCAGCAGATGGCGCCCCAGCTTTTCGATGGTGCCGGTGCCTCTCTTCATACTCCATTTATTTTCGAGCGAAACACTTTGAGTGATAAATGCATGACTGGCGAGTGGCTTCGAATGTACGATCTCCACTTAGAGGCGGCGATATCCAAAAACGTTATTGACATTTGTCAAGTACCCATGTCATTGAGTATCATTTTAGTAATTGAATAGCAGTCCTTTCATTCAAATATTAAGTATTTCATAAAATATTTTTAAATGTGGTTACCTTAGTGACAGGGAAAAGGATATTCTTATATAACAATAAAGCTATAGATGCTCTCACTGGTTTTGGATGTCAGTGTTATCACTGTATATGAGGTGGCATACAGATAAACTACGGCTGTGCTCAGCGTTTAGCCTGAGGCGTTAGCCGCACGTGATCTTTTCAGAGAAGGACTTCCCCGAACACTGGGCCGAGACGGGCAGACCTGATACCTTTCATCCCCTCCCTGGGGAAAAGTGTGACGGTTGTAAGGGTGGGGTGGCACGTGGTCGTTTTAAGACATATGATCATAAATCACCCCGCCTCCCTTTCATGACGGAGATTCCCGGCAGTATTAAGTCCCCCTGTTATTTCGAGCTACGGCTAAAACGTCCTTAAAAATCCGTCTCGGTCGCCTCCATTTAAGAAGTAGTAATGTGGGTCTAAATCAGCCTGAAGTTTCATGTTCTCTCACCTAGTAATGAATCCGATGCAGTCTGAGCGTTTATAGCAACATTGAGGTGTCCGCTAATGGAATAGCCAGGAAACCACAACCAAAAGACCATAGTTTTTTATTTTTATTTTTATAAATAGTTATTTCCCCGCAGTGCCACATTAAATTATAAACTATCCGAATATCACAAGTTATGCCTTGCAGCTGGTTCATAATCCCAGTAAGGTAACAGTCTTATCTGCTCCTCTTAATGGTATTCTGTAATACCTTACCTGAGGTGGTATTACAGGTGATCTGTTTATGCTCGGAGGAAAAGCTGGCCTGCTCATTCCCGACTCGACTGAGTAGATGGTGATCAAATGTGATCTGAAAGTGTCGCACTTTAGCGGATCCCACGTGATTTTGAATTCATTCCTCAAAGCAATCATTAACCGGGGGGGGGTTTGGGTTGCAGCTGGGAATCATACCACATAAAAATCCAAATCAACGTGAAGACAAATTTGTGTGTGTGTGTGTGTGTGTGTGTGTGTGTGTGTGTGTGTGTTACACAGGTATGTATAGTAGTACTGTATTTCTCATTCACTTAATGACAGGTGGACCTGAACCACAGACAGTTAATGTTCAAGTATTTAATATATTTATCTGGATGAGATTAACCTGCAGTATTTTTGGTCGTTTTGCAGTCTTGTTTTTATAACCGCCTAAGGCTTTTTAAAATGTATGTGCGAATATTTCTGGAAGAGATCAAAACATTTGCATCAGGCTGCACATAGAGGGACTGAATAGCTTTGCTGTGTTTGTGATGCTTTTATTTATGTGAAAGAAAGGAGAAAATTTTTCATCGGAACCGAGTCATTAAGCTACGCATCAGAAACATTGTTGAAGTGTTTGATTTGTGAGTTCTAATTGGTCAGGGCAGTTCTGTTTTGATCTCATCAAGGCTGTTTCCTTTAGAGGTTTTGGTTGTTTTGGTTGTTTTCATTGATTTTTGAGCTGGGGTATTTCTTGGCAGTTTAAGATCCTGAATATGCTGAACAGTGTTTGGCTTGCCAGGTCAAGGGTCAGTCCTAGTGTCCAGAATGTTGTAGGTTCAAGTCCCCTGAGTGTTACAGTAACTATTACCCTTGTGCAAGGCTCTTAATTCCAGCTGCTTAGGAGTGCTTGATCAGCTCTAACCACAAGCTTCTCTTATTTGTATGTCGCTTTCTGCGAAGGTGTCTGCCAGATGAATATAATTGGACAAAGTGATTCTTTCCCGCTGAGCCGTCTTGAAGTTATTGTGCCAGAGTGGGAATGAAAGTCTTTTGAAAGGGATAAATTCTTCTCCCACGCAGTCTGTGATTTGGAAGTCGCTGAGAGGGCTCTGGCTGGTTATTTTACAGATGCCAGCAAGCATTGTTTAGTTATTTATTTTTTACTGTAACAAAATGTAAAGATTTAAAGTGGCTGATTTTGTCTTTTCCCGTGGATCGGCTAACGGGAGATGTGTCACATGACAGCTTCCAGCTTTTGAAGATGCCGCCCTGCTCGTCTCTCATTATTTTCCTTCTGTTCTCCATCTCCTTATACGGAAGTGATTAGCGTGTTTGTGGTGGATGTATCTGGAAGCCAGAGGAACGTGGCGTTTGGTCACCGCGTGCATTAAGAGCTCTTTGGCATGATGCGGGTTTATACTGACGCCCAGGCGTGCCTTCAGTGATAATGGATACATGTAGGAACCATACGGAACAGCCGTTTAATTTCCATTTAACATCCAAACCACAAGATGGCAGCTGTCCAGCTGTATTCTGTGCCTTAATCCTTTTTATCCCCCTGAACTTCGGTGATTATGGTGAGCATGTCCGAACAACATGTTGGTAGCGTTCTGTGTGCCAGTGTATTCTCTCACTTTTCCTTTCCCTCTCTCTCTGTTTTTCCTTTACTCGTGCTTTCTTTCCTCTCTCTCCTTTTCCCTCATTCTTCTTCTCCCTCTCTTTCCTCTTTCCCTTTCGTTCTTCCTTCCCTCTCTATTCTTCTAATTCTAATCTCTCCCTCTTTTTCCTCTTTCCCTCTCTTCCCACTTTTCCCCTCTCCCCATTTTCCTTTCTCTCCTCTCTCTCTTCTTCCATGTCCCTTTCTTTTACCGTTTTTCCTCACTCTCTCCCCCTTTTCCTTTCTCTCATCCCCCTATTTTTTCCCCTTCCCTTTGTTTCCCCTTCTTTTTTCCTCACTTACCCCTTCCAAACATGTCCCCCCTTTCTCCCCTCTCACCCCTTTTTCCTCATTTTCTCCCCCTTTGCCTTTCCTCTCCCTTCTTCCTCTCGCTCCCCTTTCTTTCTTTCTTCTTTCCCCCTCTTCTCATTCCCTCCTCTCCCATCCTCTCAGAGTGTAGAGGATGGGCTGTGTACAATGCAAAGATAAGGAAGCAGCCAAATTGACGGACGAGCGCGACACGAGCGTAACTCAGAACTCCGGCTTCCGCTATGGCGCTGACCCGACGCCGCAGCACTACCCCAGCTTCGGGGTCACCGCCATCCCCAATTTCAACAACTTCCACGCCCCTGGCAGCCAGGGAATAACAGTCTTCGGTGGGGTCAACTCTTCCTCCCAGTCGGGGACCCTGCGCTCTCGTGGTGGGACAGGTAGGCTGCCATTGACTGTGATTCACACAACAATCAACACCTGCTTCTCCATGCCCAATATCACGCAAAGCTCATCCGTGGGGGGCGGAGTTCAAACGTTTTTATGCAAATCAGCTTCCGGCCGTGTACAGCCCCGACTTCCAGCACCATGACAACATGTTCCAACACCCCACACTGAAATTAAAAGAGAGGTACAGGGCCAGAAGAAAGAGACGCATCACCGGGGGGCTGTATTTCAGAATAAAAGATGGCATGTAATGAAAGATGGAAAAGTGGAAGGGGGTGGAACTCCAGTGTTGCCTGTTGTTCTTGTGCTAAGGAACTCTCTGTACCATGCAGTTTTAATGAGGCTAGGCTCAAACCTCCATAAAGCTTGTTTTTTATCCCCACCTTTTTTGTGCAAATTGTTTTAAAGCGGTCGCCACATCGGCATTGAATGATGCTGAATTCCAGTCTTTTGATTGGTTCGTTTACCAGTGGCAGAGGCCTCCTCTGGCATTTGAACAAGGCAGCAAATGTAATTTCAACTGAAACTCTGTGTACTTTCCTTTTCCCAATCTGCAGTACATTACCCATCTGTCCCTGAAACTGGATACACTTCATCTTGGCCTGTTTTTTTTTTTCTCTTTTCATTTTGACCTATTTTATTGACACCGCAGTTAGCAAGCTGATTATATGAGTAACAGACACCCAAAGTGACGTGTCTGTTGGTTCCTAATGAACCTTTCTGACATTAAAAAATAATGTAACACGTCAGTGGTCAAAAAAAAAAAAAAAAGAGGGTGAATGGATGATTGGAAATTGAGCTGATTGGTTCCCGTCTTGTCCATCTGTCTCGTAGGGGTCACCCTCTTCGTGGCACTTTATGACTATGAGGCCAGGACAGAAGATGACCTCAGCTTCAGGAAGGGCGAGAAGTTCCAAATTCTCAACAGCACGTGAGTGATGAGTGCAGCGTCCCATTGGTCTGCTTTGTGCCGTGAACGTTCGCGTAGTGAAACTACAGGGTTACGCGGCCGTGACCAGGATTGTTGAAGTGGTCGGTCATGGATGGATGGATGGATGGATGGATGGATGGATGGATGGATGGGTTCTCTCTATCATCCAGCTGTGTTTCAGTCTTTTGTTATGTTGTAGGTAGTCATGTGTGTCTCCCACCATTAGCTGACATGTGAGCTGAGTTTCTCACCTAAAAATAGTTGAGGAAATGCCTCTCAGGTCAAAAGTACCACACTAGGTTCTCTGGTTCTTTTGCAATGGGAGAGCTTAAGTTGTAATAAGCTTTCGACATGTAATTCAAAGGTTACAGGGAAGGTGTTTATGAGCATGAAGCCTTAATCACTCTTTAGATAAGGCACAACTGTAATGTGTTACCGTGTTTTTGTTCCCCCGCTTCAGCGAAGGGGATTGGTGGGAAGCCCGTTCGCTAACCACGTGCGGAACCGGCTACATCCCCAGCAACTATGTCGCCCCAGTGGACTCCATCCAGGCCGAGGAGTGAGTCACGGCTTCGTGTCCGACGGGCTGGCATCTACGGACGCTTCACCCCGAAACAACAGATTTGCATGTTTATCCGTAGGACGTATCATCAGATCTAAGTAGAATAATCCCACATGGCTCCAGTGACTCTTCCTCGAGCTGAAACACTGCCGTCGTCACTCAGAGCGAAAAAGAGGTTATCTCTCAAATGCTTTTTAATTTTAGCGGCTTGTGCGCTAGCTGAAGTAGACCGGCAGATGTTGCTTAGTAGGCCGTTAGCATTATGTATGCAGCCAGAAGTGACATAAATATGACTTGGCTTGGAGGAAACTGGTCTGTGAACTGGTTTTTCATCAGAGAAGTTCCCCATTATAAAGGCTTAAGAGCCAGTTCTTTATATAATTGGTGGCTAAGATGGAAATATGCACTATATATGCTGTATGCCATAGACTTTTCTAGCAAATACAGTCCGAACTAGCACCTTGCTTAAGGAGTTTCAGCCTCAAATATTTTGTAATGCAACTTTTGAATGGAGAGATTTTGTATTAAAAAAAAAAAAAAAAAAAAGAATTTTCTCACGACACAGGAGCTTCAAGTTGGAAAGCAATAGAGGCAACCAACACCCATACTGACTCAGTAACCCAACGTCCTGGGTAAACCTTGACCAACTGACCTTCCTCTCGCAGCTGGTACTTTGGCAAATTGGGCCGGAAGGATGCAGAGAGACAGTTGCTGTCCAGTGGCAACCCCCGGGGCACCTTCCTCATCCGGGAGAGCGAAACCACCAAAGGTAACCATGGCAACGCAGCCATGCCAGTCGGTGACATCTTCCGGAATAATAAATGAAGAAAGATGTCAACATGAAGGATCTGAGGAACTGAGAATATCTGATTTAAACCAATGGAGGGGGAAAAATCTAATTAGGAAATCATCTGCAAGAATAACTAGTTATACCAGTAATATGACCTCGTAGTTTTTCATTATCACAGAATATTGAGTGGAGCTAGTTTTTCCCTTTTGTTATATTCTTAGCCTTAGACTTCAAAAAGCATTATATCTATCTCATTATTTCCATGTTAGTTTTAATTAAATGAATGAGTAAAGCAGGTTGTATGTCTGGTGTGGAGTTTATCTCCAGCCATAATTGAGCTCCTCCTGATTATGGGTCCCTCCACACCTAGGGGCCTTTTCCTTGTCTATACGCGATTGGGACGACATCAAAGGCGACCACGTGAAGCACTACAAAGTCCGGAAGTTAGACAGCGGTGGATATTATATTACCACCCGGGCGCAGTTTGAGACTCTCCAGCAGCTGGTTCGACATTACTCAGGTAAATGGCTCAACATCAATGAAAGAATCCCAGTACTTTGGGAACCATCATACAAATGTCTCTCCAGAACATTGGGTGTTTCTCAATACCAAGAATGCAAAGGTCATACTTGCTAATTTGCCATCCAAGAACAAACTTGGGGCGCGATGAATCATGGGATAGGTCTCCTACGGTGAGGATGCAACCGATGTATCCTTGATATTTGGGGCGGAGCAAGATTAGCATCTGGGGATTTTTACCGTCCTCCGTACTTGCGTTCTTGAGGATTAGAACTGGTTTTCGACAATGGAAGATGACATAAAACGGGTACACAAGAACAGAAGTATGGATATTGAGAAACACCCATTGTTCTCTGTCAGGGACTGTTTTTAGGCATCCTTATTGGATGACCTCTGCTGCTGCTGTTGTGCCCATTGCATTATTGGCCAAGCTCTATGACTGCTGTTGTGCCTCTCAATCATTGGTCGATCCTTATGACCTTTGACTTCTCCTGTCCCGCCCAGAACGTGCAGCTGGCCTTTGCTGCCGTTTGGTGGTCCCCTGCCACAAATGGATGCCCCGGCTCGCTGACCTGTCCGTCAAAACCAAAGACGTGTGGGAGATCCCACGGGAGTCGCTGCAGCTAATCAAGCGCCTTGGCAATGGCCAGTTCGGGGAGGTCTGGATGGGTGAGTAATGTCCGGAGCTCCTACACATCCTGTTACTTGCAGTTATTTACAGATACTTGGGAGTGGCCTTCCGTCAAATTAAAGATATGTTAGAATTACTAGAAGAGTCAATATGGAGTAGCCGAAGTAGTTTGCCTCTCTAGTTTAGAGATGTCTCTAAATTCAAATTGCTATTTTTTTTTTTTTATTATTTCTTGTGAAGTAAATGCAGATTCAAACATAGTAAAATACCAGAACCTGCACAATAAAACAAATCATATAGGTATAGGCATTTTGTTTTTGTTTTTCCAATAAGCTTTCCAAATAATTAGAATCCAAAATAATCAAACTCGGATCTCAAATGTGATAGTTTGTAGTATATTTCACCCTCACCATGGGGTTTGTTATTACTACTTTTAAAACTATTTCTTTGATTGCTTTGCAGTGTCTACAAGTGAATGGTAACAATCATCTAAGTTGGTAGAGCATGGTGTTTAAAGTTCTTCCTGTTCAAAGACTTTGAAGTACCAGGAATTTGAAAGCACTGTGCAGTAGTTTGATGAGATGAAACATGGTCCAGAGGATTCTCGCCCTGACATTGGCTGCTTCCTGGTGGCAGGGACGTGGAACGGCACCACCAAAGTGGCTGTCAAAACCCTGAAGCCCGGCACCATGTCCCCTGAGTCCTTCCTGGAGGAGGCCCAGATCATGAAGAAGCTCCGGCACGACAAGCTGGTGCAGCTGTACGCCGTGGTGTCCGAGGAGCCCATCTACATAGTGACCGAGTACATGAGCAAAGGTCGGGAGCCCGCCTCCTTCGCCTGCCTGGCCAACCGGAGAGCTTTCGGGAAAAGATTGGCGGGGTGTCGCATCCATGTGACATTCCTGTCTCTTCTTTGTTAGCCACAATATTAAAAACTCACTGATCCCAGAAACCCTGTGGTGATTAGTCTCCTGTGCTTGACTAAACACATCAACACTTGCCATAGTGTTTTAATACAGCGTAGTCTGAAAATAGAAAGGAAGTCAACTGAACATGTGTGGACTGTGTGGAAATCACCAGGAAACCTAGTCATTGCTAACGTTTGGCTGCATTCTCTGTATTATAGGGAGTCTGCTTGACTTCCTGAAGGACGGCGAGGGGCGAGGACTGAAGCTGCCGAACTTGGTCGACATGGCGGCACAGGTAAGACTGGTTTGGTTCTTGTTTTTGTCCCTGTTGGTAGGATGAGCAGTAATGACCATGCTGCTTCATGCTAACAACAACTAGCCTAGTGCTTCATTAGTTCATTAGTGCTTCTTTTATTTATATATTCCCGTGTTTAGCTTTTTTGTAATGGGTCATTGTTTTCCATTGCAAGTCTGAAATGTAGCACTTAGCATTTGGCGTGGAATCGATATGGTCTTCTTGTTTCCAGGTGGCTTCAGGCATGGCCTACATTGAGAGGATGAACTATATCCATAGAGACCTGCGGTCAGCCAACATCCTCGTGGGGGACAACCTGGTGTGCAAGATTGCAGACTTTGGACTGGCCAGGCTAATTGAGGACAATGAGTACACGGCTCGCCAGGGTAAGGGATGGAAGTGGATCTGTGTAATATCTTGCCTCTGCTGCCAACGGGCCACCCATTCACTCTCGCTCGTCTTCCATTGCGTCATCAGTCAGAAATCTGTAGAGAAAGAGTTCTGACTCTTGTTGTTTAGTTATTGTTGGCTCAGATACATTGGGTGATGTCATAAGTGTTTCCATGCTAACCACAAAGTTTTGGACTCTACAATGGTGATAGGATAACCGTCCTTAGCTTGTGCTTGTTTGGGGATTATTTACTGCTCTCTAACAAACCTGAATAGTCCATCTACAGTGTCTTTTATGATATCAGTTCCAGACACGTGGCCTTAAACAATGTCAACGTCAAAGTTAAGAATCCACTACATCCAAGTTTCAAGATTTCAAAATTTCTTAGAAACTCTTTACAAAGAGTATAGAACTCCTTTAAAGTTTCCAAGTTGATGTTTTCTCCAGGTGCCAAATTCCCCATCAAGTGGACGGCCCCGGAGGCTGCTCTCTATGGAAAGTTCACCATCAAGTCTGACGTGTGGTCATTCGGCATATTACTCACAGAACTGGTGACGAAGGGACGGGTACCATATCCGGGTGAGTCAGGATGGCCTGCCATTAGAGTGGGACTTCTGCTTGGCTCTCCGTGTTGTCATACACCTACACACATTTCTGTCACTCCTTTTGGCATTATTGTTGGTAATGGTGTACCGTCGTCCATATAAATAATTTAGCACATCTTTAGATCTGTAGCCGTAGGAAGTAGGAGTATTTATGCCATTTCTGGAACCTTAGATCACTTTTTTGGCTGAAATATTATTAAGCATCAGCTGCGCCCGCCTATTAATCCCCCTGTCTACCCCCAGGCATGAATAATCGAGAGGTCCTAGAACAGGTGGAGCGGGGTTATAGAATGCCGTGTCCTCAGGACTGCCCCATCTCCCTGCACGAGCTCATGGTTCAGTGCTGGAAGAAGGACCCCGAGGAGCGGCCCACCTTCGAATACCTGCAGGCCTTCTTAGAAGACTACTTTACCGCCACCGAACCTCAGTACCAGCCCGGGGACAACCTTTAGGTCTGACCAGCAGAGGGAGCTGCTGAACCTCCTAGTGCCATGACAAGACTGCCTTGCAGGGAATATTTCCAGGGCATCGCGGTGCCCAACGGATATATTCAGCTTCCTGGTTTTCCCAAACCCTTTGACATGCACCCTTAGCACCTGACACGTTGAAATGGGAAGAGAGTCGATGTATTTAAAGGCTGGGGTTTAGAAATTTGATCATGTTGGCTCCTTGTAAAAGTAAAAGGTGGGAAAAGATAGCAGGTTCAAACCGTCATGACATAATAACAACATGCCTGTATTTACTGTAAATATCATTTGCTTGTTTACTTATCCGCTGGTTTGTGTTTTAATTTTGCCTGTTGGTTTCTTTTTTTAATACCGTGTTTTGTCCGGGACAATAATACTGAATACAGTAATGTTGATAGTAAATATTAAACATGCACTGCAATATTCTGGAAACCTGCCTCAGTGTTAATAAACCTGTACAAGGATCTTCATAATGCAGCCATTATTTTCTTGAGATGGATTTTCTGCACTCTTGTGAAATGGGAAAGGTATTGAACAACAGGATAATGCTCTCCTAATCGTTAATGAAAAGCTATAATTCACATGTTTTTATATACTCTGGGGGTATATATACTGGATATGAAGTTATGGAAATTATGTATATTTAAGGGCAGTCTGTTGGGCACCGTTCTTTGTGTGTGTGTGTGTGTGTGTGTGTGTGTGTGTGAGAGATCTGTGTGTGATCTGCATGTTTTTCCCATATTTGTATATTCTCTCTTCTGTACCTTTGCTGAATTGGTGCTATGCCCCAGATGTACACTTGTACACTTAAGGGTCATGTGCTGTCCAGGGAACATTTTGCCTGACATGCTATACTTGCCAGAACAAGCTCTGGGTAGCTGAAACCCTTGGCTAAGTTACCATTTACACATAATGCTTGTGACTTGTGAGGTAAGCCCAATTTATTGCACCATAGCACCAACTGATGTGCCCAAATAACTGAGTAGTGTGTGAAAGTGACCCTTATCAACAACAATGATCTGTTTGGTCAGAGTGCAATAATGATGTAAAATGCAGCACCTCCAGTTTACTTGATAAACTGCTGTGAGAGTTTAGGTCATACAATTGAGTGTGAAATTCCAAGGTCAGCCCTAAGCACACAAGACCACGCATGTACTACATAATCAGCGCAGTTTAAGTCTGGCCCAAAGAATGAGCTTTGGAGTCACATTTGAACAGCACGAGAGATTCTGCAGAACCTGTCAAACAACATACCTGGACCTCACTAGGGCTGAAAAAATCTTGCAGATATGGCAGGTTTGCACAGAAGTGCTATATCTGATATGGGCTTCAGCTGGTATCCAGTGATACTTGCGAAGGTTTTGGATGAGTTCCTGTATGGCAAGTCGAAGCTCAGTCTGGACAGAGCTACAACAATCTTGTTGAGAGATGACAATATCCTGAAACAACAGCTAGGTCAACAGCTTCGCACTGACAAGCTGAATATCTACAGCGTGATTTTCCATACGTAACATAACGTCATTCACGGTGAATTACCAAAAAGATTGCTTGTTTGGGTCGCGAAAAGAAGCGAGATACTAAATTATATGTATTGTCATTAATAATAGATAGAGGGGAGATAATTCATTTGGATTAATGATTTAATTCAACATGTATTATTTTACGATTGCGCCTCGTCTGCAGAAATTTGCATTTACTGTACGTGACAGGCCTGCTTTGCATAAATTTTCCCAGAAGAAAAATGTTTAGACACTTCCTTGTATGCAGTTCAGGCATGCTCTTTTGTTGACTCAGTGTCAAAAATATCCGCGAGAAGGAAAATACGGAGGTAATTTAGCGATTTCTTCTTCATTGTGCGTTTTAGTAAACAATTAAAAAAATCATGTTTTGCGCGTGTTGAAACGACTTATTAGCGCTTATAACATTAAACACTAATGAAAAGCAGCTTTTCAATGGAAATTTTCCAGAAGGAAATAAAAAAGAAACGAGTTTTACTGCTCGGTTTCCCTTTTTGTAACGATGATTACTTACAGTTACAATTTCATTGTTTAAAAAAAAATCAGAAAAGTGAAGTACTATGTTGGTCAACTGCTGTCTTCTGTTTCTGTTGTATGTTGTTATTTAAAAATATTCATATGTCAGTGGATTTCGGCTGTTCATTTTATGATGTGATTTTGTGTTTCCCAGCCTAGAAACGGAATACCGGTACAATGGAGTCTTTCATAGGTACGATTCATTATTATAGTCACGTTTAAATATATTTAAATAATAATTTAAATTTAAGTGATCTAATAATAATTTCCGTATAACGCGTTATTTCATTATAAAAGTTCTCTTTCATTCAACCCACATGCTTACCCAAAAATGTAATTTTAGTCAAACTGGTTATAATGTTATTCTTTTGTTACAACGACAGTGTGTGGGTTTTGTGTTTGTTGTGTTTTTTTGTAAAATGTAACCATTACAAAGTCATTTCGGCGGAGCACAGGTACAATACATTGATACAGATTCTAGATGTTTACCGTCTCATAATTCTTTAGGCTGACAATGCGAGACGGCAACTGTTAAATAATCTGCAGTGTTTCATGCTGTCCGGTAAACTTCCCGTGATTTTGTTTTAAGGCCCGAGCATCCCGATAGAGACAGACGAGTCCATGACCGTGCAGGAGTTGGTGAACAAACTGAAGCAGCAGCAGTGCTTGGCAGACAGTGGCTGTGAATCGCCAGTAAGAGGCGGCTTCACAGCTCCCAGGCTCACAGTTAATGATCACAGACAGCCTTGTGAGCGGAATATTGACTGGAGACAGCACTGGCAGAGCCTCGGGGGAGTCTCCTGTCCAACATCATCAAGCTCACGGTACTTCGATGGATCTCAGCCCCATATGGTGGGGCCAAAATCATCTCCCGACCCTCCAAGCTTCTCCCAGGTCCCTGTGGAGACGGGACTCCCCGATGCTTATGCCAGACAACAAGCGTGCAGTGGGGAGGGTTCGGGGAATACCTCTGGCTTCTGCCCGGACTGGCAGGATTTAATCAGACCTGTGGACCACCCAAGCAAGGACACCGGTTATGAATCCCAGACTCAGAAGGATATATGTGAGATTGACCCGCCTCTTCCCTTGCGCTCTGATATTGAATATTATGGCCGTTGTATGGAACAACAAAGTAAGTGACACCTATGCAATTGTTTTCCTTTTAATTTTCTTGCCCCCCCCTACTTTTTTTTTTTTTTTAAACAGTTTTTTGGTCTAGGTTGGATTATGTGTGGTTTTCTTGTACTCTTGTTTTAAACAGAAATATACAACAAAAACATTTAATACTGAGAGATCTGAAGCGTCATAACTAAAATAACAATGTGAGAGTATGAGAGTGCTTGAGGCTTTTGTATATAAAATCCATCCATCCAACCATCCACCCATCCATCTATCCATCCATTTTTTTGTAACCATTTATCCTACAGGGGGCAATCTAGGATGGGGTGCCAACCCGTCACACAACACACATGCCATTCATTTACCCATTACATAGAACATGCATTGAACATTTGTCCTTTATGTTTGTATATATTGATTAATGTATGTGGTAGCGTGATGCAGCCGTTAGCAGTGTAGTCACATACTTCCGAGGACGGGAGTTAGGTCCTGCCCCCTGATTCTCTGTGAGTGGCGTTTACATATTATCATATGTTCATGTGAGTCTCCCGCTGGCTGAAGTCATCTGGTTCTGGGACATGCTGTCTGTAAATCGCCGTAAGCGTGTGGCCTGTGACAGACTGCCACCCTGTCTAGAGTGTGCCCCGTACTTCCTGGAAGGGCCCCCATTCCCACCATGACTCTGTACCGCACAGGCGATTATGGTGGATGGATGAGTGGATTAATCTCTACGACTCAGTGGGTTTGGGATCTGTGCCTGTCTCCCGAATCTTGTGGGTTTGAATCCCATAGCCGGCAAAACCACGTCTGTCACATTTAGGCCCTTAACTGTTCCAGGGCTGATAAATAAATGTAACATGAACGTTTGTCATGTCTTAATTATTATCTTATTTTAGCTACCTGGGTAAGGAGTGTCCCAATATGTCGGATGCAAGGTGACTGAAGAGCCTGTTCAGAGATAATAAGATAACGTGTGTACATATGTTTATATTAGCTTTGCTGCTTTTTCCACCTTTTCAGGCTGTAATCCCATGAAGGGCAGGCAATGTGGCACTACTGGTCATCAGCAGGTTCCAAGGGAAAGTAACGATCCCGGGAAGTCTGGCCCCCCGGTGCCTTTTGGCCATTCTCAGCACCCGTATTACCACTGCAGGCTCCACAAAGGAGGCTCCTCAAGCCCAGATCGCTGGTGAGTGTGCCTTCAAAGGGATTGCCATTATCGTTTTTAATTAAGCAACTTGGGTTTTATTATCAAGGTTAAAGCTGGAGTTAGCGGTATGCTGAATACATGGGAAAACAAATTACAATTTTCAATATGTTTAATATGCAAGTAGATATTGTATATTCAAAATGGATGTAGCAAGTAAGGCAAAACATCTAATTCTACTGTATCCAAATCCAAGAATAAAGATTTACAAGTATGTATATCATTTATTTTGAAAATCAGTATAGTACCATAATATTCTACATCATTTATACATAGATTTCCATGTAACTTGAGTCACCTTAGCTGGGTTTTTAGATGAACAAGCTCCACCAATTTGAAATGACCGGAGCTGTATTTTTGGGTTGCTGGTTCTGATGATTCTAAAACCCCGAGTAACATTAGACCAGGTCAACATGCGGAGTCCATTGTTCTCTACCTCGTCACAGGCCCCACCCCGAAGGCCCTGCCAAAGCTGCTGTCGCCGTCAACGCTCTGTGTTCTGCCCCTTCACCGGCAGAGGTCATGTCTGAGGTCTGCGTGGTCCCCCTGTCACCCCAGGCTCCAGGCGAGGGTGAGGGCTGCTCCCAGGAACCAGGGATAAAGAAGACCATCAGTCTACCTAATGAGTACCGTAAGTACCGAGTCATTGTGAAGTTAAACAGTGCTGACAGGGTAAATTAAAAGGTACGACAGTCAAAAATCCATAGATGTGTTTACAAAACTGTTGAACATCTTGAAGGCTCGAAGCAAGGCCATAGCCATGGAGTCAATATTGAGGGGGGAGTACCAAGGCCGTAATTATAATTATAATAATGTGTGTGTTGTTGTGGAAATTTTGCGATGTAGGCCTCAGGACAGTGTGAAGTCTTTTCAGCCTTCAGTTTACTGTGGTATTTTACAGCACAAGCCTGGGGAGATACCTCAGGAGTTCTCCTCCGAGTCTCTTCTTACAGTTCTCCCTGTGTTCTACTGTGTTTTTACATATATGGTTTGTTCAGGAATTTCAGTACTCACTATTTCTTGACTAGGGATTGATGCTATCATCTGACCTTGAACACATGGTTCCTACTGGCCTACTGCATTCCTCTATTGCTAGGAAATTATACATATACATAACATTCACTACTTTTGTATTACATTTGGGTTTTTCTCTCACACTGTATATATATTGGGGGAGGAAGTATAATTATATGTGTGTTAATTACAGCCTTGGCTCAAAGTATTTTGAAATGTAAATAATCTGTGAAGCAGGTACTTTTAAGGCATGTTGACAGAGTCAATATGCAATATGAAATCATTTTGAACTTTTTGGAATACCACTCCACACTTTAAGATTCATAAGCACTATACAAGGCAACTACAGTACATAAAGATTTCGATATTATTCTTATTCACATCTTCTTCTTGATTTAAGGGAACGTTTTTGTGACATACTCTGTGGATACAGCGCCTGAGATGGTTCCTTTTGTTGAGTTTCTGACCAAACATGGCTTCTGTCCGGCGGTAAGATATAAAAGAACTATGTGGAAACCGTAATACGATCTGAATGTTGGCTACCTGTTTTGTCTGATGTTCTTTGGAGTAACGTTTATCTGTGTTGTGTTACAGATTGACATATTTGACAATCCCGTTAGACGCATGGATATCAACATGTGGATGGACAGCTATTTGAAAGATGTATGTCCTTTGTACTGTTTCGCTCTCATTTACGGAGTTTCAAATCATTTTGTGGTCAATGATAACTGTCCCTCCTCATAAAGTGACAATAATCTCATAATTTGATGGGTCGATGTGTCGCAGAAATCAGTGCTTATAATCATAGCCATCAGTCCCAAGTACAAGATGGACGTTGAAGGTTCTGGCCGGGATGCACATGGGCTGCACACCAAGTACATCCACTCCATGGTGAGACGTTGACCATATTGTCATCTCCAGCTCCATCGTCTAGTTACTTCAGTTCCCTCCAGAGACACATAGCTCAGCTGAACAGGCTAATCTAGATTTCCCATAGCATGTGAGTGCCCAGTCCAATTATAGTCTCTGAATCATCTTAACCTTATTAGGATAAGTGGTCATTTATAATGAAATGAGGTCCAAAAGCTCATTGCTCATGCTCAGGGGCTTCATCAGTCACCTTGTGGTTTGACCCACCTCCTGTTGATTGTTTATGGTTTCATGCAGGGTTGAAATAGGTTCTGATTGACATTGCGCAATGGTCCCATCAACCCTGGGTTTGAAACCCCACTACTGCAACTGACAATCATTGAAAAGTGATGGATATCTATCTATCTATAGAGGCAGAAAATGGTACCAGTTGAGGAGACACAAATAATGTAGTATTACGCTATTACATATGTACCACAAATTAGGTGATAGTTATAAACTGATCTCACGTTTGTTCATCATTAATGAATTCCCACACGTCATTCTGTCTTAAGCAAATACTATATTTGTTACTATACCTGTTACTGTATCTGTTAATCCTGTAAACCAGGGCTATTCAAATCATGGTCCTCAAGGTTCACTGCTGATTTTCCAGCCTTCCTTTACCTGCGAGCCAGGTGTGAAGCCTCTGGCCAATAAGAATCAGTAATTATTAAACTAAATACCCGGGAGAACTGAAAACAAGGCCTAGATTTGGAATCAAGGACCAGATTTGAAGAACCCTGTGTAAACCTTTTGTCAACTACAGAAGGAACTACTGAATGAACTGTTGTAGAACAAATAATGAATAACACAAGTGAAATACTGAACTTATGATGTCATATAGTGCACATCACTCACAAAGGAACTAATTTTTTACATTGTGGGTCTTAGATGCAGCACGAGTTCATCCAGCAGGGCAGCCTAAACTTCAGATTCATCCCTGTTCTCTTCGCAAACGCGACCCAGGTGTGTTGCAAGGCATCTCTGCAGGCTTCCATCGATCAAAACCGTGTCATAATTAAACGAGTTTGTACATGGAACAAAAACATAGCCTGGAAGATAAATTTCATAATTTATGAAAGCAGTATCATAGCAGGTGTCTTTAGTGATATGCAGAGGTAGAAATGTCCAGAGACTAAAAGTCCAGATCAAGATTTCATTCCAACCAACCAGTTGAGTATAAAGAGTTACAGCCACAGAGAACTGGTTTGTTGAAACAAAATTTTGGTCTGGATTTTTACTTTCTGGACCTGAAATTTCCACCTCTGCCGATATGTTGTAAAATAAGTACGGCGGTAAGATCTGACGTTTCAACAAGTTGCTATGTGCTTCATAGAAACACGTACCGGGCTGGCTTCAGAATACACGGATCTACAGGTGGCCCCGCGATGCAGAGGACATCCTTCTGAGGCTGCTCCGTGAGGAGAGGTACATACCCCCACCCCTGGCTCCCACACTCACCCTCACCATCCGCCCGGTGGGCTGGGACCACGCCATCACCATGTAACCACGGAAAGAGTCCCTCACTTCTGTAAACTATTCATGTTTTTATTTCAGCCCAAATCTCCTGTCTGTATTAAACTACTGTTGTTGACTGTGTGTTTTGTTATGGAAGTACTATTATATTGCCAAATTACATATTGTTATTACATAATGTAGTCCTACCAAACACTATTTTTTTACCATTTTTGTTTAAGGAATTCAAGTTTTAGGGTCCCAATAAGATGTCCATAATAGAATTTCAAATCAATAGTTTGACTTTAAGAACACTTGAGCTGTAATGGTAATAAGAATGTCACTGTCAATGAGTATATAGTGTTTTCACAGCTACATTTAAAAATAAAATCATTTTATGGTAATCATGTGTGTTTGAGCCAAAATTTGGACCAGACCTAGCATTGGGTTTGTGGGAGTTTTACTTACAGATAAATGTTCTGGGGGCAGAACAAAAAATTATTAGTTCAGAGAGATAACCAATCAACATCCAAGATTCTTTAATTGTCACATATCGCATATACAGGTATAACATGCAGTGAAATGTATCCTGAACCACTCTTCTGACTGTGCAACATTAGGATAAATCAGATTGTAGAGGAGGCAGGTCCAAGGAACTAGAGGAGGTGGGACCAAGACATTTGATTGGTTGGTCTGACATCAAGACCTGATTGGTTATCTCTCTGAACCAATCTTTTTTTGTTCTGTCCTTGGAACTTTTTTGAATAAGTAAAACTCCCATGATCTAGTCATGGCCTAATCTCAGTCCTTGGTAACTGGCTGCATTATTACAATTTTAAAGTGTTATATATATATATATATATATATGATCTTCAAGTACCTGTCAACACAAGTCTTTAGTTTTCCTGGAGTAGCTTCAGTATGGTGCTTTGTCATGGAGATTAAGCTTAGGGTGCTGAAACTAGTTACAGTAACATAAGAGGATCTGTCATCACTACACAGCAATCACAACAATAAGTGGTTTTACTTGAGTGATACTATCAGCAATTTGCCAAGTACAGCAAGTACTGCATTACAAGGTGGAAAGATATTAAATTGATCAAATTGTCCAGGTTTTTTTTTTTTGGGAGGGAGGAATAAACTTTTTTAGTTATATTTATTGTGCATCAGTGGCACTGTTGTGTTCTATGAATTACATTAAATTCCTGTATTAGTACAGCATTTAAGTCAAGTGCAAATCAGCATAATATATTAAATGCTGCTATTGAAGAGTTTCAACCTTTTACAACGAGGTTGTGTTGGGTGTCCTAAGTGCCACGAACCAGCAATACATGGAGCAGGATTGAAAAGATTCACCGATTTCAATGAGAATATATACCATGAGGTTATCTCAGTGTACACAAAGGTTATATGTTTATGTTATATACTGTAACAGAGATATTTGAAATCTTTTCTTTATAAGTACTTAATTTTACATTTTTATGCTAAAGTTTTCAAATGTTCGTTGCTCTGTGGCTTGGCTGTTAAAAAATAAGATAAGTTTGATGCTAAGACATTTTGAAGGCCCCTGGAGAGGATGAGAGTCCTCGACTTTTTAATTAGACACAAAAATTAAGTGCACAGGAAAATAAACAGCTTCTCTTTATAAGTTCCATTTTATGGTTTTTAACTCTTACACATCTCATTTTGGTAAAAACTACTGAAATAAAAATCCTCTCATCTTACTCCAGAACAAATTGTACATGATTGGGTTGACAAAATAGTGACAGGTTCTAAATAATAATACATAATAATGTGAAGTTTGTAGCCCTCTTTGTGTAGCCCAAGACCTGGCACGACACCTTGATGGTGTGTGAGCTTTGCGATGCCTTTATAAACATGCTTCCATAATAGGGACTCAGGAATACGGCAAAAGCCAGAGTCAGAGACAGAACAAGAGCCTTCTCCTTCTTGGTCTTAAATTCGGCTTTCCTCAACCTGTCGTAGGCCACGCCCACAAAGATGAACAGCAACAAGGGAATGACCAAGCAGAGTCCAAATAGGTTTCTAAACAGGCTGAATGGAAATTGCAGGACTCTGCTCTCCTGAAGGCGGCAGACTCACAGCTGAGCCGAGGGCCGGGTCGCCTTTTTGAAAAGAACAGCGGGAAGAGCGAGCAAGACCCCAAAGAGCCAGGCGGACAGGCACAGACACTGTTCACTGTGGTTGTCGTCTGCACCCAGACACTAAACAGAAGCAAGACCCCCGTATACACGCTTTGGTCTCTCTGGGCTGACAGTATTTTGCAGGCAAGGTCTCCAAAAATCCAGGAGGAGTGAGACTCGATGGCCCAGGTGGCCAAAGAGAGGGCAGACGCGAGGTCATTGATGGCCAGGTTCCACAGGTAAATGCCCAGCAATCCTCTCTGGTAGCGTAGACAGACAACCACCATCAGCACAGCTAAATTGACAACCACCCCCAGAGTGAACACCAGCAATAATATGACCACTTTGACTCTTCCACTGAGCAAAGGGTCAGACTGCGGCAGGCAGGCATAACTTCTGGGGTTGATGTTCACATCCGTGATGTTCAAACTGACATTCTTAAAACCTGTCACTAAACCATCACACGACATACTTGCCTCCTGTGAAGGCAAAAACAAAGATATAATTTGTACATTTCAGAGATCTGGCAATTCTAACGAAATGCTCCATTCATCCATTGTCCATAATGGCCTAAAGGAGCCTGGAGGATGTGTCAGGAATCAGGAAGCAAATCGCATGGTACATCCTGGACGTGCAGCATTGTTTCCTAACCCGATCCTGGGGTCCTCCAGACAGCCTTACAGCAGACACACACAGACACACAGACACACAGGTTTATATTTATATCTTTGTGGGGACTCCACATGACAACCCAGCCCTAACCTTAACCATAAGTAACCAAGCAAAACATGAGACTTTTGGCTTTTATCTTTTTTGATTGCATTCGCAGATCTTTGCGGGGACCTGAAAAATTGTCCCCACAACGTCAAAACACACACACTAATGAGGATTTAAACTCATAATCCCACCTGATGAGCATGTTTTTCTTATCGCAGGAAACCCACATAAATATGGGGTGTCACGACAACGTCAAAACACACACACTAATGAGGATTTAAACTCATAATCCCACCTGATGAGCATGTTTTTCTTATCGCAGGAAACCCACATAAATATGGGGTGTCACGACTCACTGGGAAGCAGCCGACGGAAGCCGTGAATATGAACAAAAATGGGTTTATTGCAGGGATAACAGACTCCACAACACACGCAACTTCAGTGACCGGACTGGGGAAACGAACGGAAACACGGACTAAATACACTGGACTAATGACAACAACTAGAAACAGCAATGAAACACTGGGAATCCATATGAGGTTTACGAGAGGGGCGTGGCACAGAAAGATCAGCACGATTGGGGCGTGACATGAGTTATGATACAATACAGGAAGATCAAACTTAAAATAATTTGAGGTTTGAGACCACGATACTACTCACTGAGCTAACATGCCATCCCTTATACCGTAATAATACTTGATACTATATACTGTATAATATAATGAATCAGAGATCTAGAAATATTTATTATATTGCACACATATATAGAAAAAAAAAACGTACTAATGGGAATGTGGGGAAAGGCCAAGGTGATGGAGCTGAATGTAATTTAGGTGGAAACGGGCTGCCCTTAATGTTTGTGACTCAGGGTAGTTATAACTTTGGATGAACCTGGTGGCTGTGGGTAATGTACCAACAGCATTCAAAATAGCCAGGGTCATTCCCATCTTGAAAAACCCACTCTAAATCCCTCGGACACTTGCAACTACCAACCAGTATCCTTCCTTTCAAAAATCCTCAAATGCACAGTCTACAACCAGCTCT
>JAABNY020000025.1:18189309-18199643 GCA_015164015.2 Brevimyrus niger | reverse complement strand
ATTCTGATCCTGATGCAATGCATTACGGTTAGATGCATTGCGACCTCTCACCCGGCTGCACAAACTGGAACCGCCTCTGTGACGACACACCTTTGACCTTGTTGGCTGAAGAGTTTAGCATGACGTTTGTATCTCAGGCAGTTCCGATGCGTAGTCTGCTATTTCTCCTGAATATCACGTAAAGCAGTGAAAACTTGTTTTCAGTTAATTTACCTGGTAAAATAAAGTTAAAATAATTGACACGTAATTAATGGTTTATTTATTGTTAGTTACTGGAATATTGCGCTGCTTTATTTAGTTAATCGTCCAGTCTGTGAAAAAGGCATTCAAGGAAGAATTTCCTGGCGCATACAATTTATATTCAGCGTTCACGGTTTGATTTCTGATATTCAGATCAAGTTATAGGTCAAACTGGCTTGTTCGACTTTCAAGAAATTCGAGCTCTAGTGAGTTCGAGAACTGAGGTACCATTGTACATTAAATGCAGGTGTGTCCGAAGCTTTGACTTATACTGTGTAAATTTGAACTGTTGAATTGAGACTCATTTAGCCTCCTATCTAAGTCTAATAATGGCCTAAAGAGAACTGATTGACCCTCCATTATCTGCATCCTGCTTCAGGAGGGCCAGTAGTTGGGGAAACGCAAGTTTGGCACATCTAGTCCTAACCTTATTTAAAATAAATTATTCAATTTACTTTAATGAGGAAATGGTCCCCTTTCCAAACCTGCTGAAATTTCTTATATGCACTAGTTGTCTTTGCAGAGAAGCAGAAAATAAAGACTGAGAAAGAAGCTGTAGGTGAGTCTGTGAAACTGGAGAAGAAAGAAAGGAAGAGAGAAGAGGCCGGAGCAAAAGTGGGGGTCGCCGCTGACCCCAAAATGCAGAAGCGCAAAGATGCCGTGGCTACAAGTGAGTATGGAAAAGAGGGATTTAAAAAGCTTTAAGAGACTGAAGTAACTGGTGCATTTCGGTCATCTTCTGTTCCATTTTCAGACAGGAAGCAGCTAACAATGCAAAGGTATTCCGTATGATTACTGAATATCATCTGAATGAAGTTGAGCTTGTTACAATCGCACAAAACAGACAGTACTACTGGAAAGTAAATTATATATATATATATATATATTATAGTGAATAATATTTATCTTCAAAATCAATACAGTTATTGGCATTTGCTTTATCTCACTCCACAACCCTGATAAGAATAGGCAGTTGGAAGAAGGATTGTTTTCTCTGTGCCATTTGGAAAATTTGTAAATATGTATCTATGTATGTAGGTATGCATGTATGTAAAAATAACTCAAGAAAATGATTTTGTTTTACTTGTGTGTCTATGTGCACCTGAACACCAGAAGCTCACAGAAAATCTGAGGAGAAGCCTAAACTGAGCGGTAAACACAACTGACGATGTGTGATCAGAATAAATGAATGGTTATTACTCATTAGCTCATACAAGTCAAATACATTATGCATTTTATTTACTGGTGGCTACAGTGTACTGTAGCTCCACGCCTATAAAAACAGAGGCTTTCATGAATACTTTTAACGGTCGGTGAAGCATTTCAGTACATTGTCATATAACTTTATCTATGTTTCTTTTAATTCAGCTCCAGGGACTCCAAAAATTGTTCACAAGAAGAGAGGTATCAATAAAAGCCTGTGGAACATAATTAAAATGACTAATAACACTTTACTTGACAAAGCACAAATAATATAGCATTATGCTATTACTTATGCATGAAATAACCACAAAGTAGGTCTTAGTTACATATTCTCATGGTAATTCATCATTAATGAATCATGGTGCAGGTTTTTATCTCAAGCAGTTACAAAATCTGTTGCTAAATCTATTGAAGGAGCTGCTGAAGTGATGAATAACACAAGTTGAATACAAATCCCATATTTGTTCATCATTAATGAATGAAGATGCCACTGTTATCCCAAGCAGTTAATCTAGTTGTTGCTGTATCTGATCATTCTGCACACCTTGGTGAACTACTGAAGGAACATTGATATATAACGCAAGTAATGAATAACACAAGAGAAATACGGATCTCATGTTTGTTTATCATTAATATATATTAAAAGTAGTACTATTGTAGTTAAGGCTTTACATGATTTTTGCATTTCACTTTCACAAATTGTCCCAGTTTACAATCCTAATTCCAGCAAAGAAATAGTCTTTGTTGTAATCCCCATTCCAGCGTTGTGAATTATACATTAGCATCATGATTTGCTAATAATCCGGAGCATTGAAAGGAATGTGCTGGAATTAATGCTTTGCTGTATGTGACAGGCCCTACATGTGACCCCCTGCCACGCTACTGTCCTGGACCCCCACGTTGGTATGGTAAGGTTCAGCTTTAAATCTCGTGTTCAGTATTTGAGGTAGTATGATGGGATAATTCAAGTTTTGATTTTGTGCCATTATCAGGTTTTATGTTTTTCGGTAAACTGAGCTAACCACTATACTGTGCTAAATGCTACGAAATTATATTCCAGATCATCCAATCATCACGAACAGATCCGCAGTACAGTCTTCCAAAAAAGGTGTGTGACTTTTGTATCTGATCCGCTTAATCATTCGCATGCATTTTACTGTATCTCTGCAGTAGACAAATGTTTTGATCAGGTTATTTATGTCAGTTTTGAGGACTGAACCGATGAACGTAATAGCAGAAATTTTGAAAACTGGAAAATATTTTATGTTTTAGAATCAAATGTTACGCTGGCAGCTAAACAGCCAACTTCTCCAAAACGAGGTACTCAAATTCATACATCTTTTGTTATTTTTTATTTAAATTAATTTCTCACAGTTGTTATTATTTTTTATTGAATCATTAAGACTATTGGCCACCATAATCCTGGACATAGATTTGCTGTTTTCTTTGAATAATTAGTTTTGCTTGTTTGATTGATGGATTGACTGAAGGATTCAATTCATATTGTGGTTTTCAGAAGCTGAAGTTCCTAAAAAGAAGACTGTGGAGGTCAAACCAAAAAAAGGTATAATCATATTAAACAGCAAAATAGGGTAAAGGAATGGTAACTGACATACATATTTGACAGTAATTTTGCAAGTATCTTGTGGGGGGAGGGCAGCATAGTGCAATGCTTAGCACTGTTGTCTCACATCTCTGGGGCCAGGTCTCGGGGGGGGGCTTGCATTCTTGTGATTTGGAGATGCCAAATTCACACCCTCAGGGTGGGACATGCCTTGCCAAGTGCCCATAGGCTCTGGAGTCATGTGACCCGGAATGAAAGATGGATGGATGTGGGGGGGGGGGGGGGTAGTCGTCACATCCTCACACCTCCAGGACTGGGGATTCAAGTTCCATCTGTGGAATTTGCATGTTCTTTCCGTGTCATTTGGATTTACTCCTCAAAGACGCCACGATTAGGACCACTGACATCACTCAAATGGCCATAGTGCATGGTTGTGTATTTGCCCTGTGGTGGTACTGGCTTACGTCACCCAACCCAATGACCATGTTGATGCTGGAGCTCCTGAAGACCCAGGTCAGGCTAATACAAAAATGTATGTGATATTTGCCAGTCATGAGACATTGATCAGCAAGCAGTAAAGTACTCCTGTTGTTCTGTGGATAACCAAATTTCTGAGTCTGTCATGTTTCAGCGCCGGTGCGTACTAAAGACAAGAAAGACAAGATCAAACAGGTTTCTGAAAAGAAAGGTACAGTATGGATTATTTTATGGCTTTTTTTAGGTCATCAGCAATTTGCCATATTGTATGTTTTTTTTTTTTTTTTTTTTTTTTGAAAGCATTTTAAATTACTTATAATTGTAGAAATGTCGTACCTGGTAGTAAATTGATTATTGTAGTAATTATGAAAATGCTTTTCTTCAGAGCCTGTCGTCCTAAAAAAGAAGGCCAGAAAAGATCATTTGGAGAAAGGTGCCTCAATATAACTTCTACTTTTCTTTTGTTTTTGTTCACTCTCATAAATAATGGTAACTTAATTTCCCTGGTATCTTGGTATATTTAACAATAATGTTGAATTTAAGTGATGTAGATGTTTCATTCTTGTTCCAGAGAGTAAGGTTCCCCAGGTGAAACTGACCTCACCTCCCCGAAAAGGTACTTCATGTTTCTTTATTGACATAAAGACATGTCAATTTTTTTGTTGAATATATTTTTTAAATTCTGAAAAATTGTATCTGAGACATATGAGAGTCTAGATAATGATGTGAATACATCAAGATTTCCAGTTAAATGTTGGCTCTTATATTATTAATGTGTTTTTGGGGGTAGGGTAGTATAATAATTCTCTTCATAGTTTGTATATCAGTAATTTCAGTGTTTTCTAAACAAAAAAGTTGTGCATTACATTTCAGCAAGTAATTTCTTTTGTACCTTGGCCTTTAAATCCCTGAATTATACTAATTTTGCATAAGCACTGGACATGAATTGGTCTATTATATAGTTACATTGAAAGAAATATACTTTTTAAATTGTTTCAGAACCTAAAGACCTTAAAGTGAAGGCCAAACCAGCCCGTGAGAAGAAAGGTAGTGATTGAGCCAAGTAAAGTGATAAAAAAATGTGTTTCTTTAAAATAATACGACAAAATGATGACATCAGACTTCTTGTTAGCTTTTTTTAAGGCCCATATTCTACATGAACCACTTCTACACATTCTGGCAGTTGTGTCTTTTACAAATCCTTAAAAAATGTGTTTCATTCATTCTGCTTTTGTGACTTTGTGGTTCACAGATAAGCCTGTTGAAAAGAAACATATCAAGATGGAGAAGGTGGAAGGTAGGTTCCCTCTTGATCAGGCTTCTTCAAATCTGGACCTCGATTCCAAATCCATGCCTTGTTTTCAGTTCTCCCAGATAATTTATTTAATGATCACCTATTCTGATTGGCCACAGAGGCTTCACAGCTGACTTACAGGTAAAGGAAGGCTGGAAGACCAGCAGTGCTTGGACCTCGAGGGCCGTGATTTGAATAATAGGGCTCTAGATAATGAGGCTTCAGTCAATATCAAGCTGTATGAATGTGTAAAACTGCAGTGGTAGACCAGCCATTTGTGTTGGGTGACTAATCTGGCACTCTGGCAAAACATGTTTTTAATATGAACATAGGCAGGTATATAAATATACTGTAAAGGAAAATATGTAAAAATATGTCACGTGACATTAACAAGATGTGCGGCTTGAGCTGACATCTCTGCTCAATCCCTGATTTTGCAGAAGAGCCAGAGCCTGTTGCCGATGACGTGACAGCAAGTTGTAAGTTCAATGAGATAAAACAAATAACTTGGACTCATGTCATTTGATGTGTTCTTTTTGAACTAATCTTTTAAGTCATCAAAATGATCTAGTTCACTACACTGATTTATTCAGTTTGGTCAGTTCATTGATATTGTTCATCTTCCCCATTCTATTCAGATTGTTTAATAATTGAGGCACCATTTGGTTCGTAGAACAGCCCCTTTAGCCGCCCACCAGTATAATGATGGACACATTTCAGAAAGAGTCTGTATGCCTCTATCAATGAAAATCAAACCCCCACCCCCCAGAAAGATATTCAAGGGGAATTGTGAATGAACCAGTAAACGAATGTGAACACATCTTAGTCAACATAATAAATTCATTGCAAAGAATTACAATATTAATCTCTAAAAGAAAGGCAGAGATGTACATATGTAGGTGTGTCCATATATATACATTTTTAATTTTAATTTGAAACTTCACAGGGGATATCCACTTCTTCCAGTGTGTCTTTGTGGATGAAGAGAACGGCCAATACCCACTGTTCCCCTTCATGCCTTGGCAGAACATACAATTCAGACTACCTCTTTCAAACTACTGAGGAAGCCAGGCCTGGTAGAGGAGGGCAGCTTTACCTGACAGCACCTGTGCTGTTCACCTTTCCAGCCGCGGCAGCTGCTATGGTTCAGCTGGGGCTCCGGCACTTTTCAAAAGGTCCTTAACAGTAACCGCAGACTGACTGGAGAGAATGGAGAGAATGGTATTTATTTGACCTGTTACAGTACAATTTTCCTTTGTTGCTGTACAGGTACAGCAGTGTAAACCTAAATCCTTTCCAGGAAACTTTACCTGTTGCAGATTTTGGTGAAAATGATTCCCAGAATCCCCAGTGCATAACCATGAATTCAAAATGTTCCAAGCTGAATGATTGTTTACATTTCTAATGGTTGACAGTTTAACAGTGCTGAATACATGTACAATTAGTACATACTAGGCAATGATTAAATAACTTTTGAATCTATTTACATAAACTTTCTAAAGTGTTGTCACAAGATATAACAAGATGGCTTGATGGTTAGGGAAGTACACTAGTAATTGAAAGATTGCAGGTTCGAATCCCCCACCAGCAAGTCACCTCTGGGGTACTCTGAGCAAGGTACTGTATCCAAGCATCCAACAATGAAATTGCTGCCCCCTGCTATGTCACGAAAGTCACATATGGGTTAAATGCAGAGGACACATTTCATTGTTGTGTATTAATAATGACCAGTGATCACCAAATTCTAAGCATATTTTAAAAGCTTACATTTTATTCAGTGACTAAGAAAGCTGTCTTATATTAGCCTTAGAAATGTATTGACGTGGCCTTATGAAGCCACCGCTATATATGCTGACTTATCTGTCAACCTACTTTTAATGATTTTGACTTGATCATAACACAGGGCACACAAGTTTGTAAATAGCCCTTCTGCACTATGCTTGAGTGGGAGGGGTCTGGAGTGCTCATTTCCTACATTCGCATGTGACACTATTCAGCGAATGAGGATGTTCAGGGGATGGCACAGTGTCTCGTGATTGGACCTGCCAAGATACTGTGTATCGTCTTCAAGTTTTTGCTGTGCCAGCCGCACCGTTATGTAATGGTAATCGTGGGAGGCTGGTTCAGTATTCATTTACACTGATATGACCAACTGGCATATTTTGACCATCACTAGAGTTACTTGTAACGTCTTACTTGTAATGTCTGAAAGGTGGTATGTAATATACATTATTTATGCTTATTATTGTTTATAAAGAATTCAGGGAACTTCTAGAATCTTAAGAAATGTGATATGTTTTAAGTTAATGTCATTTTCCGTTGGGCTCATTATTTGAGTCAATGGTGGCATCTTGGTGCTGGAAGTACTCTCTCTCTTCCTGAATGAGTGAAAACTTTTACATCGGTCTTGTGTATTTGTGACCACGCAATTTCAAAAAGTAATTGAACTATGCAATAAATCATATATACTTTATATAAGTTTAACTATATAATAAAATATAATATCATTCTTACATATATTATTATTATAATATAAACATTTTATATAAATTGTTAGATATAATATACAATACTAGCAGTGCATATGTTATATTTGTATCTGGGCAGCAATGGGGCATTTCTTCTGAGATTTACTCAGTACTGTACCTAACAGGGTTGCAGGTCAATTCCATAAAGAACCATTGATGTTTATTCATTACATGTCCTTCTGTATAGTATATAAAGTTGAAGTGTAACTTGCTGTGCTGTATACAAGGGGTCACACCATGGGCAAAGAGCGATAAGCTGTATATCGACTTAAAATGCCGATCAAAGTGCGTTGAGAGTCTGTCACGTACTTTGACACTTATTGTAGGCCTGTGTGATTCTCGTGATTATTGGTATCCCAGCAGAGCATTTCATCTGTCGTATTTGACAGCAAGGAAAACACAAATCTGTTTATTGGTCTATAATCCTGGGCCCATGTTATCATGTCTAATGTCCAGAAGCAATTATAGCATTGTGTAACTTATTTTGTTTTCCAAATAAGCTGTAAAGCGTTGAAAGAAAAATGCTTTTCTTTCCCCAAATGTAACACTGAGAAGCATTTCATGTTCTATTCTTTACGACATGAACGATGGTGTCCACCTGTGACACTTTTTTAAAAATATGGTTTTTCAATTTTGCATATAATATGCTTGCATTGTCTGGCATATATAGAATATTTTCAATAGAAATAGTTGTTTTGAGTCAAACATTTAAATTGGCTGTGCATATGGATTTTTTCTGCTTATTCATAGCTCACAAATAACACTTACTTTCTGACAATCCTTTCCAGCATTTCAGTAAAGGTGTGTAGATGCTCTTTATGACATAACCTCATCCTCAAAGGATTTAAAACCACATTACATTATTGATGTCACAGTTATAAGGCAGGATCTTAATTAATAAACAGCATGACATTATTGTTTACGCAAAATTTAACATTTTTTTTAATTAAACATATTTTACTCCAACCTCCCATGTAGTAATATAAGTTGAATCTTACTGAAAAAAAAGCTGAATGAAAGGTCCACTGATAAGTATATATTAAGTAGTTAACAGTCTCCCAATCTGGTCCTCAGGGACCCACAAACAGTCCACATTTTTGCTCCAGGAGCTGCAAGGGAGCAAAAGCATGGACTGTCTGTGGGTCCCCGGGGATCGGATTGGGAAACATGTGTTAGTTGATTGATTGTATAAGTGTTCAGAGTCGAAACCTTCAAAAGCGTGCAGCTTGATTTACTGCCAGCTCTGTGGATGACATTTAATGTCTTAAAAGCAGCACCTGCTTGTTTCAGTCAAGCTAATAAATAAGCTGTTCACGTTCGCAACTTTGACGTCTGCATTTTTCTTTCAAACCAACCTCACATTTCACCCGGATGTTGTGGGTAAATAACAAGGAAATTCCATTTATGTCATCGAAGCACGGATGCTTCTGGAGTTTATATTATGTCACAGATTTTACAGGATTCTTAAAATCCATCAGGACAACTACCATTCAGATCTGCCTTTCGGTTCAAATACACTGTCCTAAACTCTCAACTAAAATGTAATCATATATAGCCCTCACATAAAAGGATGAAAGGTAACCAAAAAATAGTATCAGTAGAACAATAAAAATCTTCTCATTAAGTTTATAATTTCCAATGTTTATTACCAAGGTTTCTAAAAATGATGAAGAGTGTAGTTTTAATGCTGTTTCCTGAGAAATAATATGTGGCACATGAAATATGTTAATGTAACATTCCCCTGCTTTTTTCTAAAGTATTTTATGGTTTTGAGCATGTCTCCCATTAAAAATGTGAACAAAGACTTTTGCCTTTTATGGACAAAAAACAACACAACCGTACAAGAAATCCTTTGTGTCCTCATACAGTATAGGATCATAAAGTCAGGAGGCAGAAAGTCAGCATGTTAATTATTCTGGTTGCAGTTTTTTTTTCATTAATACTTGGACTCTGGCTCAATGGCAGTCAGTACTGCCCATTGTACATTGTACACTCCTCCCTCAAAGACTGCCCTATCACAGATCGCCTTTATGTAACGGAAATACCCCCCTTATTTGTGTTTCCCATGGAAGTCACTGGGTTACAGTCTTCCTGATACCCAAGCTGACTTCTTTTCAAAGAGGACAATAAGGGTAATTTCTTGTAGAGACTAAAGAATGTCTGTCAGCACTGTCATGCTCACACTCAGAGCCAATTGGCTGCAAACTAACATGTTTCCCTCAGTCCATGGTGGGGAGAACAAATCAGCTTAGAGCTAAATCGAACCCAAGGCCCGGTCATCCTCTCAAAGGGTAATAAAAACGAGCATTCAGGCTGGCTGAAAACTACCACTGGGGAGCGAGGGAGAAACCTATTCTTCTTTCACAATTCCGTCCCCTGTTCCTTTATTTAAAAAAAAAAATGTGCACAACAACATCCTTGTGTGGCAGTGAATGAAGTATATACACTCAGTGCCCAGTTTATTATCTACATCTGCTTGTGAAGGCAATGAACCTGCAGGGATGAGAGGCTCCGTTACTGTTCAGCTAAGACGCCTGATCTAATTGATTTTCAACATGGCGAGACTGCTGGAGCCAGACCTGGTTCTTCCAGCATTTCAGAAACAGCCGCCTTCCCGTCAGCTTCACACACTATGCTGTCTAGAGTTTGCAGTGGACAGTGAAATGATCAACCACGAAAAAAAGAAGAAAAAAAAAACGCCAGACCTCTGAAACATAAGAAATATAACAAAATATAACAGCTCAGAACCTTTGTGGTGTGTAGAATGGCTTCTCTGAAAGTCACTCTTCTTAACCTTAAAGTGGTTCTGGAAAGCAAAAGTGAGCCCCGCCCGGGATACATGCAGCCCAAGACGACTGAAAAGCTTCAGAGACTCTGCACCTCCCAACCCAACCCCTGCCAACCAAGTACTCAAGTCCAAGGAAGTTGCTTCCATTGCCCGCTGCAGATCTCTAGAGCAGGGGTTCCCACACTTTTCGGCTCACGACCCCCAAAATAACCGTGCCAGTGACTCGTGACCCCCACTATC
>JAABNY020000025.1:18159302-18176565 GCA_015164015.2 Brevimyrus niger | reverse complement strand
AATCCCTATGTTACATGCAGACGTCAGCTAATTTTACACACTGCATGTAGTAGACAGCGTACACTGAACTTTGCCTCACAAAATGACGTAAACGTAATACATTACCAAGGGTTTAATCTGGAAAGCTTTAAAAACAGAGATCTCAATCACATAAAAATCTTTATCAGTTTTTAAGTATCATCAATAAATGCAGCACAGCTATGATGGGTTGGTGACCCACCCTGAGTTGTTTTCCTACCTTGGGATCGGCTCTGGACCACGATTTTGCATACGACATGTGGTCACATCGAATGGATGGATGGAAATATGGCGCATAAATCTAAAATTAATTTCAAATACCTGCATTGACACATATACTGACTATCCAAAGAAACATCATCCTAATGAACCAGAGTTAGGTGTAGTAGTGCAAACATTTTTTTAACATTGTTTGTTAATAACATATTGTATAAATGTATATAACATAAGGTGAACCTGTCACAATAAATAACTATTGAGGTGGCGTGCTTTGGCTGCAAGGTGACAAATAATTTAGAATCAGTTTTATTAGTCAAGTATTCATGCACACAAAGAATATGACATGGTATATTTGTTCCTAATAAACATAGAACTAAAAAAAAAAACGCAAAACCAAACTAAGCTAAAACAAAAACTGAACTTATCCCTAAGTTTAAAGGGATAAGGATGATAAGCAAGGATATTATATATTATAAAGCTATATAGATGTATAGTAAAGTACAGAGGTGCAGTAGTCCAGAGGTAGTGTTGGTCAGGTATTGATGTGGTGCTTCTGAAGGATCGGAACATCTCCCTCGGGGCAGAAATTTGAGTTTGTGGCCAGGGTGGGAGGAGTCGGCCATAATCTTGCCAGCTCACTTTTTTGTTCTTGAGGTGTATAGCGAATCTGTGGGGGGTGAAATGGATGGACCTTCTCTGCTTCTCAGATGATGCTGAGCTGAACCAACCTTGAGGGAGGACGTGAGAACTGATTCAGTGGTAGCTCTATAAAACTGGGCTAGCATTGTCTGTGGATGGTAAGAGCTGCTACAGCAGAATCATCCTCTGGTGACTCTCCTTGACTATGCAGTCAATGTTGATCTCCTACTTAAGGTTCTTGGAGATAATATTCCCAAAGAATTTCAGTGACTCCACAGTGGTCCCGGTAATACTGTCAATGGGGAAGGATTTCCAGAAGTACACAACCTTCTCCACTATCTTCAGGGTGGTGAGCTCCAGGTAATTGCTGTTGCACCACAATGCAGCTGAACCACTGTAGTCGGACTTGTCACTGTTCTGGATCAATTCTCTCATGGTGATGTCATCTGCAAACTTCAGGATCTTAACAGAGGAGTTAGTGGTGTGGCCTTTTAAGTAATCCCAATGCTGAGTTTCAGGTCCAGAAGCTACAAATCCATATATTCAGTTTCAACCAACCAGTTTCAGCCATCCAGCTGACCATAAAGAGTCACAGTTACAGAGTACTCAACTGGTAGGTAGAAACAGAATCTTGTTCTGGATTTGTAGCTTCTGGGCCTGAGATGCCCAACACTGAGTAATGCTGTGCCGAGGGTCAGGGAGCAGGAAGTGTGTCTTCCCAGCTTTATATGCTGCCTCCATTCTGATAGGAAGCTGGTGATGATCCACAGACATAGAGATTCTGGCAGGGACAGTGGGGTGAGGGCTCGGAGTGAGGGAACTCAGGGACAACGGTGTTAAATGTCAAGCTGACGTCTACAAACAGAGCTCTGCCACAGCTTCCCTGATGGCCCAGATGTTGAAAGATGAGACACAGGCCAAGGTTGACCACATCAGCTGACCCGCAGGCCCTGTGTGTGAACTGCAGGGGGTCAAGTAAGGGGGTCTCTAAGCTCTTTGAGGTGAGCAAGCACAAGTCTTCCAAAAACCTTTACGACTACAACAGTCACTGTAACCGACCTGTAGTCATTAAGTCTGTGAATGATGTTTGGCTTTAAACAGCATAACTGACTTACCAAGTGTCTTTTTTTCTCATTGATACTTTCCCTAAATACAAAGTCAAGATTAAATAAAGACATCTAATCCCTTGTTTCATTTCTTTTATGATCTAACAACATTGCACGTTATGCTTCAGAAGGTTGTTTCGAGACCTCCCCTAAGCTCACAATAAAAACTAACTAAACGTTCTATTGGGAGAGAGTAAATAGGCTCGCAGACATTTTATATGTCATGTCAGCTTGTTACTATATTGTTTTTCCAGTTTATAGTTCTCTAATGGCTTTACCCCGAGGGCCACGTGAAACAATTCCAACAGACTCCAAGCCAGAGGTAGTTCACTACCATTTGCACACAAATCCCTGCATAACACCATCCAAAGCTACCAGGCGCAAATCCATTGCCAACAGAAATATGTTAATAGTTTAATTACTGGAAGGAAAACAAGGTGTGGCTTTTATTTTAGTGATGCATGAACTCCAGAAGTGATGTGGACAGTACCAGTTAAAAGTTTTTGCACACACTGAAATTTTTGACATTTGCATGTTACTCATTTAACATTTACTAAGAAAACACTCAATATTTTTTGCTAACAAATACATTTATAGTATATTCACCATTTGAGTACCTTTATTAGCAAAGAACATGTCATGTCTTTGATTAATCAAAGTAGCCTCCTCTAGCAGTTATAACAGCAGAGAAAATAAAATAATTTCATGGGAAAGAGTTAACTAGTGCATTTGAAGTTCAGGACAGCGTAGACTTTGACTATGCCATCAAAGCACAACCATTTCACAGGATGTCAGACATGCACGGTAACATACTCATTCCATGTTATAAAGGTAATTGTGAATGTAATTTCACAGTACATTTTCATTTACAGTTGTTCACTCAACTTTCCAATGCTTAGCAAGAATAAAAGAACATCAACAGTTAATGAAATAAATGGAAAAGTAGTGGAAACCTGTGGTGTGCAAAAACCTTTTACTGGTAGTTCATGTAGCTTAGTGTTGATAGATGAAATGAAGAAAAAACGAATGTGAAACGTCATGTCGCTAAAAACATCATACTGCAATTCTAGCTCCTTCGTTACTTGCGCTGAAAGTATTTGTCTAGACCTTCTTAACCCTTCAAGTCATCAACATCATATTAAGTCACTGACATTTATTATTCAAGAATGTGATTAGGAATGCTGAAATCCATCATCCCCCAAGAACATTGCAATGAGAAAACCAAGACTTGACATTGGCTCTGGCTAAACGTCGAGGTCGTCTGGTCTGGCCCGGCTGCTAACGCGACTAGTCTGGCTGAGTGGACGAGGTTCCAGAAGCCTCAGGGTCTGCAGCTCGGGGCTCATTCTCAGCTTCGCTTCGTTATGGCTCAGGTTCTCGGGGTCGTCAAACGCCCGGGCGTGAGAATTGGAGATGGTGCTGCCGTCCTGGCCCAGCCGGCTTTGCTCGGCGCTGTAGTTAGCCCAGTTCTGCTTGCTGGCTTGCGTGTCGTAGTTACGACATGAGTTGGCCTTGTCCCCCATAGCTAGCTTGTACCCCGGTGGAGGAACGGGGGCCGCGATCGAAAAGCAACCGTTGCAGGTGGCGTACTTGGGAGACGACAAGTCCTTGGGGTTGGGGCTTAGGTGGCCTCCGGTGAGGAAGTGGCTTTCGTTCGTCTTCGTTTGATCCTTTATCCTTTTGAAGAAGACGTACGTCAACTCGATCACATTCAGAAGAAGAGACGCGAGGGACACCACCAGCATGAAGACGATGAAGACCGTTTTCTCGGTGGGTCGAGACAGAAAGCAGTCAACCTTGTGGGGGCAGGGCCACCTCTCGCATGTATAGACAGCATCCAGGCTGAACCCATACACATACCACTGTATGAGCAGGAAGCCGACCTCGAAGATAGATTTGAAAACGATGCTCACAATGTATGTCCACAAGAGGGCGCCCTTCATCTTGACCCTACCGTGCTCCTTCAGCCCATACTTGAACTTCTTCAGCTTGATGGCCTTCAGAGGGAGGTCCACGTCCGCACCCTCGTTTTGAAACGCTTTCAGTTCCTCCTCTTTCTTCCTCAGCTTCTCCTCCTTGTGCGTCAGGTAGAAAATGTGACCGAGGTAGAGGAGCGTGGGCGAGGAGACGAAGATGATCTGAAGCACCCAGAAGCGCACGTGCGAGATGGGGAAGGACTTGTCGTAACAGACGTTCTCGCAGCCAGGCTGCTGGGTGTTGCATTTGAAGGCCGACTGCTCGTCACCCCACGCAGACTCCACCGCGGTGCCCAGGACCAGGATGCGGAAGATGAAGAGCACCGACAGCCAGACCTTTCCCCCTGCCGTAGAGTAAGCCTGGACCTTGTCAAGCAGTCTTCCCAAAGCACTCCAGTCACCCATTCTGCATCACAGTTAGACAGAAAACAGCATATCTATGTTTTGGTTTGGTTTGGTTAAAAAAAAAGAACTTGCAGAACTACAAGAGAACTGAGACTTCTTCTACTTAAGTCAGTTTTCCCAATCTGGTCCTCAGGGACCGACAGACAGTCCATGTTTTTGCTCCGGGAGCTGGAAGGGAGCAAAAATGTGGACTGTCAGTGGAGGGAGCAAAAGCATGGACCGACTATGGGTGCCTGTAGCCCAGATTGGGAAACACTGTCTTAAGCAACAATAAATGAAAATATAATATTGAAGTTCTGCAGGGTCAATTTTAAAGGTTGACCCTTAGGGGGGCAGGGGGACTCCCTGAAGGCTACCCCTTCTCCCCTGGATCCCCATTATTAAATGTGTTAAGGGGGGGGATATGTGATGAACTTGAAAATATGGGAGAAATGGCTAAATGATGCTATAAAACTTAATTCTTCAGGGGGTCTAAGACAAAATTATGGGAGACTAAATAGTATGTAGAACCAGGTGCAGATCCAGAGGGGGGGCCCCCGCCACACACCCCCCCCCCCCTATTTTTCCACGAACAACAATTTTTTTTACTCCTACTCCTTTGACGAGCTGTAGCCAAGTGAACAAAAATACCATATACCATATAACATATACCATATACCATAGATTGGCGCCTACAGCACTCGCTCTAGTGGCTGTGCCCCCCCTTTCCAAAAATCCTAGATCCGCCCCTGAGAACCACCTATGGACTTGCTATTTATTGTTTTTAACTGTCAATTCAGCCAAATAGCACACCTATGTCAGGCTGGAAAGACAAGTCTGCTTCTTAGTCTTAGATTACTGTATTCAGCCACCTGCCATAAATGCAAAGACTAAGGATGATAATACAAAGGGGAACTTTTTCAGCATGTTGTTGGGCAATGTTGTTCAGGCAGCTTTCTCATTGATGTTGAACAACAAGTATCCTTTGAAAAACTTTAATCGGCAATGGGAAACTTCTTGTGACCATCCATATCCAGATGAGTAGCCCTTTGTCTCATCTGGTTGGCAGTTACCTGGCAACATTGCTCAAAACGCCACCCTGTATCATCACCATACTGTAAGAGTAGCTGGCCCATGTTCAGAAAGTGCATTTCTGGTAATGGAAAAGGAATTGTGGTCATAGTTTCCTTATAATCTCATTTAGTGGCTTAGAACATTCTGGAGATATTTGTTCTGACATGCACTAATAATGCAGCACATTTAATAATGAGGGTAGTATGGTGACTCAGGGGGTACATTTGGATGAAATGCCCATCGTGTGTGTTTTCTGCAATGGACTGGCATATTGCACAGGATGTACCACTGCCTGATCAGATTTTAGATCCTCTTGACCCTGACCAGGGGAAGATGGATGGATTTTTGCTACAAGTCACATCCAAAATGTTTCTTAAATCAGAGTCCCTCTTGTAGCCAGGACATAGACATCTCATTACCTGCCTGAAAAAATAAGCACTTTGAAACAGAAACTGTATGGAACTTAAAAGACCACAGGTGACTGGAACATATTGAAGATACGTATGATATAAATGTTTGGTACTGTTTATAAAGAATCAATAACATTCAGCTTATCCAGCATTTAAAATAAACTGTTTAAATATTCATAATTGTGTGCTAACTCAACTAAACAGATCAATGACAAATGGAGCCTCGCAACTAGTCAAAATTAACAACGCCATGGCATATAACGTTAACCTTATTCTGTTTTTTCCATTATTTATTTCCATCGTACGAAAGAGGTATACAATCCATATTGTGTATTTATCCACACAGGAAATGATTGCGATTTGAAATTCTGCTGCATATATACCATCAGGGGGCTGTACTACGAAGCGGGGTTACTGGCTTATCGGAGTAACTTGTCAGATTTAAGGTTGTCTGGGCAAAATGTAAGTGAACGAAAATGAAGTCGTTTTAAACTGTACTGTACGTGGTACCTTAAATCCGACAAATCACCCCGATAAGCCAGTAACCCCGCTTCATAGTGCAGGCCACATGACTTTTAACATGTATTTATACAAAATGTAACATTCCCAGTTAAAAAATACCTAAATGTAACGAACGTTTTAATAGTATCTTATGCATTTACTGAGATCCTTAGCTATAAATGCCTCACAAGTACATGTTGAAGAATGCGAATAAAAATATGATTTAAGAATCAAAGAAGTGTGCTTTAGTAGGCTATGTACTGTAAACATAAAACCTCTATCAAACTTTTCAAATATTCAAAATGCACTGCGATTAATCTGCGACTATTTTCAATCGGACCGTTTCCACGTTAGAACATGTACAAAACTATTATCTGAACAACAAACTGTATTTACTGTAACAAGAAAAACAATACACTTGTTAATCTCGGTAACGTACAGCAACACGAGGTTCAAAACCTCAAGACGTATAATTACTACAATGAGTACCTGCATGCGCAAAAAAACTTAAAAACATAAAAACCTTTTTCCTGTATAATCATCGTATAAGATTACACGTTTAATATAATAATCACTTTCATACACCATCATATATTATTCTGTAACGTTATATCTTTACTTTACCCCGCTGAGATGCAACAACAGCTCTGGGAAATCTTATTTCCGAATCTTAAAAATATCCGCCGATCTTCTCTTTGAAATCAGTGTCAGGGACTCGGGGCTAACTTCTCAGACTTACGACACCCCTGAAATAGGTTGGAAAAAAGAGAAAAAAACTTCAGTCACCTGATACTTGACGAGGATTAACTGCTTGGACCTCTGGTTTTTCAAACTTTTTCAAGTTACTCAAGCCGTCAGAGTCACACGTACTTATATCTATAATTTGCAATCAAATCGTACTGCATCAAAACATCAAATGTATATTTTTAAATAAAGTGACCGTTTTCCTTCAATAATCCAAAATATCGTGTACCTGGACGGGAATATTATTTTTGTTTGCACAATTTAATAATGTTATCTTTGAAGGGCAAGAGTATGTGAAATTATATCGCCATCTACTGTATATATTCTGAAATTTTTATACAATTAACATTTAAGCGTTTATTATGTTAGTAAATGAAAAGTTTGCGTCTACAAAATTAGTTCCGAACCAGGGCTCAACACTATGACCAATTCTGTTGATCTTTTTTTATTTTATTTTTTCACCGCCGACGTGGTATTTAAAAACGTAGCCTACATTGTGCATCTTTTTTCCTCATTCAAAATGTCACTTCGGGTCCTACAAAATAGGCTTGCCACTTTCAATCTGAAAATGAGGTCCCCCCCCCAGAGTAAGATTTGCTGGAGGGGTGTCCTTATGGTAAAATAATATTTTTTTATTTTTGGGGGCCCTGTAAAGTGCTGGGCCCTCTGAATCTGCTAGGGTATCCACCCCCACCCACCTACACCCCTGAGTGCCACAGGTCACATACTCATTAGTAAGATATCGATTCACTGCTTAACTTTACCATTTTGTTTGCTTAGAAGACAGTATAGTTAGTTATCTGCATCTATAAGGTATTTAAGTTCTGGGGTCCCTGAGCTGCGGAAAGAATTTCTTCACTGAGTACAATACAGATAAAGTAGCCTAATATCAGGACGTGCAGACATGCTGTGATAAACCAGTGTGTCAAGTCTTTGCCATAACAGTTTACAGATATAACAAAGTATCTACCGCAGTAAAATATGTTTCGTAAAATACTTCAAACATGCGCTATATCTGAATTGTGCCAAAAATGAAACACGTGTGGCTGAACTTCAGAAAATGTTGATTGTTAACTAAGTTTAACACTGATTTGCTATTAACACAATAAAGTAAGTGATGTTTTAGTAGGCTAAGTGGACACCTAGAAGCAAAGCTCCATCATTTACTTTGGTATTGCTGGTGTGCGTGTGCCAGAAACAGGAATGGCAGATGAATGCAAAGAAGCAGGTGTGAAGATTTCAATTAATCTTATTCTGTCATCACTGTTTCTTCAGCGTCTACTTACTGGTTCACCAAATAAGGCAAGAGACCCTGGGACAGAATATGCTTATTCCTTTTCATTCTCTTACTAAATATAGTTCTCCAAATCTATTTCTAAAATTTCAGATTGAATGAAATAATGAAATTATTC
The DNA here is from genome assembly GCA_015164015.2 of Brevimyrus niger. Taxonomy (NCBI): domain Eukaryota; kingdom Metazoa; phylum Chordata; class Actinopteri; order Osteoglossiformes; family Mormyridae; genus Brevimyrus; species Brevimyrus niger. Next base: position 18,168,082 of record JAABNY020000025.1, on the reverse strand, counting down.
TCTCCAGAGAATGTTAAAGTTGAGGAAAGTATGCAAATCGTATTGTTTGGTCTACTGCTGGCTCCTGTTTGAGAAAGAGCGATTTTAACCAAATGTTTTCGATTTTTCATTCACCGTCGTGCTTCAGGGTTGGGATGAGGGTCTTGTCCTCATTTGGTTCAATGGCTCGTTCTTCAGATTATTTCCTGGATCATCCATATGGTCCCTGGTAAATTTGAGACAGATGGCAGCATTAATTTTGCAGAGCAATGATGTCACCCTTGGTACCCACCATGCACCATGCGTGTGGGTGATGTTCAGTGTTTTTCTTGCTGATAGTGGCCAGTGAAAGGGCACACTAGCTCCAAACCAGTTACCCTCAGATTCACTATGACTTCCTCAGGTCCTCTATTCCCTTAAGAATTCCTTTATTCAGTGATCATTCTAGGAAGGTAGTAAGAGTGAGCTCATTTAACTAGATTATTAATTTTCATTTTATGCACCTTTTGGGACTTTATATGAAGGTAAAATAATGTTTTATTAAAATATTTATTATTTGAAAGAATTCAGAAACATTCTCCACTGTAAGTTTGTAGAGTACAAAGTTTGTATAAATTTAAATTAATTAAACATATGTTTCTTAACAGAATTAAGTGGCATTTAAAATTAATTGGGGAATACTTGTTTTTGCTTGTTTTTATTGGTGCTATGGAGATAATATGCTGTTTCATTGGGGTGGCCCTTCTAGAATTAATGTTTATCACTTGGAAAAGTAATACAGCAGCTCATGTCACATGACATAGTTACGATAAACATGCCACACTGATGACAGGCCACTGTAGTCCCTTCTATGAAACCCACAGACCACCAACACTCAAACACTGCAGAGAGTCACAGCCAAAGACTTTGCATATGATGTCCCTGCCTTGAAAAACATCATTAATAATTCCTGAAGGATTGGGCTTTACGACAATAAACAAAATGAAAGCACATTTCAAAGTAAATCTCAGCCAAAACGAAACCTCTTGACCTCTTTGTTAACAGGTTGAAAAAAAAAATGTTATCTTTACATGCATAAGCAGATTTTCATTCTGTCGCATTCATCATTCCAAAGGATTTGGCCTTTTTTTGCTGGAAGAGAATTTCAGTAAATTTCAAAGGCATGCTAAGCTGTGCCAATGGTACATTATAATGAAAAATATAACAGGAAAAATATTCAAGTTTAATCACTTTATTTCAAAGCTAATTACATCATATGCTCTACAATGACATGCCAAAAGTTTTGCACATTGTTGTTTAGTTTTCGGACACCGTTGTTGAAATAATATAAGCTCTTTGTAATCTTAACATTGTGAGAGAATTACAAGGCAGTGAGATGCTGGATGGTTACCCTCAGATATATCTGTCAGCTTACGAAAGCTAACCTTCCACCGCCTCAGCCCAGCCACTCTTGACTGTAACAGGAACATAATGAGTGTGATTAGCTTACGGCTTCAGAGTGGAAATGCATTCAGAGGGAAGTATTTTATCAGGGAGTGAGAACTATCAAAATGTCTCTGATAGTTCGGCTGATTTTAAATTAACCCTGCAAATCTCCCAAGCCCAAGAATCCATGGTAGTGTGACATGGTGGAGCACATAACTTATTTTACAGACCTCTTCAGCAGCTACAGAGAAAGGTTTGCGTGTAGGTCCAGGCTTGGACTGTAAAGTGTGTTTTGAGGATTTCAAGTACCCATCTTTACTGAAGCTATAATGAAATGTGCGCATGTCACCAGCAGCAAAATGTTTCTGCTGATCTTCATTGATGTCCTTTAGTTACACAAGCTGCTGTTGGTTCCCCAACAATGTCCATCATAAAGACCATCCTCATCAAAAAGATCTTCAGGACCAGGGACAGCAGTCCATCACCTGTGGGACATTTCGATCTACAAATGGGAGTCATGGACATACAAATATCCTGCTGATTTATTTTTCTTCCACTATTCAAAATATTACATTCCACAATATTCATAGATGCTTAGTAATTATGTAAATGTTCTGCCACCTATCTTAACCAGTACATGATCACAGTGGATCAAAATGCATTTAAAAAATTGTTTTATTACCCCATTATTATATTTTCATGGTTATATGTATATAAAGATATCAAGTCACATGACTTCTCATTTGAATTATAAGAATTAAAGTACAGGTCATTATACAAAAAAAACTTTAATTGTTTTAACATTGTTTATGCATGAGCAGAACTTAGGGAAGAAGAGAAGCTATAAAAACCCCTTATTTTTTCTTTTTAGAATTACGCGTTACCTGAGTATCTTACGATAAGATCATTTCTTTCTTTTGAAATTCTGAGCAAAAATACCTAACGTTGTACTCGCGTGAAGCAGTACGACCAAATAAGCTGGGGGCGTTTCGTAGACCACAATGCCAAGCGGCCACGTGCTAGAAGGCGTCGACCAATAACAGAACTCTACGTCACGTAGAGGGTCAATTCTCATAGAAACAATATTATAGATCAGCAACCGCAATGGTTGACGCTAACGGCGCCGGATGTTTTGAGTACTGGCCCTGAAAACGTACAATTCGGTACAGTATATGATGGAGGTTTTCTTATAGTGTTTTCTTTCTTTGTATCGATATGTGAATTTGATTACCTGGCGAACAACGTAAAAATCACTTGCTAGTCTTACGTGTAAATATAGATAATTTATTTCATAACTATTTTGTATTAAGTGTACTGGTTAAGAGTACACACCTTGAAGTATCTTTTTCCGCGATCAGTATCACTTTCTCATATACATTTCCTGGTATTCGGTTGAACAAAGTAACAATAAATGGGAAAATATAAGCGCTACTATTAGGAAATACAAGTTTTTGGAGTGCCTGGGTGCAGTGACTGCCATTTTTGTTTCTTCAGAATCACATTGGCGTTTTCTAGCATGTTTCTAATCTCTGTGGGCCGACAAGATCTACTGCTCTTGTTTTCGCAGTCATTGCCTGTTCAACTTTGGTAGCCGGTAGGAGGGTGAGATTCAAGGTAAAGGAGCTAAAGACTACACTGTGATTGCTAAAGGTTAATTATTCATTCAGTGTCCAACTCAACATAGAAAATAATCAAATCAGTGTATGCTAAGTTAACCACGCTTTGAGTTGTTGTTTGTATCAGTGTTTTAATACGGCCAGTGTTAACTTGCAAGTGTTATGCCTCCTGACATAATAAATGTTGAAAAGCCAGTATATCTGAATAGCAGTTTAAAAGACTGTGCTGCCCCCTGCCACGGATTGCCCCTCCTGACCTAATCGCTGAGGCTAATATTGAAAATTTGCTGACTTCTAATTACCTTTGTTGCTTGGTTCGATACCATGTCATTTCCAGGTGTGACGGTGCCGAGTATGAAGATAATCGCCGCATTATAGGTATTACAAGAAGAAAGAATATAGTGCACAATGAATCAAACATGATAGATAGGTAGATAGAGATAGATAGATAAATAACTTTATTAATCCCCAGACGGAAAGGTAATTAATCGCTTCTTATGACTGTATGAAGGCGATGGTATTTACACAAACAAGCGTTTGAATGAAAAAATAGTAACTGTCACATCTGCAAGGTTTTATATGAGGTTATTAGCATATTTTTTAGTCTGCTTAAGGCAAGAAATAAATGAAGTTACGGCGAGCGGTCGCTTCCGCTGCGCAGGAGAAGCGTAGCGATATTGCCTCTAAAAACAGCGATGACGTCAGGGGAGGCAATCCGTGGCAGGGGGGCGTTTAGAGCACAACACCGGCAAATTGCACATCATCCTTGGGGGTCAGTGGCCTGCTGTCACTTTGCGGGAGATTCCCGGAACTTCAAAGAGAGGTGGGATGTCCGTGTTTTAAAATACCCGAACAAGCTGATGTCAAGATATTGAAGGGCTTTACTGTGGGCATATTAGTTAGGCACCCATGCTGTCATGGGAGACTTCTTGGAAATTTGTAGACATAAAGAACTCGACCTTAAAGAGAGAACCCACAACATGGATTTCAGGGGTCAAATCTGTATACCCAGTCTAAATTAATACCCAGTCTAAATGCACTGACTTTCTGTGTGAGCATTCCTTGCTGGCAGTTATATTGTCACTTGTTTTTGGAGATGAACAAAACGAGTTTGTAAAGCACAAAAGGAAAGCTGCAGGGATTAATGTCTCCCTTGAACCGTTGCAGGAAATGGCGTCTGGCCCTCCGTCAAACTTCTCCTGGGTCGAGCCAGGGAAGCTGGCCGGTCTGGCAATGCCCCGCATGCCCGGCCATTATCAGTACCTGCTGGACAACGGCATCCAGCACCTGATCAGCCTCTCGGAGAGGAAACCTCCCTATCATGACACCTGCCCAAAGTTAACGCTGCATCACATCAAAATAGATGACTTTTGCCCGCCTAGGGATGACCAGATCGATAGGTTCCTGTCCATCGTTGAGAATGCTAACTCCAAGGGACAGGTAAGCATGATTTCTTACAGTTATTGCACGAATAAATTGTTTATGCCTTACATCAGAGGTAGGCAATCTTATCCAGAAAGGGCCGTTGTGTATCTGGGTTTTTTTTGCTACTCCCTAATTAGATTACTAATTAGAGGATTAATTGGCTAAAGAGTCCTCACACCTGGGTTTGAACGGCTGACCTAAAGGTTATCTTGTAACAATGCATTATGTAATAATGCCGCATTTTGTAATGACTCGATAAAACCTAAGAAATTTCAGTCGCACAATGAAATGTTATTACATAATGCGTTGTCCCACGCCATGTAACACCACATTATGTGATAATTCTACTAAATTTTACAAATATATTGACTACATTATAATTTTATATTGCAATGTTACCCTGTTATTATCATTATCGTTATCATCATTAAATTAGTTGCATTTTGTCGAGTTATTGCATAGCGTGGCTTATATATCCCAAAAACATGCACACAGGGTTCTTGAGCGTAAGATTGCCCACTCCTTCCTTATATGCGTCTTCCATTTTGTTAAAAGAACATTGAACCTGAAGGTGAAATCAGGACAGAATCCTCCACCCAGGCCCCTCCCTGCACTGCAGACTGGCGGCCTGAGCTTGGCTTTGTCAACCTCCGGACCGCAGACACCTACACTGAGAGTAGGCGAATTAGTGGTCACCCCATGCAGCAAGATAATCCCTGCATCAGCAAAACAAACGTCAGGCTTAAGCCAGACCCAGTCCTGTATTTCTTGATGAGAGATACCGGGAAGGCCTTGTCATTATTGGTAGCGTACTACAAAATTTGGGTCACGTTCTTCATCTTGATGTTATACCTCAAGGTAACACCTGAACGTTTGAGGATTTTATTTGCACCGATATTTTTCAAGAATGGGAAAACAAATCAAGAATTTAGCACAATAGTTGTGGTTGCATGATTTCTCCCAGCTGGTCCTAATTGGTCAAGAGCTCCTCTCAGCTACACATCTGCATAACTTCCGGGCTCTGTGGGTCTGAAAAACACTGCTTCATTTAAAAGTAAAGCATGACTGTTATGCACAATTAGCAATGCCCAGGAGGTGTGGGCAGGCAGTTGACCTTTGTCCTCCAACAGTTAATTTTTCCCATAATCCTAAGGTGTTTTTGTTGCTCAGCTGACTTTTTGCTGCATGCCCCTTGTACTGTGCATTCCGATATATTTTGTATACTTGCATAAACAGCACTGGGAAGGAGCTTCTTCAGCGGTCAGCAGGTTTATTGGTCATGCTAACAAAGTCAGCATCCTCTCCCCAGGGGGTGGCCGTCCACTGCCTCCATGGCTACGGGAGAACAGGGACCATGCTGGCCTGCTACCTGGTGAAGGAGAAGAAGATCAGCGGCGTGGAGGCCATCAACGAGATCCGGCGGCTACGCCGCGGGTCCATCGAGACCCACGAGCAAGAGAGAGCAGTGGTGCAGTTTCACAGCCGCACCAGATAGAGGGCGAGGCGGACATGCGGCAGTGAGTATGGGGAAGGAGCCTCCAAGCCAGTACACTGTGTGTCTCCAGCTTCTCATGTCCAGCTCATGTGATCCCATGTTCTCCAGTTATATATAGCAGCGTATCCATGGAGACTGGTGTACTGGAATTCATCACAGAAGATATATTTTTTCCTTTGCTCCAGAAGTCCTCCTTCACAGGCTTGACTGTGATTTCAACCTTTATTTAATTATGGGTAGCGGCTTTTCTTTCAGTCCATTTATAACTAGTTCTTCGTACATGGTTTTTAAATGTTTAACTGGGACAGATCACCTGTTAGGTACTGCAGGTTTCTTTCGAAGACAATTTGTAATATGATTATGAATTGTTTATATTGATTGTGAATGCCCATTATCAGAAGGATACGCAAAAAAGTGCCTTCGAATGGTGTGCCATATACTAGGTTATACGGTAAGCTCGGGTTCCCATGCCTGGTTTTCTTTTGTGGTACGAACCTCTTTTTCAGGATCACCAGACCGACATTGTACAAATATGACAACACGTTTGTTCATAAACGTCCACGAATGGTACCGAGTGCTTTGTCCTGAAAATAATTTCTCGCCATTCCTAAACCTGACGAAGGCGTCACATTAATCTCGCTTGTTGTCCTTCTAAGTGGAGAGATCAGGGAACGCTATGAAAAGGGCCCTGTAACAAATGGCAGGAAATTCCTTGCTGGGATGCTGCACGGTTAGTCCTGACATTGGGGAGGCATTGGGGTTGCTCGGCAAGGCGTTTCTGTGGCAACGGTACAGGGGTTAAAGGGGTGCTTCGGCACCGCATGTGATCCGCAATACCCTGAAGCAGACTGCAAACCAGCCATGTCGTCATGTGCATTAAATGGGCCTTTTGTAATAACCTGCATAGTCTTTGCTTGCTAGTAAGATATCACTCCAAGCAACAGCCAAAATGTTGACACACAAAGCTACTGTGTATTGCTTGATGGGAGGAGATTAACTCTTTCAGGGGCTGTGAGTCACCGAGGAGCATTTTCATCCAGCCGGATTTGCTAAAGTAAACAATTTAAACAAATGACAAGTCAGACGGCTTTGGCACTGTATTCTCACAAGATTTATGTGGGTAAATATTTTGATGAACTTTCATATACATTTCTTAATATCGAATATTCTTATTCAGAGTGGCTTCAGTTGAATTTTACAGCAAAATGCAATTAGTAAAAAAAAACACGATAATACGGAAAAACAGTATACTTGGTTGGTCATAGCAATACGAATTACACTTTATCTGGTGAATAAGTGGTCTTGTGTATTGGTGAAAACTGGGATATTGTTATAGCAAGGAATACACCACATGCCTTTTAACAGAATGTGGATTCAAAATGATGAAAAATTTAAATTCATTTTAAGTGCAGCTTTTACAGTAATAGTTAATTTTAGATCATTTTATTGTTCATGATTCCGATTTTCTGTTCTGTCTGTATAATCTATGTAATTGTAAAAGTAAAAAAATACAGGAAAATATAAAAATGTTAAAATCAGAAGTTAATTAAATTCACATCACAGTCTAGTTAAAGAAAAACACCTAGCCCACTTCAGTAAGCTGCAGACTTTACTACTGAAATCAGATTAAGTTTGAGTCTCAAAATGATCAAGGTCCCCTGGTTTGCTAGCCAATATTAGAAAATAAAATGTATTTGTATTTAATGTATTTTAGTTCAAATATAACGCACATTTTTTAAACATTTTTAACTGCTAAACTAGCAGAATTACAGCCAACTTGCTTTTATTAATGGATTTAAGTAATCTGCAAAAGTTGAAACATTTTGTTCTTCTGTTGTAGCTAAATTACTTGACTGGATCTTAGTTTTGTGTAATAGTTTAAGTGTAGCTTTACTGCAGTATTTTCACGGGGGAAATGGGATATGTTTCTACAAGCACTAGATTGTCAGACCCTTGTTCAGAATAAATTATGTGAAATGGTACATTATGATATACAAGGCCTGCCTTTACAGTTGCTCGAGGCCTGCCTTTATAAATGCCTTCTCTGATATGTAACTGAAGTGGAATGTTGCATGATCCACCGTTTTGCCTGTCTTTTCATATCATTCACTGTCACAGTCCACCAAAACAGTCCTACCTAAATATCAAAGTCCAGTTTTCCAAAATGCAGTTTCCTGAAAAACTAATATACAGTCATCTGTTGACATACATCCTATCATGCAATGTCGGATCATACTTACACCCCACAAAAGCCTTAATAAAATTTGTTGAGAGACGCACAAAGCAGATATACGTATTTGTGCGCAGAGTGTGGCAAGAACCAAAGCAATCTGTCTGCACGGCTGCTAAAGAGCTTTAGTCATATGTGTGTGATGTTGTATTTTATGTTATACAGTATATCTGACCTCTCTCCTGTAATGTTCAAGATATGGGCTGAAACCCGGATGTATCTTTAAGATTTGATGACTGGCAAGATGTTTTAAAGCAGTTTTGAGCATTTTTAGGGCATTCATTAATAACCTGAAGATAGGTCCAATCATATTTTTACTGTACACATCGTGTTCAGCAAGTTTTATCATGCAAGAAGGTTGCATATATGGTAAAAGAAAAAAAAAAAACCTTGATCCTGACATAAACTCACTGCTTTGTGATTGGATCTGCCCGTCCTAGCCCCACCCACTTTCCCATTCCTTGCCAGAGGAGGCGTCCTGTTCGTTCAGCTTTTCAGGAGCTCCTGCAGCAACATGGCTGGCCTCTATCCATTTGCATGAACCCTTTCAACTCTGGCAAAAGTAACACAGACACATGAAACCAGCTAAAACTCTCAAACCTGCTCATCT
>JAABNY020000025.1:18127427-18138509 GCA_015164015.2 Brevimyrus niger | reverse complement strand
TATCACATTTTGGGAAAATCTGGTTCCCACAATGTAATAATTACAAACACACACACACACACACACACACACACACACACACACACACACACACACACACAGATTAGGTATCCATTCCTTTGTGGGGACTCTCCATTAATTTCTATGGGCATAACCCTCATCTCAACTATGACAACTTTAACCCCTACCTGGTCGGAACTTTAACCACAAGTAACCAAAGTACACGACTTTTGACATTTTTAGTTTTTTGATTGCATTCACAGATTTTTAGGCACACTGTGGGGACACCCGGTCCACATAAAGTATAATATATACATGGCCATGTACAAACTATGGACAATTAAGAGACACAAATTAACCTAATCAGGTGTTCCTGGACTGTGGAGTTTGTGTGACATGAGGAGAACATGGAAGCTCCACGCACACCCAACAGAGGTGAGATTTAAACCCTTAACTTTAAAAATGAGAAGTAAAGGGTCCACCCCCCGAGCCATGCTGTTTTAACTTATGATGGTCAAAATTTGAATATTTCTCTTTTTTTGGGGGGGGGGGCTCTTACTTACCCTCCTTCAAAAATCTTGATGCGGTTCGGTTCGGCCGCCTTCCCTGAAGGCTCCTTGTGCCTGTGGCCCTCAGCTCTTTGCTCTCTAATGTTGGACTCTTTTGTTCTTTTCTCCAGCTTCACATCTAGCTGCATGACTTCTGGTTTCTCCTGAGCATGACATACAGAGAAAAACCGTTCATGTGATAAAAACAAAAATATATATATTTCTCTAAACCAAAAGACAAATGTTTTAATGGTCAGCTTGATACTGACTGATAATAACAGGCAATAAGACTTTCACTATTCTGAATGGTGATAGGTATTAAAAATTATATTATAATGTACCATGATGCTAATGCTAATAGCTTTATACTCACCTGGTCAAACTTCTGTTTCCACAAGAGCGAGGAAACAACTTTACCAGTTCCCTGCGGATACATAGAAGCCATCGTGTATGACTCCGCAGTCTTCCTCTGCTTGGAACGCAGCAATGCTAGGCTTGTCTTTGTGTTTAGGTCAGGTGGATTTGGATTATAGGAGCTTACAAACCAAGAACCATACACAGAGGCGATGGAGTTGGTCTGAGCTGTGTTTGGCTTGGTGTAATTCAAGAAACACCAGCTCACACTCGTGGATGTGCAGAGACTAGGGAACTGAGAAATCATTTGGTCATGACCAACATCAGCGAGCAAAATCGTGCTCCCCATAACAGTGCTATCTTGACTGGTAGCAATCTCCACCAGCATCTTTAAAGGTGCCTTACTGTCCATCATCTCTTGGATTTCAGCTGTAGCTGGGTAAGGTTCATCAATGTCTAGGCTCTCTGGGGACTGCATTCCTTCGCGGGCGTCTACTACCCCTTGTAAATGAGGTTCGGCTGCAGGTAAGGTGACGACTGTGGAGGGTAAATGTAACAGCGGTGAAGCTGACATTCTCTTCTGGTAGTCAGCTGACCCACGGCTCTTAAGGTCTGACTTCTGTGACTTCCCACTGGCTTTTGTCACACGGGTATTGTCAAGCTCCACAGCACTGAGCTCTTCCACAATCTGGCCGTACATTTTTTCCTCCTTAACTCGTTTTTGCTGTTTGGTTTCAATGAAGAGCTCCACGCTATTGGCTGGGGATAATATGCGCTTATTTCCACCAGTACCTGAAGCATCAGTGGTTGAGATAGTTCCAGAGGTCAAAGTCAGAGGAATTCCCGTGTTCATTCTGGCAGGCTTAACTTCTTGTAATTTCCATAATGGGTAATGCACAGGTTCATTAGTATTAATTGGTATTTGGGGTAAACTAAACATCTTTCCATCATTTGAACTGGTCTTTGTGTATGAAGTATTGTCCTTGAGATTGCAAATAGCCATAGCTGAACTGTTACTTTGCGAATGGGTAGCTAGTATCTGTGAGACGGTTGTATACATGACGCTACCGTAAGATGGCACCTGAGTTTGAATCCTGACAGGAACTGATGTGTCCGGTGGAGGTGGCTGTGAACCAGCAATTTCAGGTGGTAGGATGGCTTGAAATGGTTGCAGAAGCCCTGTGCTGCCAGAAAAGGCTTTAGACAGGAGATCACTGAGACTCCAAGGCGAAGCCCTTGGAAGATACGATCTCTGTGTTAACTCCGACTGACAGAACACTTCAGGTTTCCCTATGAACTCTTTGTTAAGGGCTTCAGTTGACCAGTGTTCACGTTGTTGCTCCAGCAAGTGTGATGTTCTCTGCTTCAGGAAACCCGTCCCTGGATGGCTGTCTTCCCCTTTGCTCGATAAAGCTACATCATAAGCAGGAGAACTGTTTGGCCTCTCGGTCAAAGATGAGGGAGTACTCAGCCATAAGCTGAACTGTTGGGAACTGTTGCCTTCTATTTGTTCTTCCTTAATCTTCAAAGCTAAGCCCTTGTCTTGCGTGACGGATTCAGGATATACGCTTAGCGGTGCCTGTCTAACTAGATAACCCCTTCTCCGCTCCTTCATTGCTGAAGCGCTGCCGTAGACGTCACTCAAGTTTGACGAAGACAGCAGCCCCGCATAGTCGAACGACTTGCTGCGGATCTCCGGCACCTCGGCGTTTAACGCACATGCCGTCTGCTCCGAGGAGGAGCGCCTCACCTCCTTCCGCTGGGACTGGTTGCGTACAGGGAGAGTGCGTCCGCTGCCTGGCACAGTTAAGAACTCGGACTGCTTGCCAAAGTCGTCCTGCTTAGCCGGCGAGGCCGACTTATTACTTTCCTCCCTGTCAAATGACATTGAGAAGCTTGAGCTGGGAGACAAATGACTCTCTTGGCTGGGGCTCCGGGAGAGGCTGGTGCAGGTCGATTCAAAGCTAGATTCCCCAGAGGAGTGTTCCATTTCAGCCAGGCGCAGTCGTTTCTTTTTCGGAGGCAACTTCTCCGCAGGAAGCTGAGACAGGGTCTCACTTCTCTGTGGCCACTGGAAGTCTTCCACATGCTTCTCTGGTTCTTTATTTGATGTATCTGGCCCCTCTTCTGGTTTGTCGGGCTCCTCTGTCACTCTAATTTCAGGCACTTGGATGTTAGCTTGACGGACCAGTTTGTGAGGCAACCGATAGGATTGGTCTGCTGGTTCGCTGCCCATCTGTTGCAGCTCCGTGTGGCCAGACCTTTTCGGGTCTGAACCGTGCACTTCCCCAGGTTTTTCTGAGTCGGACTGCTCCAAATACTGGCCAGCGATTGTACCCAGTGGGTGGAAAGTTTGGTCAATTGAGTCCGACTTCTCAAAAGAGCTGGGCCTACTTAAAGAGTTTGTGTGCTGAATAACTGAGATTACATTCCCTCCAGTCTTCCTGTCAAGGTCTGAAATGAGCACTGTTTCATCTGTTGCCATGCAGGTACCAGTAGCTAAATTCTCTGGTTCTCTGTGTATACTGTACAGCTGTCCTATACCAGTAAATGCTCTTCTGAAACCATCCTGATGTTCTTGTTTTGAATCATAGTCGGTGGCAAGCATGTCAACCGAACTGTCAAAATCATTGTCGTGTTGGATGGGGAAGTCTTCTTCATCCCCGACACTCTTTTTCTTCCTTCGTTTTCTTGTGGCAATTTCTGTCACCTGTTTGTGATGCATCACCCTGACCTGACCCAGAACTTCAGGGCAGCCCTCTATGCTAGAAGAGTATGAGCCATGTCCTTTTAAGTCTGACAATGAAGGAATATTTTCATCTAATTGTACTGTCCCAGGTGGTGGAAAAATGTTTTTGGAACTGGTTCCTGAGTTATCATGTTCCATGTGGCCTTCGTGGGCAATGAACTCAAATGCAGCTTGTCTCCTAAGCCTCCTCAGACCCACTGAACTCCGATAAAAGCCAGTGTCAGAGGTCATCCTCTCATCAAAAGAATGACTCCCCTGTAATCCTTGCGGCGCACTGAGGTTCCCTGCTGGTGGCGTTGGCACTGAGTTGCTTCTCACCAGAGGCCCGGTGTCAGGCAGAACTTCTGAGGGACTTGTGGCAATTTGGCAGAAATTGGGAGAATACTGCCTAGGGAGTGAGCTTATTTTCATTTGTGAATCTACATCATCCCTCAAAAATGTGGTAACATTCTGATGAATTGGGTTAATTAATTTCTCTTCTTTTGTGTAATGACAGGATTTATGACACTCCAAAGCCTTGCCTATTCCTGATCCTGGCATCGTATTTGATTTGTCCTGTATATTAATAATATTTCTGTCTGAGCTGGTGACTTTTGCCATCGCTATTGGAACAGTTTGCCTGGACCTTGGGCCAAGTTTGTAAAACTTTCCAAACATAATTTCCTCATAGGATTTAGCGTTTGTGTTTGGTGGGCTGATTTGCTGCTCGGCGCTTTCTGAGCGTGAGAAGTAGCCTGAGTCAGTGCTGCCTTTGCTGTGTGGGCTCAGAAGGTTCATAGAAGTTCCAGAGTCTTGCCCTTTTTTCCCAGTGAGCCTCAGAGCCAGTTTCTGTTTGATAGTGGGAAACTCATCCCCACTACTCCGGTGACCACTGATATTGATATCCGTGAACCAAGGGCATTCCCCCACTGTGCACGGAATTCCCTGTTCTGACGCTACAACAATGGGAACCTCTTTAGGCGTCGCTATCAGCTCCTCAGCTGACTGAGTACAGTCCGGTCCAATTGCCATGATGCTTCTGTCTGCCGCGAGAGATATACGAGGGAGAGGGCTGCCTTTGCTCAAGAATGCAGCAGACTCTTCATCTGTGTCAGTGCTCTGCTCGTAATCAGAGTGCACTTCAGCTTCTCCGCCCAACGATGACGGATCCACGCCTTTACACACGGATGTCAGCTCCGAGAACGGGATCAGCCCTGCCTTAACACTATGAGCATGTGACTTTTTGTGTTTGTACAAGTTGCTCTTGGTCTTAAAGGAGAAACCACAAGGAATACATGGGTACGGCCGTTCTCCTGTGTGGGACCGGATGTGTTTTTTTAACACACTAGGCTTAGCGCAAGCCCTACCGCAATAATGGCAGACATATTTCCCGGGCTTCTTTGATTTTGGCACTTTCCTGAGCATGCCCCCTAGCTGATCAATCCCTGACTGGGAAGTCTGGCTGAAAGAGGTAGGTACGCGCGGAGAGTTCCTGCAAAGGAAATCGGATTGTTGCCCTGATGTGCGGAGCTGCAACTGGCCAATCAATGGCGAAGCAAGCACTTCCGGGTCAGGTGGCGGTTTCGCCCCCGCCAGGGACCCTTTCTGCTTAGGCTTAGGTTGGTTCGAATGCCGTAAGCGGTAGGAGTAACCGCGAGGGCAACGCTGTGTGCACTGTCTTTCTAGAGATGACTGGCCCGCCACAGAAGAAAGCTCTTTGCCAAAATGCTCTTCTGCCAAACATCTCCGTGACCCCAGCTGTGCATAACCTTTCCCTTTTGAATCTGCAAAAGTGCTTCTTTTAGTGCTGATTGTGGGTGTTGAGATGCCTGCGCCTTCATCTGTCGTCTTCTCTCGGGTCTCCACTTTAGACGTTCGCCCAATAACCGATTCAGGTGGCTCCATTTTCAACCTTTGCTCTGCGGGGAATGTCCGAAGGGATGATGGTCAAAGAGCTCCTGAGTTTGCGGACATATTAATTGTCTTCTCCAGAAGGGTATTCTTCAGCGGCTGCCTGTTGCATCTTGACCTCACATGAGTCCACCTAGGAGGTGCTGATTTTATTAAAAAAGCCTTCCTTGCTTATACCAGATTTCTTCAAGGTTTGGCACATTTTTACCATCTTGCTGATTTGTTCGCTTTCAAAACAAGTTCATACAAATCAGGTTTAACACAACAAATGAATTCATTCCTGTGTTGTTTCCATCTGCTTGCCGGCACAATTAACATGATATCTGGAAAAAGAACATAAAAAACAGGAGTTAGAACAATTCAGAAGATAATAAGGCACTAGAAATTAAGTAAAATAATTATTTCTTATTAATAATCATGTGTGTTCTTTGATGAAGAATATTGACGTGTAAAAGTCAAAACTGAAAATTATGTTTTTACGTGCAAACTTTAGTTATTTGAATTGATATCAATGTCCATGATTATTACCTAATGATTATTTCACCAAACTTTAAATTAGTGCTCTGAGCAAAACTGCAGCCCCTGACAAATTATTTGCACAAAAAGTAATTAATTTTAAGAAATTTGTTACCTGAAATGTTAAATGGTTGTTGGATACTGGCAAAAACTATAACCTCTTAATTCCTATATGCAAGACAGTTTTCTTGTAACATTATCTGGGCTTAAGCAGGATACCATTTGAAGATGACATCATCCCCCAGATGACAAATCCACTGCCTTTTTCTTTTGTATCATATGGCTAAATCATCTGCCTCTAACTCAAAGTGCAGATTTTTTAGAATTTATGTTCCTGCAGTCTCAGATAATACACATCATGGAGGAACAAAAACAGCTCGTTTGACTACACTGGAATCTGGCAAAATAACCAGTTCTGGTAAAATTGCAAGCATGTTTCTTTTTTTGGTCAGTCAGATTAATGAATGTTAAAAAAGAATGTCTTTGAGACAGATTTAGGAAATGGCAAAGCAGTGTTGACTTTAACATTACAAACTAACATAAAAATATCAAAATTTGTGACACTTTTGTAAGCTTTAAATTTTGTACAGAAAGAAAACCTTTTCCCAATCTCTCCAAAAAACACAAAGGAAAAAAGAGTGAAAAGTAGCACCCATAACCTTCAACAGTACATCAGTGTTAAACTGCAATTCTGTTTCCCATTAAGATTCTACTATTTCACCCCTTCTAAAGAACTCCCCCCCCCCTCACAGAATGTGGTGCTTATAAATATGAATGACCAGGGTCCAACTTTCAAAGCAATATCTTTAAAAAGCACCACGTACAACTGCACATCCACAACACCTAATTTGATTTATCCCTATACTAAGTTTAATAGCTAATTAGCTTAACAGATAAATGCTAAGAAGCTGAACTTGGTGAATCAGACATAATCAGGTGCAAGATGTAATGTATCTCAGCTACTCAATCATACATTTAATGCTATAGAATCTATCATCCATCCATCCATTTTTGGAAACCACTTAATCCCAACAAAATCCATCATTCATGATCACTTTTGATTGTCATCTGTTACAAGCAGAATGTGCTAACTGCTCTTTTCTGGGTCTGACCATGGAACGATTTTCCTCATATTTTTGTATAGATTTCATACCCCTAACTCAGCAAATTGAATTGTAGCCCCCCCCCCCTCCCCCATCACAAATATAAACTTGCGAGACCTTAGGGTGGCTCAGGCATCCCATATATCTTCAGGGAGCAGACCCTGAAAATATATGGGATGCCTATATAGTTACATGTATACACGCACAAACATATATAAAAATCTGATTTAAAACAGTGCAAAACAAGCAGAAATCTTTCAGTTGCTGCGAAACATCACTTCGCGAAGAGCAATGAGGTCAAGTCTGGCTCTCTGCTGGATCTGAGACGCCATGGAAACCACAGGAAACCATGGGAACGGATGACTGCCTCGTCAGGTCCACCTGTGCTGCTTTGACGACTCCACAGCCAAAGTAACACAAGGCTTCCCTGCTGCTACTAACGCATAGCACTCTGTCACAAATGCTCACCTGTTTCGATGCTGTCCTGAAGCGTGGAAAACCAACCTCAACTGCACACTGCAGACCAGTTAAGAACATTCAGACCCACAAGGAAAAAAGAAATGGATCTCCCTGTGTGTCAACATTATTATAGTGGGGAAAAAAGTGCTATATCGGGACTTTATATGCATTTTGATTATGTTTAGTGAGTAACATCTTCCCTGCAATTATTTGTAATCATTTTCGAGGTAGCTTTACGCCATAATTATTCATTCCTCTGGCCATTCATCCATCCATCTATATTCCAACTGCCTATCCTTGTGAGGGCAGTATAATTATTATTACTTTATAATTTATTTAAAATTATAACACCGAATGAACTTGTGCCTACTGTACATCACGCTAATATGCCAGTTAGCCCCCCGATGCTAATGTCAAGTGATGTGGCTAAATGTCTCCGATATCACAAATCTCCTCAAATCCTCCCATCCCGGTGACTCGAAGCATCAGAATTTCATAATGGAGCCGGAAGATAAGGCGGTGGTGTCGGGGAGGGATTTTCGCTGTCCTTTCAATGCTAGCGCCCACTCCCGTCTCCTGCTGCAGCCTGCCCAGGCAACACCAGGCACAGACGTACGCACAGCAAAACGACAGGCACACAGAGCTTGTTTTTCATTCTCTGAAAGAGTACAAAGGGAAAAAAATACACGTGCACACAAATACATACTACAGATTCATTGATCCAAAGCGCTGCTGCTTTTCAAGGACACTCCATAGAAATGCCATTACACAACTAACAGACCGGCTGTCTTACTCACTGTGAGTCAGCCTGTAAAATTCTTCTGAGCCCATCTGCTGTCACCAAGCACCCCGCAGTCTCCAGACCCCAAACCTCCCCGGCATGACTTTACTTGACAAATATTTTGGCCTTCAGAGCGATTTCTCACAACCAAACAGGGAGTTACAACATACCCGCAGGACGACTTTGGTTGCGTAATGGCACCCCAAGCCATGCATATATCCACCCCGTTACACTGATGGTCTCTCTGAAAATGTGATTTTTAATTTTTTTTCCCAGAACACTCCAGGCTATTCTTGACTATCAGAGGCAAAGCCCAAGTCAGGGATTGGCAAACTTATCGCAGATTATCGCCAGAGATTGATTCCCGTCCATCACAGACTGGGACCTCTGAGTACTTCCTTACAGAAAGCTACCTGCCAGATGAAGGCGGTTTGAGGATTTACTGAAAATGTCACCAATGGTCATTGGCTTCACTCTTAAACTTTCACTGCAAAAACGCTTAGCGGGGGTGGGACACTGGTCAACATGCAGATGTTTATTTAGAAAATATGAAGGTATTCCTGCTCTTCAAACCTCTGAATTAAGGAGAAATAGCTTAACCCCCATTACAGAAACACTTTGTTTTACAAGAAACAAAAGCCTAAAGTCAAAGTTTAAACTGAAAAGATTCAAAAGACTGACAGGATCTGAATCACAAGTCCGGAAGTTTTTGATATAATTTGTAATTTTATTCATTCATTTTTTAACAATACCTTAAATAGTTTAAATATTAGCTAAACATATGCCAGTGAGATATTCCACTATCCAATTTAACTTCATATCATTCTCTTTCCCATAAAAAAACATGCCACATTTTTCCACTTAGTAATTTTATGGGGAAGATACCATATTTGCATACAGTTTAAAAGTATAGTATTTGGCAGTTTCAGTGGCAGTTGATTTATTCATATTGGTGACACAAAGGGGAGACTATTATTAGTATAATAATAATACTAATAATTATTATTATGATTATGATTATTCTTATAATAACGGCTCCATGGTGCTTGTCTCTTTTAGGAAGCGGTATATTACCACAAAAAAATGACCCACACAAACCAGAATATGTCTCTCAGACATATGTTTACTCCGGAGATAAATAAGCTGTTCCAGGAATTTCCAGGACATCACGCTGCCTTCTTCCTCGCAGAGGCTGTTATTGTCCTGTAGCAGTTATTGATGCTTTAAAAGCATGTGTAACAATTAAAACCTAATTGTGTTTTTTTTTTTCAGGACCAGCCCTGACCAGCTATTTACACCCCTGAAAACCCCTGCATGTCCGCTGTTTACAAATTGCACATTAGTGAATATCAGCCACTACTGTAGGCCCACTCCCCACCCCCAGCCCCCACCATGTGATTCAAAGGTTGTCTTAGTTAAGAAGCCTCCCAACCCACAGAAGCTTCTAGTAAATTATTTTAAGCAACAGCAGGTGGAGCGTGATACATGTAGTCCTGGCAACAGTGATGGCACAGACACTTACAATCATTTAGAATGCAAACAAGATGTATTTAGTGCATAGGAGAGAGATTCGCCGTTAAAGAAGGTGGCTGGGAGCTATAGGGCGAACTCCCCAACTGATGCCCACCCTACGGACAAAGGAAAAGTGACCCAGAGCTGAAGGTTGAAGCAGGACTTCAGCACTAGGCTGAGACTCAGCTGGCGGCCAGGAGACACAGTCAGCCACACCACATCACCGCCACAGCCGCCGGTTTGCGAAGCAGCTGGCGGCCGGGCAAACGGCCCGCCGCTTTTGGACGCAGCACGGGCAGCTCCACTTCCTTTCCGACCCTGGTTTCGTTCCGCCGGCCCGAAGGCCCAACCGCAGGGCCCTTGGCAGATTTATTGACGGGACAGAGCCATAAAACATAAACCAAGAGGGTGGATGCCGAGAGGATGGGCTCACGGACAAAAACCTCGGAGGCAGTGCCCTCCTTTCATGACTGTGGCCGAAAAATTTAATAGAGGGACTGGCAGCGGTCTACGGTCCAAAGACAATCGATCCACTTCCCTTGCCAAACTTCTGCTCGAGCGCATAACTGAAACAAGCGCGCCCACTGTACCGAGGGGTTCAGGAAAGCAGACCTGTACAGTACAGTCCCGGCGTGCACCTGCAGAACTCTCTGCTTCCACACTTGTGGCGGGCATATTGCCGACAGTATCTTCATACATATTTAACGTCAGGACTTTGTTACAGTATTGCACCAAGCACATGGATCAACAAGGGCGAAAAGAGGCTAAAATATTAAACGATTTCCACAAAAACTTAAGTCTTGGCTCAACATTAGGAGGTTCTGAGGTTCTTGCAGGAGATGTTATAGAACAGTCATAACAACAAATGTAGACCCAGAAGGATGAAAACTACAAGAACAAACAAATACAAGGCATTCTTCTGTACCTAGCCTCAGCAACGGGTAGGTGGGGGTTGCGGAAAGCGGGGGGCAGAAACTGATAAATGTTGGAGCTGTCCAAACTCACTTCAAGGTCATTTCAAATTCACCGCTACTTTCCCCGCAGGTGAGTGGGGGAGAGTGCTAAGCTTGGCGTGGAATTACGCACATCAGAGGTGTGGGGGGGGGGGGGGGGGGGCAGGAAGACGAAAACACACGCGGCCAACCTTGGGCACCAACCCCACCAAGCCTC
>JAABNY020000025.1:18098760-18115436 GCA_015164015.2 Brevimyrus niger | reverse complement strand
CACATGTAACCCAGGCGGAGACTCGAACCCGGGTCCCAGAGGTGTGAGGCAACAGTGCTAACCACTGCACCACCATTGTACGAAAATATCGACATTTTAACATTAGATAATTTTTGAGAAGCCATTCTATTCAGATTGAAAAACTTAGCATCATTCCTGACATCCTTTGTTAGCAATTATAACTGGCTGTAGACTTCAATGTTCATATTGTACAACTTTTAAATGGCAGCAATTTCTGAAGAAAACGCTGTTGTAGCTGATTGTCATAACAAAGATTTTAATTTACCTATGCTATTCTTTTTGGACCAACCATTTGAGAACTATTGAAGAAGGAAAAGCCAATGTCTGAATGTAAAACCAGCATTACCTCATTCCTCTCTTTCTCAACAGCCTTATCCTTAAACAATAATAGTCATGGTTATGCAGTAGTGGTGTGTCGAAAGGTTGCTATTCTGGTTGATGAGCGGTTATTAACAATCAATGCACAACATGTAATACCGCTTCTCTGTTTTTGTTTCGTTGTTAGGTGGTACTGGCAGAAACAGAAATTGACGCCGTATGTCGATTTTATGCGACAAAATTATCCGCCCGATTTTCAGTACCCAGATTTTGCACCTCATTTCACCGCTGAGTTCTTCAATGCAAAGCAGTGGACGGAAATCTTTGCAGCCTCTGGGGCGAAGTATGTTGTACTTACTACAAAGCACCATGAAGGTATGTGAGATACCGGCACTTAGCCTGAACCACTTGCTTCTGTAAGGTACACTATATGGCCAAAGGTATGTTGTCACCAGCCTGTCCAAGATCTCATTCTGATACTAAGTGTATTAATATGAAGTCGCTCAGCCCATTGTTGCCGTAACAGCCTCTTTTCTCCTGGGAAGACTTTACATTGCATGTTGCAACATGGCTGGTCAGATTCGCTGCCGTTCGCTTACTTAAAGTTGTCCAGGGCAGCTGTAGCAGGGCAGAAATCTGGATAACCGACGTGTTGTAAAGATGTCACCCTATGATGGTGTCATGAACATCTTCTATATGACCACCCATTCTGCTGCTAATTTTTGTTACTGGAGATTACATATCTGTGTGCTTAATTATACATATATATTATATATGTGTCAGCGGTGGGTGTGGCTTAATTAAACTATTCCTTCAGTGCAGGGGTGTCAAATTCCAGTCCTGAGGGGCCGGACCCCTACACATTTTTGGGTTTCCCCTCATTTTACACACCTGATTCAACTCCTTGTGCTAATTACCACACAGCTCTTGAGATGAATCGTTTGTGGTGGAACAGAGAAAGAACTAAGCTACACAGGGCTCCGGCCCCCCCAAACTAGAGTTTGACACCCCTGCTCTAGTGAATAGGAGTGTCCACATATATTTCACCATATGTACAATATACACCTCACACACAAATATGGATCCATGCACCCAGTTATATTCTGACCTGCTCTTGGCACCTTTTCGATATGTTACACTATTCCACAAACACTACTGGCTGATGTGGATGTGCTGCTGAAATCCGTTTCACTTCCCTATGTGCAGCGACAACGATCTTAAAAACATTCAGACAATGTTTCCATGATCCATTCCTTTAAAAATGAACGGCAGAACTTCAGCGAAAGAACCCTGTATGTCCCTTCAGGTTTCACCCTCTGGGGTTCTAAGTACTCCTGGAACTGGAATGCAGTTGACGTTGGGCCACGGCGGGACCTCGTCGGGGAAGTAGCTGACGCCATTCGGGCCAACAGTGAGCTCCGCCTGGGACTGTACCATTCCCTATTCGAGTGGTTCCACCCACTCTTCTTGCAGGATGCCGCGAATGTCTTCACAACCAGGGACTTCCCAATGGCCAAATCCCTGCCCGAGCTCTACGAGATCGTCAACAAGTACCAGCCAGAGCTGCTGTGGTCAGATGGGGATGGAAATGCCCCAGATACCTACTGGAATAGCACAGGCTTTCTGGCTTGGCTATATAATGAAAGGTAATGCCTGATTCAGGGTATAGCTTAGAGGAACCCCCTTAGCTGGGACAGAAGCCATAAGAAGTAGTGGTGCAATGGTTAGAGCACTTGTAATGGAAAGATTGCTGGTTTGAATCCCCGACCAGCAAAGTACCACTGAGGTACCTGGAGTGAGGTACTGTCTCCAAGCACTGAATTAGCTGCCCGCTACAATATCAAATATGAATTAATTTCAGAGAACACATTTTGTTGTTGTGCAGTGGTGTTAACATTGACAACTAATCAATTTCACTTCATCATGACAGTTTAAAGCTTTGTTGTGGTAGCCGCTGGAGATATTAAAGGGAACTTGTTTGCTTACTGTTTAAGTAAGACCAGGCTGGTGCCGCTGATAAATATGCAATTAATATTTTGCAGCCCTGTGCGAAAAACCGTGGTGACGAATGACCGCTGGGGACTTAACAGTATCTGCAAGCACGGGGGATATTACACCTGCACAGACCGCTACAACCCCGGGCACCTGCTGAAACATAAATGGGAGAACTGCATGACTATAGACCAGAAATCATGGGGGTACCGGAGGAACGCAGACCTGAAGGATTACCTCACCATTGAGCAGCTAGTGGCGGTAAAGTCTGTATATACTTTAGACGCCATGCTTCACAAATTCTTCACTGACTTCAGGATATTGTTTTTGCAGTGAGCAGTGTTTGAGCATATAAGCTGTTGTTTTTGCTCAAACTTCTCTGAGGTAAAATTCTGTAGAAATGAAGAACACGTTAAAAAATACAGAAGTATCTTTGAAACAAAACTTAGAATTACACTCTTGTGTGTATACAAGAAGGTGGTTCCTCTTCACTAGGGGGAATTTTATTCTCTGGGAGTATGAAACTACATCTAGACCACAGGTGTCAAATTCCAGTCCTGGGGGGCCGGAGACGTGCACACTTTTGGGTTTCTCCTCATTTAACACACCTGATTCAACTTTTTGTGCTAATTACCACACAGCTCTTGAGCTGAATCATTTGT
The DNA here is from genome assembly GCA_015164015.2 of Brevimyrus niger. Taxonomy (NCBI): domain Eukaryota; kingdom Metazoa; phylum Chordata; class Actinopteri; order Osteoglossiformes; family Mormyridae; genus Brevimyrus; species Brevimyrus niger. The sequence goes on along the minus strand of JAABNY020000025.1, from coordinate 18,112,443 downwards.
GGTGGAACAGGGAAGGGACTAAGCTACACAGGGCTGCGGCCCTCCAGGACTGCAGTTTGACACCCCTGATCTAGACTGTTGTATGGCTGGGTGTGCAGATAGGAAGCTCTGTCTCAGAGTAGAATTTTCCGCAGACATTAGTGGAGACTGTATCCTGTGGGGGTAACCTCTTGATGAACATTGGGCCCACGCACGATGGACGCATCGCCCCAATCTTTGAGGAACGCCTGCGACAGATGGGCCAGTGGTTGAGCGTCAATGGGGAAGCCATCTACAACACTAGTGCATGGAGGGCCCAAAACGACACCGTCACTCCAGGAATCTGGTCAGTCGCTACTGGGGTTACATGGCTTCTAACTACTTTTGTTATAATAAAACCCATAATGAAAGTTTAGAAACTGTGTACAAAGTGTCTATTATAGGCATGAGGGTACAAAAACGGGTATGGGTATGTTACAATGTACACATATGAAGGTATGTTATGAATATACTATAAGTATGTACAGGTAGTAGTGAGTGTAATAAAAAAAAACTGTATGGAAGAAGCAGTATTTGTATTTAATTTAATATAATGACTCTGTGTGGCAGTAGAAGAAGAACCAGAGAACCAACTTTTTGTATAAAAATTCCCCAAATTAAATACCTTTCAATCTTCTGGATTTGACTGTTTTGCCTTCATATAGGTATACATGGAAACCAGAGACGAAAGACATCTATGCAGTGTTCTTGCAATGGCCAACAAAAGGAACAGTAAACCTCAATGTGCCAGTTGTTTTTAACAATACTGAGGTAAAGTATTCCTATTGCACTTGTTGTAGTTTTTAGTGTGTACTTTCCTTCAGACTTAGACCTTTTGATGAGTTTTATTCCAAGATTTTTCTTTTGAAAAAGAAATTATCTGCAAAATAAACATTAAATTCTTTGTGTGGCGGAAATGAGAAACCATGGTACATGTAAAATCAAGCAGAAGGGGATAGTTTTTAAAATGACCTTTTATAGACCACACATTGATCAGTCTCACATGCAGTCTCCTTCCTCAACAAGGTGGTTCTTCTGGGATATGCTCAGCCTCTGAAGTGGACTGCCTTGAATCCTGGACTGAGGGTTTACCTGCCTACACTTTCTGTCAGTCAGATGCCCTGCTTCTGGGCTTGGACTCTCAAACTGACTGGAGCAAATTGAGCCATTTAATCTTTTTTAAAATCCTAATTATTAATATCTGTAAATTGATTTTTTTTTTTCTCTAATTCTACCACAATTTTTTTCCTGCCCACCTGGATGTGTTTTGTTTACAACATTTTTTTAAAGATAAAAGAAAGATTGTAATTGATTTTCTTGCTAATATATATGATATGGTGTAATTAAAATTAAAAAGAGAAATGAAAAATCTACGTTTCACCAGTGTTTATTTTAATTTATGTATCTAACCTTTCTTAGCTGGGTTGAATTCTTACTCAGTAAAAGTAAGTATTGATGCAGTTATTACTATACTACGTATTAAACCGATATAGCACGTACTGTACCAAGACGATGTGTACTTTAATATCTAGGAAAATATGCGTGTCGTTTCAACACACCAGTTTTCTCACGAGGAAACCTATGATTGGGCGCTTCAATGATTCAACGTGATACGTAGTTTTTAATGTGACCTTTGAACCGGAGCCGGATGTGGCAGAAGCTGTTTCGGTAGTAAGGTAGCAGTGACTTGAAGCTGTTACAGAATTTTTTTTTGAGATAGTGAACTAAATTATTTGTGTTGCACATTTATGCCGAAGAAATGCTTTAGATTTTAGTAAGACATATGTAATTGTTCAGCTGCCGGCCACATGAAAGGCTTTATTGACTGCCATTGTCATATCTCTGCCGAAGAGTTTGATAGCGTAAGACATATATACGCTTTGTCTATTTTTGCTTTTATCCCTTACTTAATTTTGCCACAATGAAGGCAGTGTAATATAACTTTACGTATGCAAACTGGATTTATCGTTTACCGATATACAAATTAATAATCCTTTTCTTTTTAGGACATAGAAGATGTCGTTGATAATTCCAAAAAGGTATCTTTTCTGACGAGTCCACGTTATTTTATGCTCGTATATGAAGTGACAATTTTTTAGTAATTTACAATGCCTTGTCTCACAGAATGGGCTCATAGCGCTTGTAGCCGTTGCAGAACACGCGGGGGAGTTTGAGAAAATCATACAGCTCTCTAAAAGGTAGCCTGCCCAGACAAAGACAGTTACTGTATTTGTGCCAGGTAATCCAGTTGGCACTGCTGTCTTTTAATATGTACGCTATGTACTGCATGTGTTACTGTACCAGGTTCCCAGGGTTTGTGTTTCCATGCCTTGGCATCCATCCAGTTCAGGGTATACATCCAGAAGAGCAGAGGGGCGTGACGTTTCAGGTATACTGTGCAGGAGGTGTTTATTTTCTCTGTTATCAGTATGTTCTAGTCTGGGACTTTATAAGTATAATTCAGTCGAGGAAGGCCTTAAAGATGAAAATATAATACTAAAGTACCCTTGTACTATTTTCATTTCCTGGGTTTCGGTATAGATGCCCACGCTCCCACACCAGCAGGCTGAAAAACTACTACTTCTTCACTGCTGCATCCCAGCTAAACTGTCATACCACCATTAATCTTCACTTAGTCACACCCATAACTATGGACTGCATACTCCCCCCACCTTCATAGTCACTGAAATGTACTGTGTGGATGGATAGATAGATAGACTATACAGAACTCTCCTTATTGTGATCACAGATGATGTATATAAGCCACACCATACCACTGTATAATGTGTTTTTTTTTCTGTTGATCACAGATGTATATATTGTATAGTTGTTTTTAGCACGTCACACCGTTTCTCACTTTAAGATTAGATGCCAGAGTGCAATTTGTTGTTTGAATCTAAACTAATCTGATCAATCTAATCTAATAGGTATATATTAAGTATACTACCCCCAAGAGTAAATTGACTTGAAATTTCATGTTAAATGTTCTCTAACTCTAAACATGGGAAAGTAACAGAAATAGACAATGCTTAACAGAGTAATTGAAAGAAAAATAATAAAGTGTGTGCATTATATTTAAGCAACAGCAAAGTTTAATTGATACTTTATTCCATCACATATTAAGATGTGCATTTTGAGGATGATAAGCTGAGATAGAAGGAAGTCTCTGATTATTATTATGTTGTTACAGGATTTAGATGCTGCCTTGCCTCTGATAGAGAAATATAAAGACCAGCTTTTAGCAATAGGAGAGGTAACGTTCCCCTCATTACACTAACTGCACTTACTCATCTGACTCTGTTGAGCTTGTTCACACAGACAGACTTGTCATTGGGTTTCCACAGAATAAATATTAGCACTCCCGTCAACGTTGTTATATTGTGTTTATGGACAGGTTGGTCTTGATTTCACTCCTCGAATCGTTAACAATGAAACCGGAAAGGAAGAACAGCGACGGGTGTTAATTCGACAAGCCGAGATTGCGAAACACCTCGACCTTCCACTGTAAGTGTATAAAATATGAAATGTAGCACAATAAAGCAGGTTTTAGATTAATCTAATGTATGCAAGTTTATTATTCGCCACTGTGCAGTTTTCCTTTTTATCTCGGTAGTGCAGTAAATCATTCATTCAGGGACTCCAGTTTTCTCCTACAGTCCAAAGGTATACAGTTAGGTGAACTGCCACTGGCACTTCGAAATTGCCCGTAGTGTGAGTGTGAGCAGGTATCTGAAGATAATGGACACTCATCCCCAGCCATGATATACCCCTGCCTTGGGCCTTATGCTGCCGCAGAAAGAAATTTTCATATATAGTGGTACCTCGGTTCTCGAACTTAATCCGTTCCGGACTCCGGATCAAATCCTAAAAAGTTCGAGTTCTGATCTAATTTTTCCCGTAAGAAATAATGGAAAACCAATTAATTGGTTCCCGACTCCCCAAAATTACACCTGAATATGTTTTTTTTAGCATTTAAACACAAAATGAACAGGATGAAACAAGAAGAGCATTTTTTATCGTTTTGGTTTCCAACATTTCCAACATCCCAACATTACCCCTGTCCTGCCCTTCCGTGTGCCATGCCCCCTCCTTAACCTCGTGTGGGATCCCCACACGATCAGCTGTTTCTGGTTGTCGTCACTAGTCCTCTATATTAAGTCCACGTTTCAGTTTGTTTCCCCAGTCCGGTCACTGGGTGCGTTCGACTTGCTTACAGCACTGGCTTAAAGCAACACATTTTGAACCTGACGCAATGCATTACAGTTAGATGCATTGCGACGTCTCACCAGGCTGCACAAACTGGAACCACCTCTGTGACGACACACCTTTGCCCTTATTGGCTGAAGAGTTTAATTACACGCATGACGTTTGCATCCCTGGCAGTTCCGATGTGTAATCTGCTATTTCTCCCGAATATCACGTAAAGCAGTGAGAACTGGTTTTCAGTTAATTTACCTGGCAAAATAAAGTTTAAATAAATAACATAAATACTCTAATAGTACATGTAAGTTATTGGTTTATTTATCGTTAGTTACTGTAATGTTGTGCTGCTTTATTTCGTTAGGGGTCCTGGCGCGTACAATTTATATTAGGTCAGCATTCAACGGTTCGTCAAACTGGTTTGCTCGACTAAAGAAATTCGAGTTCTAGTGAGTTCGAGAATCGAGGTACCACTGTGTGTGTGTGTGTGTGTATTTATATTTATATATAAACACACACACACATATATTCATAGTGTTTTTTTTCCAAAATCAAAAGAAAAGGGGTATTACATGATTGGATGGGTTCTTAGGTTTCTAAACAAAGCAGAACAAGACAGGCTAAAAAATAGGCGTTCCATTGTATCTGTACTTGTACTTGCTGAACTGGCAAATTTAGGAACGTTTCATTTATTCATCATTTCAGATGTATTCATATTCATAGACATTTATATACTTTTTTATCTGATACATTTCAATGCCTGAAATGTTTCCTTCCTATATATCTAGGAATGTTCATTCAAGATCAGCTGGCAGGCCTACTATTCATCTTTTGAAGGAGCAAGGTATTGGTGCAGAGCAGGCCAATACATTGAGTGTTCGACTCGTGGCGTGACCTCATGCGACGTTTCTTTGTTTTTCAGGAGTGCAGAAGGCTCTGCTCCATGCCTTTGATGGAAAGCCCTCAGTGGCAATGGAGGGTGTAAAAGCCGGCTACTTTTTCTCTATACCTCCTTCCATAATAAGAAGTCAACAGGTACTGATTAATAGGTGTAAGCATAGCTTTCAGCAACCTTATAATATGTTTGAAACGTGTATGTTTCCAGGCTGCTATTCCTCTGTTTTGAGGCTCTTTAATCTTCAAAATATGCAGTCATTTTGGCTGTTTTAAATTCTGTCTTTCTTGGGCAGTATTTGTGTGTAATTCAAATAGAAAGTCCTGCTCAGATCTGCACTTCTCCACAGTTTTGATGATGGATGTATTTTGCCTAAGAAGCAGAAGCTGGTGCAGCAGCTGCCGTTGGAGCACATGTGCCTTGAGACGGACTCGCCGGCCCTCGGCCCAGAGAAGCAGGTAGATTAATGATCAGCAGGAGCTTGGCCACCATGGCGACATCAGCAGGAATGTGTGATGCTAGTGCGGGAATCCAGCAAATGGTATAGCAAGTTAAAACAGGGGGAAATGCTTTATAAAAATTAGCTAAATTTGTTTGTAAGCCTTTGTTTAGCCATCTCTACCCTTAGGTATGTTGAATGTGTTTTATATGAATATTTTTCTCATTTTGTAATGAATATTTTAGCAAGCAAAACAAAACACAGGGCTAACCCAAAACCAGCAGAAGACCTTGGCATTTGTAACCAAAATGACATGCTAATGATGTTTTTACGAAAGTTTAAAATGCAGCTTGATGTTTTATGAATGCTTTATTAAGTTTAAAATATTTATCTTTAATGATTTCATGAAAAGGATTAAAATATGCAATGATGCATCTTTTCACTTCCATGATGAAAAGTGAAAAGCATCTTTATTATACTTGAAGCTTGGCGCTTCTGGGTTCCTGTTAAGGTGACAGTATTCTGCACTCATCCACATATTTGCCAGTGTGACTTTTTTAGACACCATAAATGTCTGTACTGTGCAATATGGCCAGTTTGGCTACAATTCATGTTGATCTCGCTGCACCTGTAGAGCTCAACCGAAACAATCCATGTGTCACCGGGTTACAGGTGAGGAATGAGCCCCAGAACATCGTCGTAGCAGCGGAGTACATTGCCAAGGTCAAAGGTGTCTCCCTGGAAACAGTGATGGAGATAACGATGCAGAACGCCGTGAAGCTCTTCCCTCGGCTGAAACCTTTCATCACGGCCTGACAGGGCAGATCTCACAGTCTGCGGCGTTAATGTCATGTTACACAAAATGTACATGCCACCAGTGATTACTTCATGATGAGAAAAAAAAGATGTGTTATTAATTGAGGATCTTCAAAAGACATTTTACTGAAGGTGTCAAACACATTGTAAAGTTATAACTTAAGCTTCTCCTAATTCCACAATCCCAATGTTGTGGAAGCCAAACATTGACCTTTTCTCAAAGAATAATATTGCATTGACTCCGCTCTCCTTTGAGAATTTGTATGGAGAGAATACACTGCATTGATACCAAGTTATCCATCTTACAGTTTCCCATTTACAGTTCGTCTGTATAATCGTTGAACTTTAGAAATGTCACGTATTTGGTTGACAGCCCGATATGCTTTAGTTATTGACGTGCCGGTAAATATGTACTGAATATGATGTTTGGCGCCCCCTTGCTATTCTGTATTTACATGTAGTTAATTTGTAGCAGAGTACTCGTTTTGAGACGTAATTTTGAAATGTGGGCATTAAACGACAAGTTGCATAACGTTCTGTTTAAATTTAAACTTTGTTGAAGTCAGTTATTGATTTTTACAATACTTTAATCTTTGAGTAAAAACCGCTTTCATATCAGTGGTGAATGGTCGTGAATTCTGCTATAACTAAAACCAGTAAACGTTTTGCGAGTTTCCTCCATATAGTATATGTCCATTAGTTGAATGAAGCTCTAAACAATAGATCCCATCATTCTTTTAGTCAAGTGAGCGACCAAGGGAAACTTACATCATTTCACACAAATAAACAAGCACGTTTAATTTATGTAATATACTGTAAGGTTTAAAATACTCGGATTTATTTAGAGTACACTCTAAAATATGCAATACAGGTTGGAGTGAGATTTTTAATTGGAGAGAATCTGCACACACATTTGCAAGCATGTAACAGTTTTATTACCTTGTAAATATAGTCTGTATTGTTTGCGGAATACCCGAAAGTTTATAATGGAATAATATAAATTTCCGTAAGATTTCGTGCGTGATCGAGAGTCTGAAAGCGTGAATGCCACGCCAGGTGCGTGAGAGTTGGCAATCATGATTCAACATTTTTATTTTGGACCTTAATATAGTATATGCTGTGTATACATTCATTTAAACACACTATGCTTTTCGATCCAGCACTGGACAAGCGTTTGGAAGATCGATGGAAGTACGTGAAATAACTTTTTATAGACCGGAAAAAGTTGTTGCACTACTTAGATGCCTTCTCCATTTAAATACTGGCCGTACTTCTAACACGCTTGATGGATGATTGAGCGGCCAGGGGCCCGCTAAGCACCAGTCAGCTGGTCACGCCGCGGCGGCGGAGAGCGCGCAGCCAGTCTGCGATCCGCTGAGGCGGGCCGTAAGCCGCAGGGCAATGTGGCACCGCGCAAATTTGTAAATAATAGCTTTGACCTCATGGTGTAAGACACATACCGACACCCAAAGGATCGAGGCGCTTTCCAAAGCGTATCGGTTACCAGCCCTGTCGGTAAGTGTGTAGGTCGTGTAATTGATTTAGTATTATAAATCTACTAAAACACGTGTTTTCCAATGTTGCGGGTTTACGGACTTCTTTTATTTATGTAGACATTTTCTGTGAACTAATTGTACGAATGTGTAAGAGTAAAGCTGTTTTGCATAGGCTACAATAATGTAGGGTATATATATATGTATCCTTTTTAAATGCAGTGTAGTGGTCGTTGTGCGGGAACTTCAAGTGAAGTGAAACGAACTTGTTTTGCGCTTTGGGTGCTTTTCAAAGTGATCCTTGTGAAGTCTGCACGCTGTCCAAGAAAGATTGGATTCATGAGCTGGTCGGTTATGAGAGTGAAAACTTGATCTATATCAATGGGCAAAAGGAGTCGAAAACAACCCAGTATATTGCTGTTTAGGAACTTTAATTGCAACTGTCTTCATATTGGGTAATTGTCCTAATCTGGAAATATTTTTTAAGGCCAAAATTGTACTTTTTTAAGTAGACTACAATATTTAGGTAGGCATTTCTTGATAATATATAGAGTATGTATCAATATAATAACGATATAATATTTATTTGGCAGCTATTTATTGCATCCACTTTTTAGAGTAAATGAATGGAAGTCATTGCCTTTCAATGTTTAAATACAGATCAAATATATATGCAGCTTTTGTTTAATTTAAGAGCTTTTCCGCCAAGGATAACATTTTTAAATTATAATAGGCCTTTCATTTGTACACGCTAATGCTGGGGTTTCTCAGCGGTGAAACATTCGGCTTGAACTTTAATTTTTCTTAATTTCTCTGTCACCATTTTGTTGATAGTGGATAAACGTATTATTAGACAGACTCCCTGGAATACACCCTCATGGCCGTGGTCACTTTTTAACTATAAGCCGTGCCGTGCTGCACGTGGTCTAATTCATATCTCGTATTTCTGAGACTGCATACATTGTTCCGTGTGCAGCGTTTTTCTTATCAGCAGTCACTGGCTTCATCCGAAAGTGCCAGCTCATTCCTGGCACCTTGGTAAATGCCTTGACTGGAATGCAGCCCCGGTGTTTTTCCTCTGCGTTAATCCCAGCCATCAGGCGAATAATCTGTGCCAGAGCCGGTCAAGCATATAGGTGACATAGGCGGTCGCAGTGAGGGCACTGGCGATTATCCTTGTCTATAGCCGCATTGCCTAGTACTAGTGTTCTAACAAAACATCCTACCTATCGAGAGGCGCTATCGAGCCTTTGCGCATGTGCAGTTTCACCGTTTTTGGATTAGGGTTAGGTTGTAGGGGTTAGGGTTAAAGTAAGGGTTTTTATAAATCAACAGCCGTATGAGATGCCCTTTTTATTTTGGAAATACTTTCACACCTTTTGTGTCACAACTGATCTTGGCTGATAGGAGACTGACTATTAGCTTCCTGAATGTGTGTGCAGACCCAGATTAACCACACAAGCATCTGGGCACGTGGCCAGGGGCACCACGTCCTTGGGGGCACCAGGCAGAGTGACCCCCCCCCATCCCATCCCATTCACGAATGTCTTTTAACAAGTTCATGCAATTTAGTGTTGAATATATTTAATATGTTTGTATATTGTTAACATGGCAGAAGATATTAGCCTGTGTAACTTTTTCCTGATCTGTCATGCATTTCTGCATTACATGCCTGTGTGTGTGTGTGTGTGTGTGTGTGTGTGTGTGTGTGTGTGTGTGTGTGTGCGCGCGCGCGCCTGTCTGGGGTCTCCTCGACTCATCTAGGTGGAACATTGGAACATGATTCTGCTGATGAGCAAGGTGGCCCGACTCGGCTCTGCTGTCACCCAGATGCAGGCCCACGCTATGCGCTGTGAACAGGCGGTCCGTTACGCCCAGGGGACAGCTGGGCTCGGGACACTCGCGCCCGTTCAGAAGCCACGGGCTGACGTAAGATCACTGATTCAAGCTGGGCTTGGTGCTGCGTGTTGGCCAGAAATGGAACCTTCCAGACCATGCACAGAGTAAAAAATGGGGGGAAAAATAGTCACATTATATCGAAGGGATAAATCTAGCATCATAAGCCTCTTTTAACAAATTCATAGGATTTAGTAAGAATAATGTTGCAAATGTTTCTTGGTTGACTTTGAAACACTAGCATACATATCTAGTTTTGAGTTTAAAAAAATCAGTTCTATCTATTTATGTAAGAGCTTCTGAATAAAATATTTTGCAGTAGTCGTACATTTTCTGTATTGTAGTGTATAGAAATTACTGGAACATGTAAGACGTTTAGTACTTAAGTAGCCCTGCTAAATCAAACCTGTAATGACACTCCAGTTAACTCTTCACTCTGTTTGTGAAAGGACCTCCAGCACTGGCATGCCTCTGATTTCGGACCCAAGGGAAACTGTTTGCACTGTCTTCATGGACCCAAAGAAGCCTTTGCCAAGTCCAATCAGATTGGTTCCATGATAAAACGTGGTGTGACAAGGAGGGAGGGTATACTTCCCAGCGAAAGACCAGTGAGTTTGCAGCCTGGGCTGTTTGTCCCCGTCAGTAGGAAACATATCATGAAGATGTTTGGAAGCTGCAAGGACCCCAACAGGCAGTTTTTAGGACAGCCCCGCTCATTCCATCAAGACCACTCCTCAGTTAATGGACTTGCTGCAAAGGAAATTGACAAAACAGAAGAGGACAAAGCGAGCCGTTCCAAACAGCACAGACAAGTGGTAACATTTCCCCCCAGTTCTTTTTCACTTTTTTAGTTGAACTGAAAGCAAGTTTGTATCATGCCTTAATTAATAAGTGTATATTTCACCACATACCATAAAATGATCCTATAATAGGTGTCATGTATCATTCTGATTCCTTTCACTTATTTTCTGTTTTTTTTTCCCTCAGCTGAGTGAAACAGCCCGAGAACGGAAAGTACCCGTCACTCGTATTGGGAGGCTTGCAAATTTTGGAGGTAAAGTTTGGCTGCATGTGAGCTTGGCTAGTTGTATGTTTTGAGGGTCAAAGTCAAGCCTGCACAAGCAACCAGGCAAAACCTTGCTCCTGCTCTTTCATCCAGCTCATCCCAGATCTGCTCTATATGGTTTTGGTCGGGCGACTGTACGGGGCAGGTTATCTATCACAGCGCTCCATCGCTCTGCTTGCTCATGAGAATACAGCACTTGCATAACCTTGAGGAGTTAACAGATGATTTTCTGTAGGTGTGTCCAAGCTTTTACCTGGTGCTGTATTCACTGCTAAAATGCAACTCCTTTAGTGCACCAGTAACTGCTATAAATAGAAAAATGTTATGATGATGTCAGATTAATTGGCTGAAAATGATTGGTTCGCGTATCCAACGAATCTGTGGCAGTCAAAGCCCATGTGAGGAGGGGAAACTTCACCGCCCACTTTCATTTTTTTCTTGGGCACATATATGTCGACCTAGGTGGAGTGAAAACGGCGCAAATTGCCCGTCTTGGCCTCTGCAGGATCCACCCCTGCAGAATGGTCCAGAACCATTGTTTGTTTGCAGTTATAACACACAGGGACCTAAAGTGATGGTATGAACAGTGAGGGCCTTGCTAGCTAATTGGGTATTCCGCTTTTCGCGGCTGTGGGACAGATAAAGATTTCGTTCAGAAAGGTGTTGAATCTGCAGCAGGCATCTTAAAATGAACAACGGCACCATCTGTTCAGTCACAAAATGCAGAAACTGGCAAACCTCAGTATGTCAACCCCACGTTTCACAAGCAGGTGACGGTAAAAGAAGACGGTAGGTATTGCAAATAGATGAGGTACTGCAGCTTTTACTGAGCAGTCTTATTCAATAATAATCCATAATCTGTTATAAGTACTGTATGCTTTGTATGTTTTACTATAAAATTTACTTTTGTAAGTGGGTTGTAATACCTGCTGTTGATCAGGTCTCCAGGGAGCGATTTCCCTAAACAATGCTACAGATTCCCTCTTTTTGAAAATCGCCCTGCTAAGTGCTGAGTTTATACATCAAGAAATGCTTCTCCCTACCAAAATGGCAGAACTACTGTCGTAATTTTCGGTAACACAGAAACTCCAGAAGCAGCACAACACTGCCTTTTCAAAACATGATGATGCATACGAGTACAAAAATATCCCCCGATCTTTTGTGGCCCGTTGTCAGCTGCTGGGTCTCTTTGCCTGGGCTATCATGTTACTCCATGCTCCCCCTGTGTAGCCCTATTGAAATCCCGGGGACAAGTCGGTCGAGCTGATTGCATTTCTGGTTGATGCACCCTCTCCCCATGCTTACTGGCTCTCAAATCCCGTGCCGGACTTCCTAAGTCCCCCACTCTCCCCATCCTTGCTGCCGCCCATGGGGGCTCCTGTATTTTCGCTTCCATGCGGCCTATAGTTCACGTTAGATTCTCATTTGAATTCCCTTTGGCTGCCAGCCTCCTCTGTACAGCGCTGAAAGAGGTAACCATGCTCTTAATGCTGGAGTAAATTCTTTTGAATAAAATTTTGTTTTTAGTCCGAAAAATCTTGAGAGGCATTAAACAAATATGTGCATTTAAATATTTGCATGATATAATATGGTCACAGTTTCTTAAAGGTGGGGTAATGTCTTGTGTTTATGTGGAGTACCTTGTCTTTATATTCCGAATTTATTTGTGATCTTTGTGCAGTTAGTATTCAAACTGGATTTTTTCCGTCCCACAGGCCTTGCAGTGGGACTTGGCATTGGGGCTCTTGCTGAAGTAGCCAAACAGAGTCTTAAGCAGGAGGACAGAACTGGTACGTTTTCCTTTTTTCTAGGATGTATAACGACCTTTTTGTAGCCAAGTGAAGTACATTTTGTTTGTCTGTTTCAGGTATTTTAAAATAGTAACAGTGTTATTAAATCTGAAAAGTTTTTTTTTTTGGTTAAAAATAATCTCAACATTAAATTTAGCTTTTATATAGTTAAAAGTAGCTTAATATCAATACTTAATAACTGACATAGTCTTTAAACCCTTTCTTGACTATCAGGAATGGAGGCGGTACCTTGAAATCACATGACCTCAATAGCGCTGGATATGATATGTGTGTAATATCATGAACTTTGTCACTTATTAAAATATATATTTATTTCAGTGATATTAGCACAACTTCGGGAACAGACGTTAATAATCTCTTTGAAATCTATAGCAATGGACTTTAATTGTCTATTTTAAATTTGCTATTTTGGTGTGAAATTTACGTAGCTTAAGATATAAGAAATATCCCTCTTCATAATTTGGAAACAAATTGCAAACGGCAATTGCTGAGTTCTCCTCAGTAGCAGGAGCAGCAGGCGAGATGTCAAGGTCATGTGATTTCCGGCCCCACAGTGGCAGTGCTCCTAGTGGTCACCCAGTGTTCTGCGGCCAGATACTTCTTAAGGGATTCCTGTTTCTGTCCCAGGAAGGAAAAAAGCCGTGCTGGACAGCCCCTTCCTGTCGGAGGCCAATGTGGAGCGGATCGTGCGGACGCTGTGCAAGGTGCGCGGGGCGGCCCTCAAGCTGGGCCAGATGCTCAGCATCCAAGGTGAGAGCCTCCCTTTCTCAGCCCTGCTTTCATCATCACATGGTGCCCCTTCGTTCATACAGTTTTTCGTGGTCATTCCACGAAATTATTTGGGAAGTTAATGTCTGAGTGGCTCAAACTTATTAATTTTAGTGCAGATCCTCTGGTCCTGCCCTCTTGTTGTTAAACCACCTGCAGCAGCTCAATCTGGACTCGTAAAAATAGACCCATGTGACCTTAAATATATATATATATATATATATATATATATATATATAAGATGTATATGACTTCCAGCCTTTTTGCCACCGTCCTGTATA
>JAABNY020000025.1:18080623-18098659 GCA_015164015.2 Brevimyrus niger | reverse complement strand
TTAAAATGTTGTTAATGGGGCCCCCCCCCTCCCGTTGCCCTTGACTGTCACAGTCTCTTTCTGGGTTATTCCTGCTAGCTCTCCGTCAGCGTGTGAAAAATCGGGCAGTCCTTCTGCTCATTCTCATTCTGGGTCAGTTTGGTTCCCGATGGACGAGTAGGCTTTACTAAAGCGACCATGTGTCACACCTGAAGTGCTTCCAGCTACAAACGCACAAGGGCGTCATTTACTTACACGGTAGACCTCTGCTGTTACGATTCGCTCTCATACCCGGCGACTAATGGTTTTTTGTTTTTGTTTTTTTTTGTTTTTTTTTCGCCCCCGCACCATCAGAAATGCTTGCGCTCACGGCTCTCTGTGGCTAAACCACACGGTCATTGTCCTGCCGACATGATTGACAGGCAACGACCTCCATTCCTCACAAACCAGGGACGGCTGAGGAGGCACCAGCTCCCAAAATAAGGCGCCTGCCATTTGACCTGCGAGGCTAAATTCGGTCGCCACGCCGACGTGTCGCATTGTGTGGAGAAGTGTTTCTTAAACGTGCCCCTGTAAACAATTAAAATAACACCACCTTGTATCTTTTAAAGCCGAGAGCCTCTTTTTTTTTTATTATTTTATCATCTATTTTATTTCTGGCCTGCTATGTGTATTTGAAGCAGTTTATTTAATACAGTGGTGCATGTCTAGCAGAGTTCATCTTGGAAAGACCAAGAAAGAAATATATTAGCTCTTTGAAAAGATTTGAGATTTTGAAAACTTAATAATAACTTAATGTCAAGTGAAGTTTGGCTACTGGGAGGGGAATGATCAGTGGGGTAAATTGACTTTATACGGCATAGTTACTAATTTTATCTCATTTTTAGCTCGTGAGTTTGTATTGTTCCTGTATTGTTTCAACATTTCAGGAACCTGAAAAGGCCTAAATCATGTTTAAAAATTGCCTTTCAGTACATTATATTGCGTACCACCAGAACACTGACAAACCTGCATGTGTTTTGAAATCCCATTAATCATGGTATCAAACAAATGAATGGTTATGTCTGTTCTCCTTTGCCTTTTTTTCTGTAGATGATGCTTTCATCAATCCCCAGCTTGCTAAGATCTTCGAACGGGTGCGACAGAGTGCGGACTTCATGCCCATCAAGCAAATGATGGTATAGTCTTTCTCTCCTCTCGCGCCGGCCTTCCCTTTCTTTCTCGCGAGGGTCTGTCCAGCTGTGCTTCGCTTCCCCTTTGTTTCGACACCCACACACTTCACAAACTCAAAACTCCAGGATGCCAGCTTATTATGCATTTTTTTTTTCCATGGATAATTTTATAAACTTGTATTTGCTTCATTATCTAGAGCATTCTATTATTGCATATTAATCATTATAATAAAACTGCAATAATATACTGCTCTGGGAAAAAAATTGAGATCACTATATTTAAAAAAAAAAAACACTAGCCATTATTTTTAGCTCCAGCAGCGAGGCACTGACACAGTTTACATGCATTTTTATCATCTTCCCTCATAACGAAGACCACTTGAAGGATGCTTCACTCCCATGTACCAGACTGCTCTACTCTAACTTCTCCCTCTTAAAGAAAACTATCAACGGTGACTTGGGGCCCAACTGGAGGGACAGGCTGGAGTTCTTTGAGGAGAAGCCCTTCGCTGCCGCCTCTATTGGTCAGGTACACCTGGCCAGGATGAAGGATGGTCGAGAGGTGGCCATGAAGATCCAGGTGGGACCCATACAGGTTTTGGTGATTCACCTTTGGTCTCAGAGAGGGTTTTAATATCAAATGCCAATTGGTAGACTGTAGCGTACAGACTGTAAATTTGAGACTCTTGTTCAGACTACACTAAACTCTACAGTAGACAGCAGAGTAGATTGTAGGCTGTAGAGTAGACTGGGACTGACTGCTTCTCTCATGATTTGCAGTACCCTGGTGTGGCACAGAGTATCAACAGTGATGTGGATAACCTGATGACCGTCCTGAGTATGAGTAACGCTTTACCTGAAGGTCGGGTACCCTCATTCTCGTCACAGAGATCAGTCCTGTGTCCCACGTTTATCTATATCTCACCGTTTCACTAATCAGATATGAGTACCTTTGGACTATGACGTCATAAATGTAAGCTCGGCTGGGAATGCTCGTGGCTGCCTCTGGTCGATGCTCATAACGCTTTAGAGCTGCTGAAAAATAAGGTTGAACGTTGAGCACATTCACGAAACACTGGGAGGAATATGCTAAAATGCCAAGTTGCGAAAGTTTGAGTGAAATGGGAACCGTCAGTAGGCTGACCATTGCTGCCTGTCGCTGGCCATCCCTTACAAAGCAAACGCATAATGTCAGAATCTGAATAGAGTCTATTGCCAAGTACATTCACACATACTGTACAAGGAATTGGCTTTGGTGGTTGTATTATATATATATATGTATGTATAATACACACATACACACACACGCATACATAAGAGTATGTACATCTATAAATAGTCAGAGAATGTGAAATTTGATACAGTATAATATTAACAGGCTCCCCCCAGGACTTGCCCCTCCCCCCAAACCTCAATACCCTCCCCATGTGTCACAAATCAGTTTTATGCAAATAATGGCCGCTGTCGCGTTCAGAACGCACTGTATGTTTTGTGGGATCATGGCGCCTTTTGTTTGTCCTGCCGCAGGGCTGTTTCCTGAGCACCTGATTGAGGTCATGAGCCGGGAATTGGCGCTGGAGTGCGATTATGTCAGGGAGGCCGAATGTGCCAAGAAGTTCAAGTGAGTCAGAAAAAACAAGTGTCCTCTGGGGGGGCATCGTACCCCATAGCCTAGTCTTGAGAATATTGGCCGTAGAAATGTCGGGCTTCTCTGGAATATAACGGGAATGACCGGGATTCTTACTGTGGTGTTTTAAAGCACCAAAAAATACATTATTAAAATTCAACAGTGGCATCTCTTACCAGAAATCGTGACCCGGTTACGCAAGATAATCCGCAGACTATGCAGTGAGCAGGTTAATGTAGAAACGGTTTCCCCGCACTTATCGTATCACTGCACAGAAGATGCGAGCCTGAGCGCCTCGACTGTATCTTCTGCCCAGCGATAGATTGGTGTGTATTTATTTAGTGGTTTAAACACTTTGATTATATTGGCGAGAAGCTTGACCATTTCTGCATCCGTATCCCCAAAAGCAGGGCCACCTAGATGGATAGATCACTCACCTCCATCCTCCCAAAAGCATATCTTTTTCAGTTTTGGGTTAATCACCCTTCAAATGAATCTGATCAACAGCCCCTGGAGGGCAGTCACCCTGGACTAAACCATCTTTTTTTTGTGGTGGGGGGGGGGGTGTAATTCCCAGCATGTCATATAACTCACAACAAGATGCACATCAGACGCGTGTTTTTATTTACCACAAATTAAATTGGCTTGTCCCTTGTAGCTTTTAACTAGTCTTTGGGTTGACTTCTTTCGGCTGACATAAGGCGCCAGATCTAACCGGCAGCATTGCATTCTGGGACGTCCCCAGAGAGCTGCTGGTGGGCCACCCGTTCCTCTACGTCCCCGATGTGGTGGATGAGCTCTGCGGCCAACACGTCTTCACCACAGTGCTGGTGCCTGGCTTTCCACTGGACCAGGCTGACGACCTCTCCCAGGAGCTTAAGAATGAGGTAAGCGCTCCAACTGTGACCAAACTCCACTACTGTTATTCCATTGGCTCCTTTCAGTTAAAGGCTCATTGCACAGTGGTTACAATTGTTTCAGGCATTCTGCTCTGTCTTAGGGTTACTGTAAGACATGAGGTTCTTTGCACATCTGACTTTTTAACAGATTTTTTTCAGTTGTATGTAATGTTGGTTGGTTTCCATAGTTTTGCCCCTTACTGTATTCACAGGATTTACATATTTAATTTCTCCTATCATTCGGGCTATCATTCTTGCAGAGGAACCATAAACTGCCCTTCTCTGCCTCCCTGCAGATCTGTGAGAACATCCTCATCCTCTGCCTGAGGGAACTGTTCGAATTCAGGTACATGCAGACTGATCCCAACTGGTCCAACTTCTTCTATGACCCGCAGACACACAGGGTAAGTGTGCCTGGTCCCACCTTTCTGTCAGCACTGATGACATCGTGTTTGCTGGAATTCATCACATGTATCTGTTCTTTATGAATCAGGTTGCCCTGTTAGACTTTGGTGCCACCAGAGGGTTTGATAGGAGTTTCACAGACGTCTATATTGAGGTAAAGCAATTTAATACGTGTATTTTGCACATAGTAGGATTATGCAAATTATCATTATACTCAATAATTATTTAATTTATTTTGATAGTATGTTTACTAGAAAAATTACACTGCATTGTTTAGTTTACTGACTTTTGGAAAATAGTATATTCTATAAAACCTTTTATTCATGGGATTAAAGAATTTCTCTTCCTCATTAATTTTCATTCCTTGGGTATCAGCCATTAAGTGATGCACGAGTAGCTGATGGTGAATTTATTACTTCATAAATCCTGATGGGTCACGAGGTTGACGGGTTTATTTTGAAAATTCACATAAAAGTTAGAGATCTTGCATGTGTGTGTGTTTCCATCAGATCATCAAGGCCGCTGCGGAAAGGAACCGGGACGTAGTGCTTCAAAAGTCGATAGAAATGAAGTTTCTCACAGGCTACGAGACAAAGGTGAGCGACTGGAGGCCTGTCATTGGGCAGCTGATGTAATCATTTCATTCTATGTTTTACTTATTTGTTTGAAAGACTATCACTGCCATCACCTTTGAACCAAATTCTGTGTCAATAGGGTTAGGGTTAGCCCTCCTTGCACACATTTTCCCAGAATACACTGCTAGGTGACCCTGCATGTCTAAGCAGGCCAAGAAGGAAAATATTATGCCCAATATTACCTCTGGTTTCTATTTAATCTTAGACCCAGATAAAAAAGGCGGCAATTTCTGTCTCTGCCTTTTTCAGTCCTTTTTACATTTAATTTCTTCTCGCGTTTAGAAAACCATACAGAGTAGGCAGTACGGTCCATAGTGGTCAAGCGAGGTTTAATATGGAGTTACAGAGTGGTTATGGATATAGGCTCGCAACCAGAAGGCGATTGGTTCAGGTTCCAGGAGAGACCCTGATGCAGAACCTCTTCCCATGGTGTTCAAGCCACACCGCTCCTGTAAAATATAGAGCTAAATGCGGAAAAAGGTGATTCAGATGAGAGCTTAAGCCTCGCAGGTTATCGCCTTGCCAGCTTTCGGCAAGAGCCAGAGGGGTGGCGTAAAGCCCCACCCCCTCTGAGAGAGCCATGAGGGCGGGTGTCTTCCTCGTAGGCCATGGAGAACGCCCACGTGGACGCCGTGATGATCCTGGGCGAGGCCTTCGCCTCCGACGAGCCCTTCGACTTCAGCGCCCAGAGCACCACCGAGCGCATCCACAACCTGATCCCCGTCATGCTGAGGCAGCGGCTCACCCCGCCCCCCGAGGAGACCTACTCCCTCCACCGCAAGATGGGCGGCTCCTTCCTCATCTGCTCGCGGCTCAAAGCCCAGCTCCGCTGCAAGGGCATGTTCCAGGAGGCCTACGGCAAGTACTGGGAAGAGCGGCAGCGGGCCCTCGGCCAGTGACGTCAGGATCTGGACATCTCAAGCTAACTGACCCGCTGCTGGCCTCTGGATCTCGCACCTCACTCCCACACTTTGTCCCTCTCCCTAAGCCCGATTTTGAGCCAGGTGGTATAAGATGGCCCGGGGAAGGTGTAGGTCGCTTTTTAGCTGTTGAGTAAATGCCCACAGCAAGAAAGGAAGGATCTGAATCTGTGTGATGACTCCGTAATGTAAAAGCCAGTTACGTGTGTGCAGTTTTAATGAAGTGGGAGTCACATGACAGCGATGACGGAAAGGTGATTGGAAGGCCTGACGGCTAGTGGGCTTCCTTTAGTGAGATGGCGAGGGAGGCCTGCTCCGATCGCCTCAAAGCAAACACACCATCAGGAGACATAATGGAAGGTGGCAGCCATCAACCAGCTGTGAATTCTCAGAGTATTCTGGTCATTTCTGACTTCCAGATGTTTTGCTTGAATTGCTATTTTTTTTTGTACTTTCCATGGAAACATGAGTATGACCCTGTAGATGCAAGTATTTTTCAAATAGATATGTTATAAAGGTTTATTTTATTTATAGATCTCTAAGCAGAGAAGTCAAAGCACAATTATTCTTAAAATGCTTATTGGGACACATTCTATATGCTGAACGATATATAGCAAAAACCAAACAGAAGTGTCCTTAGGCAAAGAGCGGGAAAAAAAAAAAATATATAAAAAATGTTGTTCTTTTGTTAAATAAAGTGAGTTGTTACCTTCCACATCGCCATGTTTTGTACATGGTTTAGTTGTTTTTGTGGTAATTTATGTGCTAATGCTGATACCAGACACATACAAAGGGAATAATATGTATTTTTTTTAAAGAAAATCTCAGTAACAAATGTTTTATTATATCTGCCATGTTTCCCTGTACTTTTGCGTAAAAGAGACACTGTATTTTAAAAATGATAATAAATAGTTTTGTCATTGGTCCGGGGAGATTTAGTCTTTGGCTTTATAATGTCATAAGCAATGATTGTGTAATTGTCATTCATCTTGTGTGAATTGATATCTTTACATTAATCATAAGGTTATAAATCTAGCAATAATAAACATATTTTAACTTGTTTTCTGCCTCATGCTTATTTGATTTTGTTTTATAAACTATGTATTTATAAATGTATTAATATCATTATAAACTATTTCGAATTAGTTACTATGCCTATAACTATTTTAATATTGTATTGATACTACTCAAGGTTACATGAACTGCTCCTTCATAATACCTTTATAATGCATTCGGAGACATTCATAAGCAGGATGTAGGTATGCCCTCACATTGTAACATACCTTAACAGCTTTAATATACATTATAACAAACATTATAATCATAATAGTCATATAGCGGAAACAATAAGCTGTGTTGGCCTACATGAAACAGCATTTATTAACTTAACGCTTTAATCGATTTGATATTTCTCATCATATTATCCCGAAATGTCACTCGCGCGTTGCAAGAAGGTAATATCCCAGCGAGATAAATGATGATTTCCACAATTTGAAATTCGCAATTGGAATCGCACGTAAGTAGGCTTAATCCCACATAGCGCGAATGTCAAGTGCATTGCGCCCGTGTTAAATACTGAGTAGTTGACATCAAAAATTACAAAGCCCAAGTACCCGCTTTTAAGACATGCTGTACTCAAAATTTAAAAAAATTCTACTGTCTTATCTGTTTCATGTAATCTTCTACAGCGATATACCGAAGGGACGCGAAAATCATGCAAAAAATGAACCTCAGTATGGAATTATTTTTTTTTTTACAATTCTGATAACACTCTTAAATATTTAATAAAGGTTTACCTAATAAAGCAGTTATATTCTCAAGGTCATGCGATACAATCAAGCACTAAGATGAAAGACCTGCCTAATGGATAACGACGACTGAGACATATCGCATTGTGGCCATAAGGGGGCAGAATTGACCTTTGATTGAATTTGCCCTTCTATTAGAAAATTTACAGATAACTATTACGTGTTTCATACATTTATAATTGCTCAGTAAATACAGTACTTTATTAGGTTTGAACTCTTTACATCATATGCGGTATATAGGTTAAGAATGATTGTTATTTAGATTTTTCAGCAGCAATAAAGTACTATAAATGTTATATTTAACAAAATCTATATAAAATATTTTTTTCGTGAATGACGTAATAATAGTGTTTGTTGTCAGACATATTTAGATAATGTAGACGACTAAATAAAGAATACCAAATGTCTCCAGGTGGTTGTCCGGTGGTTGAATTTGAGCTTCTGACATCCGACGCCGCTGTATGACGTGCCCTGCTAGCTAACTTTCTGCAGGGTCACCTCCCCTTTTGAGCCTGTTAATGCATTAAGAATTTGATATCTCAGGTTGATATATATTCGTTGCTCGGTGCTACCCTTGCAGTTTCAACTGAACGAAAATGACGTGATTAGTGAAAGGTCTAGTTCCCGTAGATGTAGCCTATATATGTAGAGATACGAATGTAGTTGCAGTATTAACAGACTGCTAAAAAGCATTTAGTGCTTAGTATTTTCATTGGTGACGATATGCAAAGCCTACGTGGTCTTTTTTAGGCCTAAAAAGACAGTTTGCCTTAGCATATTTGTAGCCTAGATTTGTATTCTCTGTCTTATCTTGTAGAATAATGTTCATAACGTAGACTTATATATAAAATGTGACACAGGTCATTTTAAGTGCTGATTTAAATGACCATTATCATCTTTACATTTAAAATTTTTGCATTTCATATTTGCAGACGCTTGTGTCCAAATAGACGTACAAGTATAGCAAATGGTTAAGTAGTCACGGTTCGGTGTTGGATTTTTTTAGTGGTTAAGAAACATGATCTTGCATACACGCATACGTACGCATACAAAGGAAGTCCAGGCTGTCAGTGATACCATTGGATACGTTGTGATTTGCAGAAAAGAATGCATGCAGTGAGGAGTTAGTATAATGTGAGAAAAAAAGCATTAGAGTCAAATTTCAGAATGCTGCGGATAAACAGTACCTCTAAACATTTTCTAACTCAACTCTCCGCCTCCAATTAACTTATCCAGAAAATAAACTCATTTAATCGTATTTCAGCATTTCGAACTTTTTGGAAAATTACAAAAGTCTTTTCAAACAGATAATTACTAAGGCAATATCTAGAAAAATACAACAACAATTCTGACATTTTATATTTAAACAAATCTTGGTTATTAGCTATGAAACTTAAATTCTTAACTGCAATATAATTTTCAATAATACCTATTTAGTGTTGTATTGGAATTTGTTAATAACTTGCAGTGGATTTTCGTAAATTAGGCTAAATGAAGATTTTATAGTCGGTTTTCCGTTCCCGTTCCCTCGTCATACTGCGTGATAATACTACTGCTGTTTCGTTAAGGCCTCATGCATCATTCAATTAAGCTTCATATTTCCGTAAGAGTAAAAAGGAAATCCAGTTTATTTACCTGTACGTAATTGTCCTTTACCGTTGGAATTTAATCATTTGTCCCTGTGTTGCTGACGTTAAGGTCACAAAGTTTCTATCAGTTAAGGCTACATGTAACATTAGAACAAACTGTGACTGTTACAAAGTTATACAGCTTTATTCGTTTTAGTATTTGGACAGCTCTATATATTGAAACTGTCAATTGTGAATAAAGCATACATATCATGATTATATTTACAATTTAACGCTGGGGGAATTTCCCAATCGAATTCCATATTAGAACTTTATACATTCATTGGTTTAATATCTTCATTTCTAATTCAGCATTGATTTAAAAAAGTAAGCCATGTGAGTTTGTTTAAAATATTGGCTACTGTTATTTGCCACGATGACTTTTTAACATAGGAATTTTACGTCACAAACTGAAAATATCGTTTTCACTGCGACAGACGTATCGTAACACCAAATACCCAGTTACAGTTCTTTTACATAAGATATTAAATGTTTATTTTGATGGAATAGATGACATTCAAAAGTTAAATGAATTATTTTAGCAATAATCATTTAAATCAAGCTGAATTTATTCTACGAATGTGTCTGTCTTTGTATTTGTGTATTTCTCATCATACATAATAGCCATTTTCCAGAAAAATAGTTACATACACAGGCATATATAAATATCCGCATCAAAACCTTGGTGTAGCAAAATGCGCGTGGTATTTGCCCACACGTTTTAATAGCCGTAATAATAAAATAAAAATCTTTTAAATAGACACTGCAATAAGGAGTACACGAAGGAATGCCATGTAAAATACACACTTAAGCTGTTCTCTCGTTTCCATATAGGTTTATGCTCAACCAAACCGGACTAAATGATTACTCAAAGAGAGCAGCTTTTCAGAAAAATTATCCTGGGATACGGTTAAAATTTAGGATTAAAGTTACGTAAACTGCCCCAACGCTTCTGTTTTACAAAGAATCCACGAACTGACTCAAATTTGCTATGGTTCATCCCTTATTTCTTGCTTTTAATTTGGCAAATGAAACATAGTAGGCCTGCATTTCCACACTGACGCATTGCTTATTTCTCATTTAAACCCATATGACGAAAACATCAAAACCCGCTGCGGCTCCTGCATTGTTTGGCTTCGCACATGAACTGTAGTCCATACAGCACGCTGACCTTTATTATTTTCAATTTATTTGGAAGCGCTCCATTTGTAGCGCAATCGATTGGTCACGCAGTGTCTGCATACAACAGATAAGACTTTAAAATAAATATAACACTATAAAAATCGTAGCTTAGACCCAATGCATAAATAATATGATTTATATTTGCATGCGGGAAAAACAGGTGCATAAGATGCTTTTTGCCCGCTCTCTTGGCATTCACCGCGTGCCTTAATTGTATGGCCATTTAAATCAAGGTCCGCTGTGAACACGAAGAGAGTTGGGCGGTATTGTATGTATCCTTTACTGGACCGTTTTGCACGAAAAAGGGAAAACGTTACCAAATGATGCCTCGCACGTAACTGTGGAACGTGCTGGTTTTTCTTTATCCGTGGTATCTTACATTTTCTCCTATGTTGTAAAAATCCCTGCGGAGGCTATGCGCATTTTACCTGAAAATAAGAACTGTTAGCTATTGAAAAAAATGACAACGAACAGGAATAGATGGCATGCAATACTGTAAGTGCAGAGACAGCAGAAAGGTGACCGAATTTTACATTACCTATATTGGTAGTCGTTGTAGCAGCTCGTTAGCACTATTCTCCTTTGCACGCTATGAAATACTGGATCTATGGCTATTGCACCAAGGCCTGACAGACAGAAATAATAAATAAATAACATAACATAACATAAAATATGGCGTGCTGCGGTTAGTGCGTTTACTCAACTCCCAAGTGGTAGAAGAACTAGAGCCGGGCCCTTTTCGGCTTTGTCATCTCTCGCATACCTAAAAAAATGCTAATGACCTAGATTGCTCATGCAAAATGCAGCAGAGGTGGAGAAAAACTTTCAAAAAAAAAAAAAAAGACAAGCGTCCCCATTTTGTTGGGGGTCGGTCGGGGCGTGTCAGGAGATGGGCGGATTTTTCAGGTGGTTTAACCCCTTGTGCCCATAGTGCGGCTGATATGTTGCGAGAAATGTGATGCATCCTCTCTCCATAAACACAAACAGCGTTCGACGCAAAGATCCACACTAATCATCCGCAGTGGCGGCACAAAGGGTTAAATCACCTGAATTTCTTTGAGATTGCTCACACTGAAGGTCCTCGGTAAACCTCAGCCGTATAATACGCTAAGTGAATTAAAAGAGAATAAATTAGCTAACACCGAGAATCGTAATAAAATGCCAGCATAATCCGTCTTGCAACTCGAGAATGTGCAGAAGAAATTACGAAATGGGTTTGCATTTTTTTCATATAACGCGAGCTATGTAGGCTGTTCATTAGTAAAGCATGCATCCCGTTAATATTGCGCAAAAAACATCTTCAGCGCCTGAATATCCATCCACTGAAGGAGAACCTGTCTCACTGCCTTGATTTCATAAGAACACCGAAATTGAATCCCATTAAAAGAGCATTAATAGTGATAATAGAAAGTGGTCATTTCCATGCACATGAGCAGAAAAAAAAATTACATTCATCTTTAAAAACCAAGTACAAGGAAAAGAGCCAGACGTAGACGGTAATTCGTATAAAGCGTCTTATGTAACCAGCGCGCTGAACAAAGACAGGGAGGGCATCCCGCTTCGTCGTGAAATGAACCTCCTCTTTGTCTCCGGATTTCTGCCGTCCATCCACTTCTCTTAAAATTTACCGAGATGAAAAATAGTCGCATCTGCTCGATCAAACTAAAGCAGTGATTTTGTTAAATTGCAACGGGACGGACTCAGCTCCCAGCCCCCCCCCCTCCTCGCAGAATTGCCCTTCGCTGAAATACATCATACATATGAATATTTTGTAAAGGGGTGACAGAAAGGTCTTCGTTTAACCTATTTAACCTCGGGCAGGATTTCGCCGTTTGCCACGATATCGCATGCATTTTCAAGTCAATAAGGGGGGAAACTACATTGCGTAAATTATACTATATATGATTGCGCAGTTTACGTGAAAAAGCAGACATTCATTCAACGTAATGCGTAGATACCCCATGTGTAATGGGTTTAAGTGACGATTTAACTAAGTATAGGCTGTGTGAATCAATATTAACGTGTGATTGTACTATAACCTGTATATTTTAAAACTATATAGGCCTTCTCATATTTTTTTTATTTTTTTACAAATAAATATTTAGTATTTTCGCGTTGAGGCTTTTTCATTCACAATTCGATATTAAAACTCTGTTTGAATATTCATATTTTTAGACTGCAGGCCGTGTTTTTTTAATGCAATATGTATTGTTTACGGACATACAGCAATATCTTGATTCTAGTGCTTTGTTACATGCAGTAACGTTAGATGTCTCGTCAACGAACACGCATCGTAAAAACATTTTCCATCCAGTCCATTTTATAAAGACAATTTATCATGATATTCATACTGGGAAGTCAAACAGTATATCACCTCCATCTTCGACTTACCAAATAACCCATACAGACGACCGAATTGAGCATATTTGCAATCATGGGGAATTCATCTCCTTATCAGTGTAATTAGATTTTTGCACATTTACCGAGTTTGTTATATTTAGTAATATTCACTTTCAAAGCTGTCATTTGTCACGCTATGTATATGTTATGTACGTATAGAAATCACATGAATGGACGGGATACAGAGGTCATTCGAGATGTGTATCTTTTCTTTCAAAGACCAGGCTCTGTGCAAACAAATTTCGCGTTTTACTGATAAGGCTTCTTGGCAGATCCGTAAGGAAAGGTGTTGAAATTCACTGGTTAGCTTATCTAAATTAAAATACGGATTTTGAAGATTCGGTGATGATTCAGATGAACTGAGTAAAGCCGTCTCTCTTAATTATGTAATTTGTGTTTGGAGCATCCTGTTTGGTTAAGTGTAAGAACCATTCTGTCCATTGATTCTGAAGGATATACTGTATGTTATAGCTATATTTATTGGTATTCTTGCATATGATGCTGGGTTCATATACCTTAGATATGAATATGAATTCACATTTTAATGGGAAAAATGTTTTCTACTTTTTAAAGTAACATTACACCGTAGTTGTCATTATTTTGTCTGAAAATACCCAATATTAAAACAAATATTAATATCTTTATTAGTAGGCATTCACATTAGGCTTGAATAATGCATTTAGTTTTGTACTTGTATATGATTTAATATAATAGCAAGTATTGTGAAGTATTGTGTCATTGCATTCTAGTTTACTTTTATACATAGAAATACAGTCTTGTTTAGACCTGCACATATTCTTTTCAAGCTCAAATTGGCATGTTGATTAACCATCAAGCTTCCCCAGATCAGTAAAAGAGAAATATTTATGTTCACATTATCTGAATGCATAGGTCAAGAATGAGAAAGTATTGGCGATGCTGCAAATGATTTCTGTCCTCAGTGCTCAGTGTCAGCGGCTGTCAAGTGCCGCTGTGAGCAGAGCTGACTGAGCTGATGCATTACGGGGAGTTACAAGGTCTCACTCAGGCATCCCATCAATTTCTGCCCGTCCATCCATCCTGAAGCCTGTCCCAGGCAGCACAGGGCACATGGCAGGGGAACACCCAGGATGGGATGTCAGTCCATCACAGGAAATACACACACACACACACACACACACACACACACACACACACACACACACAAACAAGTTGGTCTTCCTGTCTAAATGTGGACCGTCCATTCATTTCTATGGGAAAACCCTAATCCCAATCATGACACCCTTATCCCCTTCCCATCCCTAACCATAAGTAATCAACCAAAATATGAGACTTTTGGCATTTGTACTTTTGATTGCCTTCAAATGCTCTTTTATAAAACTTCAAATGGGGACCTCAGAAGATGTCCCCAAAAGCAGTGAAATTTCAGGTTTTACTACAATTTGGTCCTGAATTGTAATCTATGCAAACCCACACAGACACACACACAGACAGACACACACACAGACACAAAAACATTTGCATGTTACTCATTTAACATTTACTTAAAATCCACTCAATATTCTTCACTAACAAATAAATGTATAATACCTTCACCATTTAAGTACCTTTATTAGCAAGAAAACATCATCTCTTTGATTCATCAAAGTAACCTCCTCTAGCAGTTAAAACAGCAGATAAAAATTTGAGGCATTCTTTCTACAATGGACATTACATACTGCACTGTTTCAGGGTACAAAACACTTAACTGATGTATTTAAAGGACAACCTTGAATTTGACTACGCCATCACCACACAACCAGTTAATAGGATGTCAGACATGCACTGTTTCATATTCTTTCCATGTTATAAAGGAAACTTGTTTTGTTTGACTTATATAATCATTTATATTTGTGCACCCCTTTTTTCAGTGCTTAACAAGAATAAAACATCTGCAGTTTATGGAATAAATGGCCTTTTGACTGGTTGATTCACCTAATTGTATGTCTTTGAACTGCAGAAGGAAGCCCCAATGTTATATGAAGGACAGTAGTCCTTTGACCCACAATGCTCAATAATAACTTAAACAGGGCACAAATAATGGGATAGAATTAATGGTAGAGCTTTACATTAACTGCACCTTCATGGTGCCATTATAATGCATTCATAGAACATTCAGTGTCCCTACATGATGCATTTATAGAGCATTTATAAGAAGCATGTAAGTATATCGTAATATCCTAACATATCTTAACAACCTTAATTTACACTAGAAACAAACATTATATGATAATAACAAACATTATGTTCATTTAATCTGATAATGTTTGGTATTAATGTATATTTAAGCTGTTAAGATATTTTAGAATGTTAAAGTATAGATACATGCTTACTATGGTCTATAAATGCATTTTAAATGTATTATGACAGTGCACTGAATGTTCTATTATTGCATTATGAATGCTTTGTGAAGGTGCAGTTAATGTAAAGCATAACCAAAATAAAAGATAAAAGATTTAATTCACACACATTGAACTATAGTAATAACCACAGCTCTAATAGGAAACCAAGCAAAACCACAGCATCAGAACACTGAATGAGGACAAGTGTAAAACCAGCAGACATGGAGCTGAGGGCAGATTCAGACTCACGGCCCTGGAGGTATGTGGCAGTGATATTATCTGCTGAGCCTGCACACTGTCCTGAGAAGAAACATCAGTGCTGTACATTCCCAGCACCAGAGTCCTCATGACAGTAAATGAGATTTCATTTGCTAATCAATTCAAGTTTGATCACAGTTTATTTAGCAATAAATTTAATCATTTGACAGTCAGCTACAGATAGAAAATGTTTTCAGGCATCATGCCCAGGCGATTGTTATGGTACATTTGTCTCCCTGACGGAAAAATTGGTTAATTTCCAAAAACCCTGATTTGTCTTTTCTCTGAACATCTTGCGCATTCTTAAACTTCCTACCTGTGTCTGCAAGGCAGTAATGCAGTAATGCAGTTTTCTGAAACTAAGCAAGTAGGGACATTTTTTTCTTGAGTATCAGGGCAACAACCAATGGAAAGTCTGTGCATGTTTTGAGGGCTTATTTTCAGTATTTTTGGTGCAGAGAATATGATGAACATGATCTTTCAGTGATTCTGCAGCCTTGTCAGGCTTCACCATTTTCGTCTGACTCCTCTGTCAGGTTACTTCAGTGGTGCTGGTTGCCGTAGCACAATAAAGTTCTTTTATTTGAAATAGGTTTTATGATGTGAAATATGACAGCCATCAATGACTGTGATGGAAATTAAGTGAAGTCAGTGATATGCAACTGACTTTGGATGCAAGGCTATTTGAACATTAATGATTTAATCTAATTATAATATATATGAAATTTAGGGTCTGGCACTTGAAGGGATGGATGGAAGGAAACACTATATTACCTTATATATAAACAATTCAAGAAAAATGTTGCCATGGCAACCGCCTCCAAATATGCACAATGCTAAAGTTGCCTAATTCTCTGAAATGGTGAACAACACTGTGACTTTGTAATTGAGGACACAGTAAGCCGTGACAATTTGGGGTCATGGTGACGCAGAGGACAAAGTCCTTCAGCACTGTGTGGGTGATGGGGGGGGTTCAATACATCATGATGGTGGCGTGAAGATGCTTCGGTCTTAACCAGAACTGCGTTGTTGTCCATCATGTGTCTCCTTAGAAACAGCATTCTGGCAATACTTTATCTTCTTCAGACCATTGCAGCAGTATGGGTGCAGATGCGATGGGGAAGTAAGGCAAAAAAGCCTCAAAAACCTGATAGAATTTTCCATATTTATTTATGTGTTTGTTTAATATAAATCTGAATTTTACAGGCATTCTTAAAAAAAAAAACAACATTTGTATTTATTTATTTGTAAAACCTGCAGACTTTGTTTAGATCTAAATGTATTCACTTGTATTTTGTCACAGCGCCACAGTCCAGCCACCTCCATCCACTCAGGGGTTTTTCACGCAGCTTTCGGTCCTTCAGCTCCAGTTTCGACAGAATATCATCCCTCTGGCAGGATTGTGTAATGATAGGAATGAAATGAAGTGGCTGCTGTTCGCACACATTATATCGTCCACAGTAGAGGGAGCTCTGTCCACACCACGGCAAATGCAGTCACCTCAGAAGATGTAGAATTGGCGTCTAAAACAAATCGGCTTCACTCTCAGACAGAATTTTCACTCATCATCCACTCGATCCCCGACTCAGAGACTCTGATGCCGTTATTTGCTCTCCGTATGCGTCTGTGCCAGAAGTCTTTCCTCTGTACTTATCTTCCTGTCATTCTGAGTTGTTGGTTCATTGCAGGCCCCCCGCAAACACAAAACCACACATGTAAATTCAAATTCTGTGAGTCATTTGGAGCAATTATCAGCAATTTAGAGTTACCAATTAAGCACTAAGATTAAGGTTGATTAATTGCTGGTTCAAGCCCCTCATGTACAAAAGCTAAAATATCCAGCTGTATAAATTAGTTAAAAGGTATGCTACTTTGGATAACTATGTCAGCTAGAAAATTAATAACAAAGCTAATACAGATTGAAGCTTTTATCCTTTTTCCATATCTATATTCATTACTGTGTCGTGGTGAGGTTGGAGCCTATCATTAACAAGCATATGGTACAAGAATCTAAGCAGAGTATAAAAATTCAAGGAGAACCAGAAACACTCACTAGGACATGGAAAATATGCGTAGACGGGGGGCAGATTCGAACCTGTAGCCCTACCAGCCAAGTCCCTTGCTTTCCTAGTAATGCAACAGCAATAAAACATGTTCTTTTGCTATAATCTGGCGGTATTACCAGAACAACATAGAAAGAGATTTGTTTCTTTGCTGGGGCTGTTTCTCCAACCTCCTCTGTGTCCCCAGCTGTCCTGCCCAGCAAAGGGTGACCGGCTTTCCTTTCGCTATTAATATTCTGTCCTTACTCATTGCCTTCTCTATGCCGACATTTACATTTAAATTGTTTATCTGACAGTGGGTGGGAGATGGTAATGCATTAATTTGTGCTTATTTTTTTTTTGATAGATGGTAATTACTAGACCAGTAAGAAATGGAGCAGTGTGTTTTGAGGACATTAGCCATGACAGAACGCACAGAAAGCTCCGGAATAATAGTATCTCTCTAATAATGTCTCTCTCCTTGCACGTGATCGATGCTCTTACTGAACCGCGACGCTCTACGGTGAACACCCGATTCCCTCTCTGCAGTTTGTGATGAAAAACCAAATTATTATGTGAACAACTGTCCAGTATTTGTACTACTCTTGCGCATCAATTGGCTCTTAAAACTAGATGCTTCCCAAATTTATCAAAAGCTTCTATATGCACGTAAGCAATATAATTCCGGATGGTATAGATTCCTATGACATCTTGCATTATA
>JAABNY020000025.1:18013113-18034831 GCA_015164015.2 Brevimyrus niger | reverse complement strand
TGGCGACAGCGATCCTCGCGCACAGGTAACAGTGGAGAAAATGGCCGCTGCTGGCGTCAGGATTTCCAAGTACCTATCTTATGTTGTATTTCTGAGTCTTCTGCCCAAATACCCCCCCCCCACACACACACACACACACACAACTTTGTAAATACGTGGTTTACTTAATCCGTTCGAACGCGGGTTCGAATCCTAAAAAGTTCGAATTCTGATCGAATTTTCCTTATAACAAATAATGTAAAACCAATTGGTTCCCGGCCCTATACACCGAAATATGTTTTTCGTTTTAGCATTTAAACACAAAATGAACATGATAAAACAAGAAGAGCATATACTAAACACATTTTTCAAAACAATAATTTTGTCACACTGCGAAGGACGAGGGAGCAGGATGCGCGAAATCAGGCAAATGGAAATCCAAGAACACTGGGTTTATTGCTGGCAAACAAGGCACAACACGGAGTAAACTTTAATGACAGGACCTGGGAAACATACTTGAACGCTGACTTAAATACAGGACTAACTGGAAATAACAAGAAACAGCTGATAACATCGGGATTTCACGCGAGGTTAAAGAGGGGGTGTGGCACACAGGAGGATCGTATAAACCGGGCATGACAAATATGTGAAGCAAGAAAATAAATGTATCCAAACAATTAATGTGCAATGGCTACCAAAATGATATAAAGTACAGTGTATTAGCTATTTTCAATAAAAAAGCACTATATTACCAACAAATGATGATATCACAGCGAATGCGAGGCTGAGACTGAAGCATTACCCTTTGTTTCCGCTGAGAGACGTACCTTGTGGCTCATATCCCCAAGCGTACAAATTATGTTAGGTCGGCGTTCAGTGTTCGACTTATTAGATTCATATCAAGTTGTAGGTCATTTTTCCCTAACTGGTTGGTTCGACTTTTAAGAAATTCGAGTTCTAATTAGTTCGAGTACTGAGGAAAAATTTCGTGGACATTCGGACCCATTCTACAGATGTTAACGAGTTTAGGGGGTCATTTTATTACGTGGATGCGTCCCACGCATGCATTGCTTCTACAAAATCAACTGTGAATATTCTATAGTAAGAAATAAACCAAATATGCGTACCTTTTGCGGCTGCCCAGTGGAGTGGTGTCCTGTAATCCCAGTCGACGTCTTTCTGGTTGGGGTTGCATCTCTTACTCTTCACTATTTCTTCCACCAGATCGTAGTCCTCAGATGCGACAGCCTGGTGCAACTCCGTCATCGTTGTCATCGCACTGACCTGAAACCATTGGTTGCAACTTATATTTGTGAAAGACCTTCAAGAAAATTAAACGTGGATATTTAAGAAAAAGAAAAATGTACAGGCTTATAGGCAGGCATTGAATCCGCAGCGTCGTTGATAGTTATTAAACAGAGAATAATACAAACCTTTCTTTAATGTCATAGGCTACCTCGCCAGTCGATCCCTTGCAGGAAAGTGCGCTTCATCTCCATACAATAACCATGGAAACATAAACATCCGGCTGAACAACACCGGCGTGATTCGGTGCTCAAGATCAATTAAAGACACTTTGGAGCTAAAACGCGAACTGCCGCAATCTACCTGTGTGCGTTTTTTGTTGGCTGTTAGGCTATTGAATAAGATTCAAATCAACGATGAAAAGACAAATATTGTCGCTGCCTGTTACGTAGCTGTATAATTAACAATGGTAGCAAGGAAGACAAAACTATACATTTCTTTCCTATTGAGCAGGCCTATCTTGTGGGAGTAAAATAAACGGGAAAGTCTATCAACTGCCTCGTATCGCATGTGTAAAATGTGCAGTGTTTTTAAAACAGAAGCTCTGCGAGAACCATCAAACTAAATATCGGACAACAATTGTACACAGTAAGGTGCAAAATACAGAAGGGTATTCCCAAGACGACGAGAAGTCACCCTATGTACTATATTAACTGGAATTATTAATTGGAAAAGATTGCTTATAGAAGGGCACCCATAACTTTCTCTCAAACCCCACACACCCCTTCATGTGCCAAACAAACAGAAAATGAGTCATATGTAGCTATATTTGTCTCCTTAAAAGGGCACTTAAAATTATCAGTTTGCTTCATTGACTGTTTTATCTAACTTTATAGGCATAAATCTGGTATTTTGATGATTTAACTGTTAATAAAACGGGTAACAGCCTTTTTAAAAATCGATGATCTTACTAAACGACACTAACCGCTTGTTACAGACGTGGAACGTGGCGACACACAGTGGTGTATGTGGATATTTTAAAATAAAAATAGCACCATCACCGTGTATAGTACGGCAGGATTTTCTTGACAAAATCCCCGGCATCCTAGGGTATACTTTGAGAGTATTTTTAAATTAATTAATTTTTTAAACATGTAGGTGATATGAAGTGGTGGTATTTATGTATTAATTATAAAGTTAAACCGATTTTTTTCTGATGAATATTTTTCTTCTGGATGGACAGAAGTTTAACTTAATTATTACTAAATACTGGCCAATCAGAAACTTTCAAGCGACGTTCAAACGCTTTGTCCTTCGGTTCAGTTTACTAATGTTTGTGAGTTAGGTACACTTAATTTATAAACCGAGTAACTGCTGGGTATATTGTCTATATCTACATTAGGTTTTCCTAATCTGTAACAAAAGCTAGCATATGACTCTGTAACCGAAAGCTAAACTGTATTATCAACAAATATAACAAATAAATCTCAATAATAAAATATGTTAATGCTTTATTTATGCAGTATCGCATTTATAATTTGTTACTCTGAACGTTAGAGGCTATTATAATGACTCGATCAGTAATCAGGTGTGACATGGTTCATTATGTAGCTCTGCTCTTGTGTTGGGGGTCCTGTGTGTCTGTGTGTCTGTCTGTGTATGTGTGTGTGTGTGAGAGAGAGCGTCTGTATGCACATATGTATGTGCGTCTTGCTATTAAAGGGATGACATCTGTTCCATGCTGTACCCCTTGTTTTGTGTACCGTGTTAAATGTCGATTATATTAAAAATATCTTTATTTAAAGGAATACATAAGTATTATAGGAATATATAAGTATTAATTACTAAACAGGACAGATCAATCATCATGAAGTCATTTTCTTAAACTTCTTCAATTACAGATGTCCACAGGGTGGTGCTACTGTGTAACCATCCACACGTCCATTTTCAATGCGACTTTGTCTTATGCTGGGTCGCTGGAGTCCGGAGCCTATCCGGGAATCTACGGGCACAAAGCACGGAATCACCCAGGACGGGGCGCCAATCCATTGCAGGACACAGACAGACAGACAGACAGACAGACAGACAGACAGACAGACACACACCATTAGTACCCGATGGACAGCTTGGCATAGCATGTTTGTGGATGTGTAATTACAAAATGGGCCATTGTCTTTTACTCTATCCCTCCTGTCCCTGTGTGTGTCCCCTCAGCCAAAAGGGATGCGGACACAGGCTCCCTTGAGTGCCAATAATAATTTTTCCAACACTGCATAGACTAAGTGTATCTGTAAACGAAAAAAGGTTTTCCCCGCCCAGGGAACCTAACCAAATTGTTAAACGCAGCCAAGTGACACAACCCCATTACTGACTGCCAATCCACCCAAATGTTATAACCACTTATTCAATAGCAGGTTATAGTGAGCTTGGAAACACCGGCAGGATGCCAGGCCGCCGCTGCGGGGATTCAGAGACACCGATACAGACATCTGGGCAGTGGAAAGGAACCCACACAAATTCCATACACACAGGATGAGAATCAAACCCACAGCCAACTGTCAGGGACCTCAGCACTGACGATTGAGCTGCTGTGTTCTTCAGAGTGGCTGTTTTCATATTCACATCATTACACAATCACTTTGCTTTGATTTTTTTTTGTTTTGAATTTGTATGAATACGTGTTTTGAATTTGCTTTCCGTCATGCCTTCTCGTACTGAGAATGAACACCGTCCCATTTAAAGCACATCTGCATCAGAGAACAGCCTGTGTATGTTTTATTTGATTAAATCACAGCACAAGTGCAGCAATGTCAACAGACACACAACACATGCTATGTATATAGATTATATATATATATATATATATATATAGATATAAAAAATCTTTACATCAGTTTGCTGCTTGTTCAGTTTGGTATCCTCTTTTATTGGTTTATATTGAACACAGATATATCAGGGGCAAAGAGATATGTATATATAATTTGTATTTATATGTAGGTATAATTCTTTTTTATTATTAAACAGACACAACTTCATTTGGTCAAATTATACAGTGGTTCACGTATGAACAATTTATTGTTCTGAATCTGACTGTCCTCCAGTTGTACACTCCCAGTTCTGGAGATAGACACATCAGCGATTATTTATCTTTAAAAGTTCACAAAAAATATGGAAAAAAATATGACTTGGCTGTCCTATGTAAACACCAGTGTGATTGTTCATACAAGATGATACAGTGTTGCTCTACAGGAGGTGTTAATGTGATAAGGAGTCGATAACTCAATGTCCATCTTCCACCGGAGAAAAGGACGTGGCAGATTTAGAAGAATGAACAGTTGAGGTGAATTAAATGTGCTTCACTTGGACTTAAGTTAAAAAATAAAAAAAACTCCCTGGGCAGACTTGCACACTTAACACGCCGTGAAAAGGGCCTCTAGCGCAGAACCATGACATTTTTATGAACATGATTTATACACAGATTTCATATTGCTTTAAAAAAAATAAATAAATAAAAAAACTTAATGAGCTCACATTGAAAAGTTGCCTGATGGGTGAATAAAAAGTTATTTTAAAAACAGGTCAGAGAAATTAGCCTCACAATACAAGCTCTTCGTGTTTTATAGGCAAAGTACCCTGTACTTCTCTTACACTGCCAGTACTGTCCCCAAGGGATGGAAAAACTTCACTGACTTAGTAAACTAGTGTTTATCCAGGTATACATCCCTAAAATTGTTTAACAATGACTTAATAAAACACAAATGTCAATCCCATACATTGATTTGGTAAGGCTTCATCTCCATTTGATTTCAAGGATGCAAAAATCTGATTTTTTTTTTAATATGTATTTTAACCTAAACGCATGCAGCTAAACTACATTTATATTCCACAGTACACACATTTAAGAGGAGCTTGGATAAATATGGATCCAATGTGTGTCTAAGGTGTGTGGATAAATGGTTTATTGGAAACAGTTACATTACCATGGGAATTTGGTGTTGATATTACTTCAGTGTATAAAACAGCAAGCATCTGTAAACATGAACAATAGCTACTGTATTAACATTAACAGACACACAGAATATTTTAAATAATTTAGCAAATGACATTCTCATGCATACAAGTGCTTCAAACACAAAAAAGTCCATTGTAAGATAGTCCAAGCACGTTTTTTTAGGTTTTTTTTTATTTGTTGTGTTTTTCCTGTGGAAGTAGCTGTAAACTGAATGGAACGTTAAACTGGTGTCCAGTCCGTAGTGTGTTTAACCCCACTGTGTCGGCCCGCCCTTCATTTCTGCATGTCGCACTGCAGGAGTAATACGATGGACGGGTCACTCTTCGCAGCTTCCTTGAACTCGTCTAATGAGATCTGGTCGTCGTTGTTCTTATCCATTTTGCTGAAGATCCTGTCCACTCGCTGCTCGGGTGTGAGGCCGTCTTCATTCATCTTCATCATGATGACGGTGCCCACCATCTTGTAAATAGCCTTTGGGAGAATGTGGAATGAACAGGACGTTTTATGAATCCACTTTATATTCAAGACACATTTTTAACATTAATCAAATAATGTTTATTTTCATTAAATTAGCAGAACTTTTTTATTTTTCAAATTTTGTATCATCTGTGCATCTTTAACAAAACCTAGAAAAAAAATATTTTTGAGTAAAATTAGAATGACCATGTGCTCCATGTGGCAATTAAATTCAATAAACAGATATTCTAAGTAA
The DNA here is from genome assembly GCA_015164015.2 of Brevimyrus niger. NCBI lineage: Eukaryota > Metazoa > Chordata > Actinopteri > Osteoglossiformes > Mormyridae > Brevimyrus > Brevimyrus niger. The sequence continues at coordinate 18,028,883 of JAABNY020000025.1, read as the reverse complement.
TATAGAGGAATAGTTATGGGCAGCCAAAGCTAGTAATGATATATCAGTGTGACAGCAGATCCCAGTCACAATACCTCAATAATCTCCAGCATTTCCACTCTAGTTATTTTCCCATCACCATCCAGGTCATACATATTGAAGGCCCAGTTCAGCTTCTGCTCAAAGCTGCCCCGGGACGTGATGGACAGGGCACAAATGAATTCTCTGAAGTCAATGGTGCCGTCTCCATTTTTGTCGAAGGTTCTGAATGCATGTTGTGCGAATTTCGATGCGTCGCCATAAGGAAAAAACTGCAATGGGGAAAAAAAGGGTTAGGTAAACTCAATGTGTGTGTGTGTGTGTGTGTGTGTGTACAACGTTTTGCTTGTGAAAACTGTGGATGTAAACACTTTCATTTTGGAAACATTAGTTACTGTGGTCTTTCTATGAAAAAGTTATAACTCTAGTTCTCAAAAAAGGGAAAATTATAGGCCAATCAAAACACCATCACTGAACTGCATGCCCCACTGTTCACCATCACAAATACAAGATTGTAACAATCGAGATCTGTAACGTTGGAGCAATTTACACAGCAAGTCGTCAAGCCATTGCTGATTCCATTATCTGCCCCTACCACAAATTGTCTTGATTTGTGAGCAAAACTAAACAAAAGTAACATGTTTTCTTTACATCAAAGGCCATATTGGATTATCAAACCACATGAAAGGACAACATCAATCTTCAGAGCCCCATAAAAGCTAAAAATACACTAAGGCCCTCTGTATTTACCCAGGATTTGAGTTTGTTTTGTATGTATGTGTGTTAACTTGAAAAATACTCTCACTCTGTAATGATGCACAGAATAAAAGTGTTACATAATTTTACAATTATCATGCCATGTGCTGATGATGATTTTTTAAATTTACAGCCTTTTTTCTATAGTGCTCTTATAGCCACAGCCAGAAGTGCTGTAACTAAGCAAGCAACTGGGCTGAGCTGGATCTGACTGAAAATATCATTCATATAGTTTATCCAGGTCTCTCTTGCATATAACTATTAGAAAGGCAAGACCTCTGTAGGTTTGGTGCTAGATATCTGTATAATAAAGATATACAGAGTTGAGCGAAAGTCCTAGGCTGTCACGCCCAGCTCTGTATGATCCTCGTGTGTGCCACGCCCCCTCATTACCTCGTGTTAATTCCTGATTGTATTCTCCTGTTGCTTGTTCAGTTTAGCCTGTCTTGTGTATTTAGTCCACCTCCGAGTTCATTTCCCCAGATCAGTCATTGTGTATTGTCATGATGTTTGCTGTCCGTCCGCTCGTCTGCCCAGAATAAACTCACTTTTTGAGTATTCTCGGCTCGCCTGTTCCTGAATTGTGACATAGGCAGCCAAAGAAAATGATGTTCAAATGATCGTCATGTTGGTGTAACACTATGCTTATGCCTTTCAAGGTGTTAGCTTAACCAATTCAAAACCTCTGCTAAAATCACCCCAGCAACCATGCAATACGTTATGCGTACTGATAAGTTATGTTCCTAATGTGCAATTGTTGCACATTAGCAACATACCAACACATTAGCAAATTACTAATTTACTGCTGTGCACTGGGCAATAATAATCTGAAAGGGCCATTTAAACATATTTCTACAATTATTTCTATTATACGATTATATTATAATATTCTATTACGATTATATTATTTTTAGCATCTATTTTGTATTCATTTTGTACATATTAACCTTTGGGGTAATAAATGTAATTTCATTGCGTGACACAATGACAATGAAGTGCTTGAATCCAGGAATACACCCATATATTTTTTGACATGACCACTAGCAGACCTCGTATAGCTAATCAATATCTCATTGAGTTTTTTAACTAATTAAGTTAATTAAATGAGCTGGTGGTGAAATTTAATAAATACATGGAATGGCTGGGGTGCCCCTGAGGAGAGGTTTAGGAACTGATGTGATCTAGCCATCCAACAAGGTATCAGTAACTTTTTGAAAAACAGAATAAATGATTACTAGTTTTTTATTGTGTTACTCTTAATTGGGATATGTTTTAATTTTAGATTGTGGTTTTCTTTTGTTCTGAGCTAATATATACTTACTGTCCAGGTAAACAGCTTTAAATATTTATTTTCCTTGCCCATTTTCTGAAACTGTTTGTCCTATTCGGGGACGCAGGGGTGCTGGAGTCTATCCTGGAGGCTATGAGCAAAGACAGGCAACAAGCCAGGATGGGGCTGTGAAAATGTATGTCTGCCTAAATTATGCACAACAAAATTGTCTATTTACTCAAGTAGTAGATTCTGCTTAATCCAGCAGGGAAGGGAAGCTTTGGAATCAACAAAATCACAGGCATAACCCCACAAGCAAAGTAATGCGGCCTGCCTCCGATTGATAGGCCTACATTTATAACGAAAATGATACAACTTAAGCAGTGTGTATATATATTGAAAACTGCACTGTTTTAATCGTGTGTGTTTGTATTTCATGCTTATCATATTGAGTCGATAAAATTTCATCAGTTGCCTACGACGCGAATCCATTGCCTTGCGGTATCTTGTCAGGACCGTGGATGGGACATATAAACCAGACCTATATAAATGAAACACCATAAATGAAAACTGCACTGGCTACAGTGACACATTTTCCCCAACAGACCTCACAGGACACCCATTTACATGTAAAATTCGTCATTTTCACATTTAATGATGAATGTGTTGCTGGGGTATTAGAGTCCAGCAGTGATAATTCGTGATCACTGCATTGGATCATTTTTAATTAAGTAATCACTGGTGATTGACAGTGTGTATTGCCTCAAATGAACTGTCACTCAGTACAAAATTTCAGTTGTATGTTTCTCCTTCTCTCTCTCTTGTTTGTAGGCTGCAGCATTACGGATTCATTACAGTGAATCACCCTTTACTCTACTGCTCACTGCTTGCCTACTATTTCCATCCAGGGCAATATTTGTGCATTTATACAGTGGCAAGTCTTACAAAAGCAGTGCAGATAAAGTACTTGGTTCAAGGGTACTGCAAAAAAAAGTCCCTCATTGGGTATAAAATGGCAGGTCTGCCCTTCAAAGAACCTTCTGGATCCCTGTTTTTCCAGCCCCGGTGTTTATACACACACAGGATTAGATATGTGTATCTTTGTTCGGACTCTCCATTCATTTCTATGGACACAACCCCAATCCCAACATGATGACCTTAACCCCTACCCAACCCAAACCTAAACTATAAGATACCAAACAAAATATGAGACTTTTGGCTATTTTAGATCCTTTATTGCATTCATGATTTTCTTTTTTTAATTTAGGTTTATATTGTGAAGAACTGAAAAATGTCCCCTCCAGCTAAACAGTGATAAGTCTTATACACATATAGCCAGGTATATATTTTATACACACCTGCACAAGTACTGGGGTCAATATACCTGTGTTGCCTCCATCCAGAATTATGCATTGTTCTGTACATTATACTATATATTAATGAGACCTGAGTTCTAGTAATAAAAAGCCCCTCCCCCAAACAAAAAACATTCAATTGCAAGCAGGTCAGACTTTCAAAGTCATAATCCGTACGGTCTCCGAAAAGGGAGCCTTGTAGAAAGGGCAATTACAGATCGGCAAAAACTCACAGCGAGTGTTCTCACTCCAAACACCCGAGGGACAGAGCGTCCTTCCAAATTACAGGAATGTCTTGGGACCCTCTACACAGCCCATAATATTAATGACTCGGTGAAGGAATACAGCCATTAGATCACTGCAGTACTGCAGCAGGGTGAGGGTTATGTCAAATGCTTAAAATAAAACCCATTAAAAGGAAGCAAAAACCATATAATGAGCACTGAAATGTCAATTTAAAAAATTACAGAATTTCTAGTTTAATATGAATTCATAATTCATTGTATGTCATATTTTGCACAATCATGATTTGGTGTATCTCTTTACTCTTTTTTGCCATTATTTTACACAGATATCACCATTTCAATGGTTTCAACTTAATCATGCCGCTGTTTCACCTTCCAATAATAAGCTTCATATTTACTTACTTATTACTGTTATGAATTCAAGTGTTTCCTTCCTTATTTAATATTATGTGCCTCAATGTGTCGATAAAGCAGATCCGGATCTTCACGGTTCCTTCACAAAGCTGCTTTACCCATATACTGTGCACCAATACAGTATTTCCCAATCCGGACCTCGGGAATCCACAGCCAGTCCACGTCTCCCAGTCACAGTCCACATTTTTGCTCCCTCACAGCTCCCAGTAAGGCAGTTTGTGGCTCCTCGAGGGTCGGATTGGGAAACATGGCACTAACTGGCACTCCTGAGCTCAAACAACAGCTGTTGTTGTGATAGAAAGTTACATGGCGAAATGGACGGTAGGCCCCGCCCCCAAAGTGCTTGCACACCTACTTTCACATAGAGCTGCTGGAACTCCTCGAGGTTCAGCCTGCCGCTTGGGCAGTCCTTCAGAAACCCTTTGTACCACTGCTTCAACTCATACTCGTTAAACTCCGTGGTCTTCACCAGGTCCTCCATCACTTCAGGGGTCAGCTTGCTGTTTTGTTTCCCCATGGTCTCTGCCAAAGAGCGGATGGTAAGCTTAATATATCAGACTTACACCTATTTAAAGCAGAAGGCTATTGATCGTGGGGGTTGAAAGTATACATCCCAATCTCACATTCACAGCCGCTGCATTCATAGCAGACACATTAGTATAGCTTGTGCATCTCCCTACAATGTACTACACACGCATCTAATCCCATTAAACTGAGACCAGCCACCATTTTCTGTTGTTTAAAAATCTCTCCCTACCTCTCCTTTGCCCAGAAAGTACAATTTAGGTCACTGGTCACAGTCAGAGGCTGGGGATTCCCCCTCCCTTCAGACTGATCACATGGTGTGTGCAGGCGTGGCCCCATAATTTCTGTATGATCAGCAGCATCACTGTGTCAACTGGGAATACTGAATCTTTCATGCATAAACAGTCAGAAGATGGAGCTGCTTGTTTTTATGACCACTTGTTATGTGACCTCTTTTATATCTGTGTTATACATGCATTTTAAACAGAATCTGTGGGCCACAAGAAATTTGGAGCCGTTCATGCATCTTTGGGCTCAGGACGCGCATCGGCACGTCGAAGGGGCATCTCAGCCATGGGGAAGAGGCACCTTGTTCGCCGTTTGGTTTATCACCCCCCTTCCTCGCTGACTCACAGACTCGCTCCGACAGACTGAGCGAGTAGCAGGACCCTCAGTCGGATCTAAGCTGTCGTTACTCCCCGCTGCCGCTGCTGCATTGCGGCAGGCTTGATGATGCCATTGTTGTCTCTAATTTGACACGTTAGAACTAGAAAGGGAATCTAAAGTGTGTCATTTCCTGGACTTCCTGCATCACGTCTCCACTTTCCCCCCAATGGGAAAAAGTTACATATTTTTACAGCATTTGCTGAAGGGCACTGAAAAGTTACGGGAATGACAATGATTCTAAACCCTCGGAGTTCATCAAGACGGTGCAGGCGTTGTCATGCGTGATTCGCCTTCATCATGAGAACTTTGGAGAAGGACCAAAACACCCTTGTAACAAGTGTATGTGTGGTAGACATTTGGATTAGTTATCGGTAGTTAAATGGTCATTCTACTGTGACAGATCAATGAAATTTCCCAAAATCCAAATATGTACAGTATAAAGCTCAAACAAAGGATTCATCACCAAACACTGCACATAAACATCCTCTATCTGATTTCAAAATGGAGACTTAGTGAGTTTGACTTAAGACTGCAAAATTAAAAACACTGCAAAGCCGTAACACACAGTGGGATATAAAATACAATACATAGTTATCGAGCCAAAATCATGCCCTGTGCTAATTGGGGCCACATGGGCAGCAGCGCAGTGACATTCTAGTCAGCTGTCTGCCCTTGTACACGTTTTCTGTGCCAAAATATTAACACCCCAGATGACCTGACCTATGTTTGTGATTCTTTAACCCCAGTTTTTGGAAACGCATTGGTATAAATGTGCCTGTTACTTTCCAGTCCGCAAATTAACAACCACTGCTTTTGGAAACCAGCTTCATGTTTGGGGAGATGGAATTTAGGGTAAACAGAAAGTACAAATTATTTGAATAATGCCTGACCAATTGACATTGTAGCAGTAGGTCAGAATTCGACGACAATTCATTTTTCAGTTCGAAATCCATGCTGTATTGGCACGCACATCAAAAACGTACCATTTGCAGTATTTGTTGCCTTCTAGAAAGTAAAAAAAAACATAGTACAGATTTGCTGAAGCTGGGAGCAGTTCTTTTTTCAAGAAATTAATGTCTATACATTCTTGCAGCAACAAATGAATTCTACAGTGCAAAATGTCTAAAGTCACACTTGCCCTCTTAGAGAGACAGTCATGCACAGCTCCTGAGCTGTTCTCTGAAGCCATCAAATTTTGGCCGAGATGCCTTATACAATCATCTGAACAGAGCAAAAGGCAACTTAAGCTTATGTGAGGAAAGGGGGTCAAGGGTATTTCTCAGATTAATATGTGTCATGTTGATTAGAATGCATTGCTGTTGACAGTGATGTAAGGGCTACGTAAATGATGCATGGGCAAACGGTACAGGGGTCTCTGAAGTGTGTTTTTGCAGGACTACATAACCAAAATGTAACATAACATAATCAATATCCAGCTAATCATAGTGATTCAATTGCTACAGTGTATTATATTTCGGTATTGTGTTTCAAACTATTAATGATGTTTGCCCAGATGGACCTTTTTTAATTAAATCAGCTGTAATACACCATTCTAACCAGCATGAGAAGCCAGAGGTGGAGCTAAACAGATAAAAGTAATGGCAGACTGAAACTGAACAAAATGCAGAATGAGAAAGAGGACAAAATAACAAGACTGTGTGACGGAGATGTAACGATCCATCATAGGATATTTGTTTAATCGTTGTCTCTCTTCTATTTATTTCATTTGTAATTAATGGACTATTTCATATTCATGTTCTTATCGATTTGCGTTTTTGCAACTACTGAAAAAAACATTATAAGGAATTTAGCATTGAACACCCAATGCAGTTTGCAAAGATTAATTTACAGATTGTACTATTAATTACCATCAGGTGTGTGCGTGTGACATGACTATAAAGAAACTTTTCCTGAGAAGAAAACCCCGGCGACAAGAGGACACACATTTCTCTTCTGCCACGTTTAAATTCTCAGTGTCTCGTCAGAGAATGCAATTTACCTCCTAATGGATACCCAAACTCTGCAGTGTTCTTGAAGGTTTAACGGGGGAAATCGGATGCCAGGAGTCTCCTCTTAAGCCTTTTAGTGGCATTGATATCCTATACAAGGATGGATGCTCTTGTTATGGGAGCCCTACATCACATCCGTCTCTGAGTCCGTCACTGAGGCCATAAAACCTGTGAGTCTTCAAGCAAGCATACAGCCAGATGACAGATCTGCTGGTGAAGAACATCGCACCCTGGGACCATTACAGTCACTTGCTGTTAAACGCAGCCTCGAAATAGCATGTCACCTGCTTCACACATTTAGCTAGGTGTTCCTTCAACGTCTCCCTCTAAGCCAGATGCCCGGGGTCTGGTGTTAAATTGCATTTTTTGCCTGTTTCGCAGAAGGCCATTGGGGTCGTCCGCAGTGCTTCTATCTAAAAGAACGGTTCGCCGTCGGCCAGCGCTAGCCATCCGTCATCGATCGTGTCCCTCCCAGCTTCCCAAAGAACGGCGCCGGAATAAAATACGAGCATGGGGGGGGGTGAGTCCGTGTTGCGGGTGTCGACCCATCACGCTAACGTCTTAGAAACTCCGTCGACGGCATGAGAGTTAATCCATAACCTGAAGGGCTTGTTTATCGAAGTGGAACCTCCAGAACGCTCTCAGACATTGATGTATTTCCAGCGGATTGCTCCGAGCTCTTAATATTCAATCTCGTCTTCCCACATAACAAAATGTACGTGCAGAGTACGGCATGCCCACTCTCCTTTTAAAAGCAACTATTGATCTTCCTATGAAGTTACCGATGCAATATTGTTATTGAATTCTATTAGCTTGTATTTACAATTACTCAGGCTATGGGCTGCAGGTCTATTTATGGCCGATCCAAACTTTTTGTTGGGGGAAATGTAATACGCACGTCCCAACGTTTGTGCACTTTGTGTTTGGACAGCGAAGGAAATGGCATTTGCAGTCAATGAAATATAGATGTCTAATAGCATGTCGTATTCAAGAAACATGGAGGACTCTTTGTCTTGCATCTGACAGCCCACACAAGAACAATAGAGTACTTTAGGTCAGGAAACTCCTCGGGATCAAGCTACTGCTTTAGATGGTGGTGCAACAGCAGGAAAATTGTCATTGGGCCTGGATATCTCAGAGCAAGAGAAGGTCAATCAGGGCAGTGTCTCTGTCTTTGGCCGCTTTCCAAGCTGGGGTGACAGTTACTGCGAGGGCGAACCTTCCGTCTCCCCAGCTCGACACGGTGTGGCCTCCCGTTCTTAGCAGGTTGCCTGCGGGCACCCTGGACTCCCCGCGGAGGACTCAGGATGGGAGCCGTGTGGCCTCTTCCAGCTCACACCGTCCAGCCATGTCTCCCTCCCCCCCTTCAGACAAATCACCCCGTTTGCTCGACTCTTCCCGCCGTGATTGGGGATGCTGACAGGGCTCGCTGCTCGCCTCACGCTGGGCCTCTCCTGACGAGGGCACGGTGGTGCAGTCAACACATTCCAGAAGATCCTGTCCGCCGGGTGTTCCATTAAGGGCGTGGAACTTCGTCAGCCATTTCCCCTGACTGAGGCCAGGCCGCCGGTGGCTCCTTGGCTGCCTCTCTGTTTTCAACTGACAGCCCCATACTCTTACTCCTGCACTAAAATGGCATCCCTGCTTGGAGATGTCTCCTTCCCATGACGTTTCTCTCTGTCCCTCTTTCCATTCCCCTACATCTAACCTCTCAGCTGCGCCTCATTTTCCTGACAACTCTGTATCTTCATCCATATTATCTGCTTCAGAATGTCCAACTTGTGGGTGACCAGATCATTTTAAGATTAAGCATTATCAGTGAGCAGACTCCATGTCAAACCAGGAGCAGGCATTAAGTAATAACCATTTAATGCATCAACATTTTACAAATAAGTTTTCTTCGGAATAAAACAGAGGTTCCACAGTATAAATGCCGTGTCAAATGATATTCGTTGTTGAACAGTCCACATATCTGTCAATTTTGTACTAATTATTTTATACATTAGAACATACAGTTCCAGTTCTGGCAGATTTGCAAAAAACCTGTTAGTAATGCAGGCTAATCTTCATATGAATTGCAAATGTTAGGAACAACGCTTTAACGGAGTAACCAAACACTCATCTCCAAATGAGGTAGAAAATTGAAATAATAATAGTAATAATCAGCATAAAATAATCAGAAATGATCATAACATTAATGCAATTATCAACAGTAAATACCAAATGTTTTAGAAATAAGAGCACCATATTCAAAACGGGGTAACTAGATAGCCACAGTATAGTGTAAATATTTCCAGTGTTATATAACAACTTACTATGCATAAAAAAACATATTCGATACCGCTACTATGAATATTTCTGCAGTACGGAGTAACCTTTGCTGAATTATAAAACCTTGGCATGCTGCCTGGATTCCGATAAAAAAATGGCGAAACAATTGTTATCATCTCAATCAGTGAATTAGTATTAACGTTTCAGTGTTTAATATTACGCGACATTTAATCTGGGGTAATGTGGTCCTTGGTATTAGCATACGAGATACCCTTAAGGGGGTATTATTTCCACTGGATTAACCTTGCTATGTCAATTGGTTTAACAAAATATTTATATTCGCTGAAAACAAACAACATAACAGTTCAATGAAAGGCGAAAGTGATTTAACCAGTGTATCCAAATCAGTAAAACCAAAACGAATCAAGAAGGCTTTACAAGTAAACGCACGTATCGACTGTTGTGTTATGGGTTATGTAACGGCACCAAATATCCTCTTCTATTATCAAGCGGAGAATGACCTTGAGAATCAGAAAATACCGAAAGTAAATTCCGTTAATTTGCGTCGCCGCGATCCTTTCTAATTTTAAGGCAGGCTGTGATTTCACGTCGTGTCTATGCGGTCCCTCTCGGAACGTAAGGTATGCTATGGCGTCATTTATTCGATTTAAAAAAAAATCTTAGAAACGTCTTCTCTTTGGCTAAATATATGCAATCCAAATTTCGAGCAGCAGGAATTACAAATTCCCAGCTCGAGCCCTTCGCGAGTCTTTAATGCGATGCGCGCGCGCAAGTCGCGAGGCAGCAGCTGCACATCAGCAGCACTGCGCTAAACTGGGGAGAAACATGCTTGCTTCAGACCATTATCGCCTATCATTTTCAAAAGGTCCGGTTTTCGTCTTCGCCCGCCACTATATGCAGCTGTGACAACATACCATTCCCTTTCCCCGTCATCGTTTCATCCATACTTTACATTCTAACAATCACCGAAGGCGCAAAGTTTTTAAATGTATGTTTGCAAATAATAATTCCCCCCACCCCCTCATTCTTTGACCAATTCAGACTGCAGAGGTGCAGTTCACGATGTCGTGTTTTATTACCATAAAATAAGGACTCGTCACTTTGAAGATTTTACTGACAGCATATTCGCCATTTGAGACAGTCTATGCCCCTTGCAATGTTAATGCCAATAGAAATTTTCAAATAAGTCATGCAGTACAACTTTGGGTCCACACATTGATTTATTTATTCACATGAACGACACTGCAAGAACAGTAATTAAGTGTCACGGTACAAAGATGAGCTCTACGTATTGCAATTGTTCTGTCATAACAATATACTGCATTTAGCAAAATTAACATATTAAGACAACGCACCTCTGGAACATTCGAAGATATTCTTACCTGATACCGACGAAGGTGCGATCTAACGGCGTGTGTGTGCAGTAAAAAAACGTCGAGCCGAAATCGGAAAATCTCCAGCCCCTCTTTTGACGTTGTATTAAATAGGAAAAGGTACTAGGACGGATGTTGCAAGACGCAGTTTTAACGGGAAATGCCGCAGGGACCGATCCCACTCTTGCTCTTTGGGTTATGTGACGCTACAGCGAGGGCGTCATCCCGCTTGCAGCACGTCTTGATCTACAGTAGGAAGCGTGCTTGGCTGTCTTATGTAGAGGACAACTGACCGACAAGCGTGTTCTTTGAGTCTGCGCATGATAAAGAAATACGCCTCCTTTTCTGCGCCTACTTTTAAAGCCCGAAAATAGCATTACATCAGCATTTACTTTAGGATTGCCATTTAACAGCAACCATGCAGTATTGCATTTCGATTCAATTATTAAATTCCTTTCCGGAATTTTCATTTGCAATGATCGTAAGAATCGTTATATATAATGAACTGTAAATTTGGTTTCTTCTGTGCATACAACACGTCAGTTAAATATACATGGGACGTAGGCTGCTATTTCCAATTTGTTTTTCTACAGGTAGCATATATATGGCATGTTCCGAAAATGACGGAACTAAAACAAGATTGTGATATTCATTATATTGTAATAAAAGCAACCGTGTCACACATGTATTTCTCAAATACATTAACTATAGTCGACTGTAGTGGGCTGCAAGCACAGGTGTCCGATCTTAATATTATGGGATGCAATTTATAAGCACGTAAAGAAAACGCGTTTTGCCGTTGAAATGTAATCTGACCGAGTTTGGGGAAATCCCTGTGTAAAAATTAAGTTTATATTTGTCATGACCTGATTTAAAAAATGTCGCATAGTTGACCCAGGGCTCTCGGTCCTTCCATGATTTGGCGTCTCCGGGTGGTGTTCAGTGTCACCCTAATGCTCGTTCGGTGGGCTGTTTCCATTTGACACCCAATCATTACTGACATTTTGGGAACCACACAAACCGTTTACAGCTACTTTTCTGACATCAACCGCGCTTATTATAGTACTGTCGAAATTATGACAGCAATAAATCATAATGTTCATAAGGGATTCCCCCCCAATTGTATACAAATGCTAGAACCAGCATTTGGCGCAGGACAACCAACACGGTAGCGAAGAGGTGCTTTTCATTTAACTCAGTAAAACAACACAGCATTAATCCGCATTAATCGTTTAATTAGGTCTAATTGTGCATCAGACTCAGTTTGAAAGTGCTGGGTAAGGTATTTCTTCACAATCAACTATGAAAATGTGTTACAAAGAAAAAGGTAGACTATTAAAGTTTCCCCTGTGCAGATTAGCCTATTACTAATGTCCGTTGTTCTGTATTTTTAACAAACAGGTGAAATCGCAGTGGCTCTGCAGACAATATCACACTATTACTATTACGCGCAACAGAGAACTTAGCATACTAAAAAAAACTCACATGTCTCTCTAGGGTTGGCCTCATTAGTTTAAAATACTGTAATCATATGTACATAGATTCTTGTTAATTCATAAGCAGTGACCCTGAACTTTTGAACGTTAAGCCAAATCCGTTGAGGGTATGTAAAATAAAGAGCTGAGTGCAGTTAAGTCAGCTAAAAATGACCACACATATTTTATTCCCTAACATTTGTGAAGTTTACCACAATCAAGTGACTTATATTTCAAAGATAATTTTCAGCTTACTAAGAATAGAATACAGTACATTATATCACTATAAAAAATTAAATCTGACACTTTCAATGTTTTTAAGCTATTTATAGGCATTTCATTTTAAACAAGGGTGAATTCTATTTTATTAGCTGGTCAAGGTATATGTGTATACAGTATCTTGCACACATTTTGGCATTACCTTAAGTGGGAGAGAGATGAAATTTTGTAAAGTTAAACGTATGTGTTTTGCCACAGTAATACATACCGTGCATGTAAAGTCTATCCTGTTACCTGTTACTGAATTGGCATTTGAAAGAGGATTGTTGTGCATACAGTTGATATATGATTAGTTTTCTTCTAATTGCTTGAATCTAAATTTTATAATCATGCATATTTAGATCTAGCAATACCAATAAATTTCTATAAAATGTATCTATTTATTGTTGCCAAAGCTGGATCCAGGCGTAGGCGTACTTATGGCCCTAAAGGATTGAAACAACATATTTAAAAAACATAGGCCTATTACACATGGCCGGCTTTCACTACAGAATAAGTAGTTGTCTAGGAACTACCTGTGCTGCAGATGAAGTGAAACAATGATCACTTTTCTTGGTAAAGGGGGCCCTGAAAAAGTAGATCTGGTCCTGATTGTGGCCTGTGAAGTTGTCAATGGCTGGTGTATGTTTATGTGACTTTACATCTGGGATGAATGCAACTAGAGGAGGTGGGACCAAGACATTTGATTGGTTGGCCCCACTAACTCGACAATCTGATTGGTTATCTCTCAGAACCTATCGTTTTTAATTTTTGTGTAACTAAAACTACCATGATCTCTTTTTTTCTCTAAACAGCTATCATTCAGTTGTTATTTTTTCATAGGTTTCTCCTCTTTCGAGGATTTTTACCCATTATTGTCCTCAACCTTCCAAAAATTCCAATTTATTTTCATGATCAAAGAGGAGACCCAAATTCTCAGTGGCCAGGCCAAGCGTTCTCGCTTTTGCTCATATTTTTAGCTTCTGGGTGAGCTCCAGTGTCCTGAGAGTGACACGTTGGCAAGATGTTGCACAGCTCATTCTTATCTCGATTGTTCAAACAATAACAGAGGCGAAAAGTTTAAAAAATGATAAAATAGTATTCCTATTTGCTTAGACTTTGTACAGCTGAGCCTGTGAGAGAGGCCTCTGAGGGAGAGGGGCCATTCACATTTCATGTGCAGAAGATGAATAAAAGCATGCAACTGCAGGTAGGGGTTAAAACAATGGCTTTGCTTGAATATTTGTATGTGTATGTAGAGAAATGGTGGCAACTTGTTTGATGTAGGAAAACACTTGTGTTTGTGTAGCTGTGGGTCTGCGCTTTCATGCGCAAGTATGCCTGAGTATGTGAAGAAGAGACAGAACTGAGAAAATGGTAAAGAGGTTTATTGTGTGCCAGAATAAAAAAAGGCCCATTTGTCAAAGTTGCCAAACCATAATGACCCTGGTCAGCACCTTTGTACCTGAACTGTGAGTAAGTTTACAGTCTCATCAAGTTCTTAATGCTAAATGGTGAAATAATAATACGTGAAGAAGCATTTTGGCAGGGTGAAAATCTAATTTGGGTCAAATTGATTGGTCGCATAAAAGGAAAATGAAGATTCTCCCTCAAGCTGCTAATAATATATAACATTTTTTTTAAATCCATGTGAAAACACAATTACAGCAACTGCACACTTCTTGATCTCAGAAAATGCATTCTTCAGCATTTTTCTGTGACCTGTATTCTGTGTGGGCCGTGAGACAATCAGGCTGAGTGTCTGTACATATATATTGTCCAGAGCAACGAATATTAAGCTGCTTTATTAGCTATGCTAAAGAGATGGATTGAACTGTCTCTTGGAGATTGCTGTTGTCATTCTGCAGGTCTTGGGTTCAATTTTTCTTTGCCAGTTCTGTTGTTTTAGGTTTAGTGTGCGGTTCTGTGTCTGTGATCAGAAGGTCACTGGGTTCAAATCCCATGACAGAGTAATGTCCTAAATTAGTACCTGAGCAAGGTCTTTAAATTACACTGCTCCAGGGGCGGCTGACTTTGCTTTCTTAATTATGTATGTTTTTATATATATATAGCATAAATGGTATAGCATTTTTCATCTAACTTTGTATGTTGTAGTATCTTATGTTATGTTGCTTCTCTGATTAACTTAGACAGATCTAAGTTCGGAGCTTAAAATTAAAATCTTCCAAGCCTTGAACATCGGTGTTCCATTGTGATAAATCACTGAGATGAGTATTCTGAGAAGATCCGACCCCAAAATGTCCAGTCGGTGGTGAGTTATTCTCCTAAAATTGGACCTTGTTCTTGCATGAGTAATACCTATATCTGCATGGAAATTGAATCTATATTCTATGGATACATATTATTTGTGGGCGGTGTGTGGTTACGGACGTTGGGGCTGCGTTCTCTTCACCAAAAGGCTGCCGAAATCCTGTAGCTGGCAGAGTGATTTCCTCACTGAGCCCTTGAGCAAAGGCCATTAACCCCAATTACTCAAGGGATACTGTCTGACCCTCTTTCCTAATCCTCACATTGTTTTAGATAAAAAAGCATTTGCTGAATAAATTAATGCACTATAATGATGTGAATAAAATACCCCATGCCTAACCGTTACCATGGTATGGTGGCCGACCATGCATTTAACATGGATATTTATTAACTGTTTAATTATGTACGATACAAATTAACTAGGACTGATGACATAACTACAAAAAAGTAGTACAGCTTATACATATGTTAGTCCCACTTGTACTCTATTCTCTCTCTCTCTCTCATATATATATATATAGGTATATATATATCTCCATCCATTTTCCAATCCGCTTATCCTACTGGGTCGTGGGGGGTCCGGAGGCAGGGAACAACCCTGGACAGGGGGCCAGCCTATCGCAGGGCACATTCACACACCAGTCACTCATCCATGCACACCTACGGGCAATTTAGCAACTCCAATCAGCCTTAGTATGTCTTTGGACTGTGGGGGAAAACCGGAGTACCCAGAGGGAACCCCACGACGGTACAGGGAGAACATGCAAACTCCACACACATGTAACCCAGGCGGAGACTGGAACCCAGGTCCCAGAGGTGTGAGGCAACAGTGCTAACCACTGCACC